>VXBC01004066.1:439709-508525 GCA_013399945.1 Ploceus nigricollis | reverse complement strand
TGAACAACCCAAACTTTCTGAGCCCATCTTCACAAGGGAGGTGCTCCAGTCCCCTTTTCAGCTTTGTGGCTTCCATGTCTTTCTTAAACTGGGGACAACACAACCATATGCAGTGTTCCAGGCAGGACCTCACAAGAGCAGAAGATGGACATAATCCTCCCCCGACCTGCTGGCCACACTCCTTTGGATGCAGCCCAGGATTCCTTTGGCTTTCTAGGCTGTGAGTGCACACTAATGGCTCATGTTGAGTTTTTCATCAACCATCACTCCCAAGTCCTTCTCTATAGGGCTGTTCTCAACCACTTCTCTGCCCAACCTGTGGGCATATCGTGGACTGCCCTGACCCAGGTTTAGGATCTGGCACTTGACTTTGTTGAATTTCATGAGGTTTACCTCAGCACACTTCATAAATGTGTCAAGATCCCTCCACAGGCATAACTCTACAATGTGTGGGATATCTAGGCCCTTTATATTAATCAGCTATATAACAAACACTAAAATGAATCTTTACATTGTAGAAATTTCCTTCGTAAAGAAAAGGCAGAGTGATGCTAAATTTCCTCTTCTTGTTTATAGGTGAGTAAGAACTGGCTTCTTTACCATGTCATGCTGCTCAAATAATAAACCATCTATTTATATAATGCTGAATATGCCTTAACAGAAGCAATGACTAAGACAGGGAAACACTGATTGCAAGCTGCCACTAACCCCTGCTGTGTTCTCTTTCCAAGTTACTCTAAAAATATGTTCCAGCTTTATCACTGGGTAATTACATTTCCTAACAAACACAGAGCATCCTTCCTTCAGGTCTGTTAAAGGCTGAATAATAACCCCTGGCAATGCATTTACATGAAGGACAGCTGGAGCCGGTTGCCAGGGGAGCTGAGGATTGTCCAGACACACTCGCTGTTGAGCGGATATGGCTCGGGATAGCCAGGGCTGTTGAAAGCCCCTCTGTCCATGTGGAAAGTACCTCCGCAGGCTGCAACAAGAAAAAGACAACAGAGGCTTGGAAAGGATGGCATAAACAAAAAACCAACAAAAAAGCTTGACAGAGACAGAGCACTTGCTAATCAAGAAAGCATTTCTCCTTGTCTCTTTGTTCTTTAGCTTGTTGATGTACTTGCTGAGACCTTGGCCAAAAAGAGGAAGGGCAAAAGGGGACGTTCAAAAATCAAATGACAGCGAGAAAAAGAGGTAAAGGATCTGTTCTTTTTCTTAAAAGTCAGTGGTGTAAGGAAGTAGCACCTGTTGTATGGACTTACATGATGACGATGCAGCATAGGTGGCATGGAAGCCCCTGGCAGTAATATCATTGTTGGAGATGAAATTCACCACCAAGGCATTACCAAAAGAAGTGATAGGATGTGGTATAGTAGTGCCACAGTAACGGCCTGAAAGAGAGCAGAACACAGAGGGAAAAAAACAGGTGTTCAGCATGTAATTACTACTGCTAATTTAACATTTGGAGTTAATGCCTGACAACAAGCAGGAGTAATGTTTGTTGCTTACAATTGCAGTTGTCAATTCAATCTACATAAAAAAGAAATATTCCATGAGATCTGCCCAAAACTCAACTCTTGTGGCAATTTTTTCAGCAGAAAAAGGACTTCCTGCACTCCAGACACCCTCGTCCCTGGCTATTCTATCACTGAGTTCCCTCAATGAAAATGAAAAAAAATGAGGGATTACTGCCTAATTGGAAATAAACCCAAACAAAACCTATCAAATATATCTGACAGCAGTTTCCATTTCACTCAACTGATTTCTGATGAAACAAAAAAAAATCGACTGAAAAATAACAGACCACTTCTGTAATGGATTGTAAAATGGGGATTAGGAATATGAGTCATGATTTGTCAAAAAGGCATCTTCCAGTAAAAAGAAAGATAGGAGCTAGTATCATAGAATCATGGAATACTTTGAGTTGGAAGGAACCTTTAAAGGTCATCTAGTTCAACCACCCTGCAATGAGCAGGGACATCTTCAACTAGATCTGGTAGCTCAGAACCTCATCCTGCCTGACCTTGAATGTTTCTAGGGCATCTACCAATTCTCCAAACAACTTGTTGCAGTATTTCACCACTCTTATTGTAAAAACTCTTTTCTTTATATCTAGTTGAAATCTACTTTCTTTTAGCTTAAAACCATGACAATCTCAATATGCCTTTCTAAAATGTTTTTCCCCATCTTTCTTACATGTCCCCTTTAAGTACTTTCCTTTTGGCAAGTGAAAGCCAAGAACAGGAGACAAAAAATGAATTCTGCTCCTAGTTACAGACCATTTAAACTGACTGCAGTCCCACTCCTGACAAAGGAGCACGTACAAAAGTAGAGTAAGGGAGAATATAATAAGACAGGGATATTCTGAATTTTCCAGAAAGGAATTAGAGGCAGCCCTAGAGATACAAGGAGAGTTGGGACCACCCTGTGGCCAGGGCTCTGAATTTTGCTGCTTCAGGCTGCTCCCGGCACTTGAAGGTGATGGTACTGTCCAGAGAAGTCAGAAGAAAGCTATCAAAAATTCAGGAAAGAGCAGAAGAATTAAGCTTTCCGTGGCTTGACAAAAAGCCATTTTCCGCTCCCAGAATCTGCAGCTTCCATACCTGTGTTTAGCATGGACTGTGATTATTTGCTGTGCTTGTGAGTTATGTTATGTTTTTGTGCAGTTAACTGGAAATTTGGTTTAAAATTAATTGCTTGGTTCCCTATATTTTTCAGCTGAGGAGGAAGGAAAAGGCAGCTAGAGTCAACATCAAACTGCAGGTTAGTAGGAGCATAGTCAGAACCTGGGAGGACTCTGCCATTCACACTGAAGACTTATTCTCTATTCTCAATTTCCTCTGGCCAGAGGGGCCAAGGAGATTCTGTTATCAAAGAAAATCCATGGAGCAGGAGACCATGAACAGAAAACCTTCTCCTGCTTACCTTGGGTGTAGTTCCGTGTATATCAAATACACAAGGGAAAGGTACAATACCTTGAAGAGGAGCCTCATAGTTATTCCCATCCAAAATCTCCACAAAATCTGTTGTACAGTTTTGTCCAGTTTTTTCAATATCAAAGTCAGTGAATGAGAGTGTGATGTGGTTGACTGGCAAGAGCAAAGAGTAAAAATTTAGGAAGAAGTTAGTAATTTCACAGAGAAATATTTTTATGTAAACAAATGTTCTTTTTTTCCCCTGAAATCAATCATTCCCCATAAAGCATATCTGAAGTAGTTTTTTCATTATGTATTGAATGAATTTGATGTAAGTGCATTAACCTTTAGTGCAAAGGTCCTGGTAAATCTCTTCAGTACCTTTCAGTACTTTCTAGTTCAATCAACATTATAAGGACAGGATTTAGCATATACACACGGATCTAAGTTTCCTTGTTTCTGGACAACTTCATTATATACTGAAAAAATTAGCAAATAAAACATGGAAAATCTACAGACTTTCAGAAACAAAACTTATATTTCTACACACCCATGACCTGCTGTCCCTTTGCAATCTATACCATAGATCTGGACAAATGTGCCCTGCTCCAGGCTTAGAAAGAGCTGCTTCTTTCATTATATTGCAACACTCCATATTCATCAATTGGACTGGTCAAAGGATCATTAACTACCCTCAGCTATATTTGTACAAAATTGGATTTTCCACACTCTTGGACTGCAGGCTATATCATGAAAAAGAGGATTTCTGATTCAGGGTATTTTTGACTCTCCTACTACACTTACTTGTCTGATATAAACAAAGGTGAAATCACAGCTGGCAGAAGAGAAGCTGTCCTTGACACCAGTCCGGGACAGTAGTTATTACTGGCCTTAGGGTTCCATGCAGTTTGAGTGGGTCAGAAAGGGTCTCATGATTTAGATGATAACTAAGTTTTCTCCCACACTGACCAAACTGAACTTGAAACAAATATTTTGCTTCTCCCTGGGCCCCACTTAATTGGCTTGAATGAGCTGAAATGACAGCCATGGAGCCCAGGCTGCATTCAGCAGGGTGCCGCTGGCTGGCAGTCAGCTGCAGACGCATGTTCCGCACTCCTTTGTGTCCCGCCTGGTCAATCAATTACAGCCATCAATGCAGGTCCTCAGGATACACAGCAAAAGGGAAAAACACAGTGGGTGGCCAGAGCAGGAGACTTGCTGGCCTTCCCAGTAAAAGCAGAGCAGGAACTCTGCTGTGGCCTGCCATTGGCTAAATCTATCAGACATGTATGCAATGCAATGTATGTATGCTGTTTATTTATGTAATGCCATAAATAAATAGCATTACATACATCATAATGAAACCACATGCAGCTGTAACATGAGGCATGGGGTGGTCCTGCTGGTAAGTGGAGGAAGTCACTGCCTCTCACACAGCATTTTTATGGTCTCTCATACTCATGTAATTTGGGAGACAGCAGTCATATATGAGTTTTCAATATGAATCCAGGGAAAGTTTGTCTTTAAAAATAAATGTTACATAGGTGATGAACAGCTCAGATGATGCCCTTTTCATGGACATCCTATTTGTATAAGTAACTATGCTTAAAAAAGAATTGCTTATCTCCTGATTTATTTTTGGTATTTTCTTGGCAAATCGGTATTTGTTTTATAAACTAGCAAAATAAATTTATAAATATGATTGAAGCATTCTAGGATTTTAACAACAATGTCTAAATATAACATGTACAACTGAAGTAGAATAGTTGCTATTTAAAATTGGGATACAGGACATTATTATGAGATTTAACATATAAAAATTATTTTTAGGAATCATACAATGTAAAGGTAATAGAGGGTATTAAAGGTAGTAGCAGTATCTGATGGAAAATATTTGGTGGTTTATGATCAATCATAAATCTGTGTAAAATTATGAATAGCTGAGAGTGTATCTATGCACATAACAACAGCTTATTTATATATTTTTGTTTCATATTTGAAATTGAAATTTCAGTGTACCTTTTCTCATTATTCAATCTAGTTTTTTTAGTGTTAACAACATAGATTTCATGTAACACAACTCCAGCTTGAAAACTCCAGACCAAAATAAGGTCAGCTAAATACAAGTGCTTTAATTATATGTAAACCCTTAGATTTTCTCACAAATGAGTCCAATTTCACATAGTATTCAACACCTCATTTATAATTTTAACACTTGGGTCACAGTAAATTGGCTAAGATGACAAAGCTGTAAATTGTTTTCCTCACTATGCACTTAATCTTTTACAGTGAAATCTGACTTGTGACAGATTGGGAGAGCCACACTCACAGCTACCAGGATGCAGAACTTCCTAAAGAAATAAAGGAGGAATTTTGCATTGTTATTACAGAAAAGAAGATGAGGATGTTAGTCATCCCAACTAACTATAAAAGATGTTTTTACTTACATGGTTCCTGAGCCTGAATAATCCAGCTGCAGTTCTGATTGTTTGGGTATTTGGCAGGATACAGAGGAGAGGAAATTGCTGCCCCAACTGAATCTGACTCTATGAAACTTCCACATGCTTTAGAAGAAAACACAGAGACATAGATACATATATAAATATTTATATATACAAATCACCTTGCTTAGATTCTGTAGTGAAAATGAATGCATAGAGTGTAACAAGGTACATTAGCTTGAAATGAGGATAAAATTTGCAATAGAATTTAATCAGAAAAAGAGACTCAAGGATTAGTTCCCAGCACTGGCTGCAGTTTCTTGACCACATGCCATGCTGCACCTGGCCGACCATCGGCAAGAAGCCAGAGTGACTTTAGACCTGATAGTTTTCATCTCTTCATAGCCCAGAAGAGATACCTTGGGGCCAAAATAACTTGGTTTTAGGGTAGTGCAACACACTCATTTTTCTGGTCATTTATTTATGTTGGCAGCTAGGAAGAAAAAAATCATAAGTAACTGTTCACAACTTTCCAGCATCCAAGGGTGGCCCCACATTGCATTGGCAGGATCCTCTTGTGAGCTGTGTCAGCAAAACTGCAATTGGGTGAGGTGTTGCACACACACTAGAGCTTGACTGACTGCAGAACTTTGGCTGACAGTGCTGAGTGCTGCCATGCCTCATCTCTAAGCTTACTGGCTGCTCATAAACTGCCCAGGTCAGAGTTTAACACACACCTGCTTTAAACTGCAGGGTGAGGAGATGAGTACCGAAGAGTGAGGCTCATTTATTGTGCTGTGCTGCCTAAAATACTAAACAAAAGATGGGACTTAGTTAACTGAGTTTTCTCAGGAAGCAGGAAGCTGGGTTGCTAGCATCCTAGGCAAGGAGCACTCACTCACCAGACATGGTTTGTGCAGTACTGAATCCAGTTAATGTGTTCTGAGAAAGCTGAACAGTTTAGGCTCTCACAGTTGTTAGCCAGAGATGCCTAATTAGGTATCTAACTAGTACCTCAGTAACTGGGTTTTCTGAGGTTTTTGTTGATACAAAATCCTAATTTTCTTTATAACTTTTCACAATATTTTCAAGAAAAAAACATTTCTGGGAAAAGCAATAATTTATAGTGAAAAGAATCCTGAGATGAAAATGAGAGAAACTGATTTTCTCTGCAAAAATTAAATGTCTGTATCTTGGGGAAAAACTGTTTCCCAAATTATTGAGAAAAAGTAAAAGCAAATCACCAGGTATCAAATAGTATGTAACTTCATGAAAAAATTCTGCCCACTTGGTGTCATTTTTCATTAAAAAGGAAACCATGTAAAATACCAATTAGTCTGCCACAAATTGGATAGCTGATGTTTGGCAGGGTCTGCAGGCCTGAATCCATGGACTTCATCAACAGCACCACACAGAATTCTTTTATAGCTTTTCAGATTCATGCGCATGGATGGACATATAAAATGTTATTTTGTCACTAGGTCTGTGGAAACTGCCAGTTGTACATTTTTCTCAAGACAGTTATGGACAGCTAAGCCTCGAGGGAGGAAGAATAAGAGGTAGCTGATGTGTGCTAGATGCCTTGCTATAAAAAGTATGATTTCTTTTTTCCCAGTTGAAGAATCTAAGTTGATCCTCGGACTTTAAAGTCTTTTATCTATAATTTGGAAAAATTTGTTCCTGGTAAAGATACACACTGGTGTGCTGCGTGGGTAGAAATGACACTTTCCATTATCAGCTGTGCTAAAAGACTGTGTCAGATACAAAGTGGTGATGAGATAAATATGCATGAATGTAAATGATGAAATTACCCTCAGTGAAGTGAGCACTGAAGCCCCTGTGCTGGATGGTGTTATCGGAGTGCAGTCGGATGTACATCAGGTTCTTGGAGGATGTGATAGGAGAAGGATGCTGTGTTCCACAGAGCTTTTGAAGAAGTGGTGCTTCACTGTTAGGACCATCAAATACCTTTTATGAAAAGATCAAATGAAGTATTTGGTTTCAATGGGAGTATTGAGAAGACTTTTATTTCATTCCCTCTCTTATGTTTCATAAATTTTGATCATTATGTAGTCCTGCTATGGGCAGTGCAAACAAACTGTACATTGCCTATCTTAACTGGCAATTTCCAAAAAATGCATATATTTCAGGTTGAAGCTACTCTGACCCTTGTAATTAAATATAAACAAAATGCCCCAAGTAAACATCTTCTTTCATGTGTATTGGGTATTGAAACAACACTCATTTAACAATCCAGATGTCCCCATATATTTGCTGTTTTCTGTTAACGGCTAACATGAGCTCCTGTGTAGCTTTCATTCAGTTAAACCCTACATCTTGTCTCAGTAAAGATTTCCAAACTGGCCCTAACATGCAACTGGTGCAGCAGTGAGAGCTATGACTCTAAAATAAAAGGTCACTAGGATTATGGTTTTTAGATCCACCATCAAGTGCCAGAGTCCTATATCTATGTCTCATAAAAGCTTTAGAGTGCCGTGAATTACACACATATACATGAAGTGCTATTTAAGCAGAGGATAAAGAAAAGTAAAAAAAAAAAAAAAAAGAGGAAAAAAGTATATAGTTTTACAAAACTTCACTTTTAATTTTACCACAAAAGGCTTCCTTCTCTTTTTTTCCCCCCTGCAGCTGATAATTTTGTTTCCTTCCTGTTTCATAATAAGGAAGAGAAGGACAGAGAAGTTATAACCAATGAATTCATAATTTAAGCAACATCAAAATTTTGACAAGAGAAAGTACAGAGAGAGAAAAATGGCCAGTCTCAGTCTCCCATTAATCCTTCCTAGCACTCCAGCAGAAGTGATTTGTTGCTGCTGTGTTTGGAGCCATGGGACAGTCTCAGAAGTGCCTGTCTTCAGCAGTAAGGAGTGCTGGAGCTCCCAGCACAGTTGCATGACCACAGAGGAGGAGCCTTTGGGCTGCAACAGCAGTTGAATTCAGTTCCTGTTTCAGCATTAACATCCTGCCCTGCCATGGGCACATTATTTAATATAATGGAGAAAAATATGGATTAAAATCTGTATGGGAGCACCCAAAAATAGAGCCAGGAGGTGAAAAGCTATATAAAAACTATACAAATGCCATCAGATTAGAAGACATGTACTTTTTATTGAGAATATCTTCCTTTACTTCAAAATGCCCCACATTCTAGCAAGTCTGTGCAAGGCAATACCAATGAATTAGAAATTTTTAACTAGACTGTGTAACACAATGCAATGTTTCTGCCTCCAGTATTCAAAGGCTTTTGAACACACTAGTGAAAAAACCCAGAAAAACAGCAGCTGAGAGAAAGATGATCTGTTTCAAATAAACCTCAGAGCTAAGAAACAAGGGACAAAACTCCTGCTTAATCCCCTGACATACCCTACATAGTCAATGCTGTACTCATGAATTAAACATTTGCCTGTGATTCTGTGAACACTAGCTAGCTGTGTGGGATCCTGTGATGGAGCATTAAGTCTGCAACGCCTGTTAAAATGAGTACCTGGTAAAGACACCCAAAAACATCCATCCATTCAACCTTTTCTTCTCTCTTGGCAGCCTGCCACAATCACCCTCTAATACACAGTGTGCAGTGTTTATTCTTCCTCTGCACATATATTCTCTATATAAATCAGATGGCCTGGAGTTAAAAACCACAAACCCTGGAATGTGGGGGGAAAAATAACCCTTAGGAATTAAGGCAGTGTCTTTCCCTAGACAGTAGTGAGAGGATTTTATCTGAGTAGAAGCATTGCATTGACAGGGCATAGAGAGAGGGCCTGACTACTCCTGGTAAAATGCTGGCTTTGATCTGCATGCCTCTGCCCAGCTAAGGACACAACCAGAAGGATTCACACACTAGCTCAGGAAAGAGTTGAGTCTCTTCAGTTTCTTAAAGTTATTTTAAAAACATTTGAGAAATTCATTTTTGTGGCTGCAGGGCTAAGGAAAACCAATGCATCTGCTTACTTAAAAGCCAAGTTTTCAGTTGCATTGTGCATAGCAGCAATTCCCCTTCCACAGTGAACATAACTGAGTGACTCATTGCCTTCTTCTTCAAATGTGTCCTGAATTTTGCACAAACACATGATAAAAATATGTCAATTTTTGTCTTCTGAGCCAAAAAAACTCCACATATTTATAACTGTTCTCTCTTGAAAGATCCTCTTTGCCAGCACCTGGAATAAATGAAATCGTACCTCCTCTCTATCTCCCAGAAGTTTACATTTCTACATTCCTGTGTTTTATGTGTTATACTGCAACAGGGAAGAAAAAAACCCATTTATTTAATCAAATTCAGTGGACAGAATAAGCTATTTCTTGCTCCCCTTTTCAGGACATTGTGCTACAAGCACTGCCTTCTGAGCCATGTCCTCCTCCAGTCTCCAAATACTTGAAACTCTTGCTGACCTGAGCTCCTGGCATAGCATCAGATACATTATTGGTTAAACACAGTCCAAAAATACAGCAATTGGTGCATTCACAATTTCTTTCTGTCCATTTGCCTTCAAATAAACAATTTTTTTGTGAGTCACACTCTCCTGACAGAAGTAGACAGGGGTTGGTACACAGAGAGGAACTGAAAATTTATTCAAGTATGGTGACAATGACAACAAAAAACTCTTCTCGAAGATCTTATGCTTTCTACATAATATAACTGAGTTAGACTTGAGATTAGAGAAAGGCTATACACCCTCATTTAACAGATGAAGAGATAGTCATCTGTTCTGAGAACAAATAAGAAAGAAAACTGAGGTGCAGAAGGAGAGGACTCAACTAAATTTAGAAAGATAAACAAATGAAATATGTGCTCTCTGCACTCCCTCCACTGGCTCTAGAGGGAGCTCAGGGCAGTTATCCCATGATTTACCATCACAGGCTCAGAATACATTTGGCTGAACCTAGATCTGTTTCAGATTCACATCTGAAATCACTGAGGAGAACAGAAAAATGCACCAGGCTTTATGGAGTTGCACCATAGCCAAGAAGCAGCAGACACAAGTATTTTCCCTCCTCCCACTTTGCTCACATAACACACATGCAATGGAAAACCTTAGAGGAAAAAATACATTTTCATGTGCTCCCCACAGAAAGGAATTTATGGTAGAAATATCTGGAAAAAAAAAACTTGAGTCATAATGCAGGGAAAAATGAGTGGATCTAGAGGGGGGAGGGTGAAGGAAAAGACCATTGGTACACTCGAGGGTGGAGGGAAGCCCCAAGAGAACTCACAGAGCAAACAAAATCCCTACAGATAAGTAAAAATTCAAGAAACAGAAAAGGGTGGAACCACTGTGCTATTCATATATGGTAGTTGTTCCTATATTAGGAAGAGAAAAACAACCCACCTGCTTCCTTAGCTGCCTGTATTTTCCATTTACACAGCTTTTGGAATGCAATTCCTAAACCATTCCTAAACAGTCAGACATCTACTTATATTTTCCAGCCACTCTCTGTCCCCTCACTCTGTTCTCCTATGTGTGAGGCATATAGCAAGTCTTGAAACAAGGTGAATTGCATCTAGGTGCTGCTAACAAGTGATTCTCCTATTACTGGCATACCAGAAGTGAAAGAAACCTCATTTAGTCCTTTCTTGCCCTGCTGGTTCCCTTACATGAGCACTGAAAAACTCTGCCTTGTACACCAAGGCCTCAGATCCCTTTATTATCTCTTGGCTTCAAACCAGCATTCCCCCTCATCAATTTTCAAACCACACTCTGTGGGCAGTGATTGATGTCTGCATCAAATTTGACTCTCCAGTTGTGTTTGCACAACTGGGGCTAATGGGCAACTCCCTTCCTCAGCACCCCCAGAAAACCAAAAAGCAGAAGCAAACAACAGATACTCCTGTAGCTTTGGAGGACAAGGGGTGTCACTGCACATGGTCTGCAGACTTTCACACAAAGAGCTCTGGCACAGCCATCTCCTCTGGCCACTGAGGGAATTACTCATTTCAATAATTCAAAACTCAGCGTCCTATCCAGCCTGTAAAAGTAATGGGAGACTTGTGCTTATAGCTGCAAGGAGCTCATGGAACTGAGCACTCCACAAAATGTTAAGATATGTGAAAACATCAGTTGGCATCAGGTCTAGAAGAGAAACTGGAATATCAGGCCTTTTCAGAATTTAGCCCTTAATTTTTTAATGGTTTGTTTGCATTAATACAAATACAACCATCTCAGATAGCCTGTGCTTCTGTCAGGCACTTCGACTTTCTACTCCTGTGTCACAGCACAGAAGATTTGAAAGCTCCTTTTCAAAGGTCCCCTGATGTGGTTAATAATTTAAATGAAAAGACATAACCATATTTCCTTATGCTTCATAACCAAAAAAAAAAAAAAAGAACAGTCATTGTACAAAGATGCTTTGTGGGCAAATGAAATCTTCAGTTCTGCTCAGCAAAATGGGGACACATTTCCTTTTCTTCTAGTTCAGTACAAAAAAGCTTTACGAGGCAATGTTGTTAAAACTGATGCTGTTTTCAAAAGAGTTTCAGCTCCTGCCAAATTGAGTTCTTTGTGAATGACAGTTTATCAAGGAGAGGAAAGCTGGATTTTGGGCTACAGTCACTGTGCTTTATCTGACTAGTACTGATCACCCATGCCTTTGTACTGAGTGAAGTGCAATCTGACATCGAGGGCCAGGATTTCATGTCCCTGGTCCCAAAAGGCCAAGAGGAGACTTGGAGAGTTTTTTGTTGTTGTGCACTGGTTGAGCAGCAATTTGAGTTTCTGTGACACCAACAAAAGTTCACAAATCAGCAGCAGTGTGAAGCTTTAAAGAGAGCAGTGGGTCTAATGAAGCAATTAAACAGACAGCTGCAGAGCACCTGAATAAACAGTGCAAGCATAAAGAAAATCAGCCAGCAACAATTCCCTCTGGATGCAGACTCCTTCTCTCCTGAGTTTGTAGCAGAGTGTGGGCAATCTGCTATGTATGTCAGCAGTTCATCCTATGGCTTGGAGCAAGCTGTGGTAAACTGCACTATAAATGGGAAAGGGTGTCATCATAACAGTTATCTATGTATGAGGTTATTTTGCAAGCATTTCACCAGACTAATTAAGGAAACCTTTGAAATTTCTTTTGTTACTTACTTCAACATTGTCATAGTTACATGAATGGTGATTTTCAATGTCAAAATCCGTGAAATTCAATAGGACTCTGTGGCTGTGGTCAACTTGGATAACCCAGGAACAATCTGTGTTGTTATTATAAGGTTGAGGATAGTTTGGAGAATGGATATCCCCGCTGGTAGCTTGGAAAATACCACCACAGCCTGAAAAAGACACAATCAGTTTTAATCACAAGCTCTTTTCTTTTATACTTGGTGAGAATCCAGCTCTATTTTTAAACTATGAACACCTCCTTCTTTATATTTCCTACATTAAGCTTTTGTAAGATGAGTGCTACAACTATTGAAGTGTGCAACAAAAACCCATGGAAATTCCTCTTAGGAAAGTAAAACATTATCATTATAATTGAGTATGTGACAACACTGCTCAGAGTAATGTAGCCCCAAGCTGGTAGTAGATGTTGTAAAGGCTGAAGCATTAGTGCTGGTATTCCTCTATCCTAGACACTGTAAAAGCAATCCAAAATACTGTTCATATGAATGCCAGAGACCTGGCATACTGAGAAAGCAATAACTACGCCTAGCTGAGCATAGGGTGAGAAAATTACTGAGAGAGCTGGGAGCTCCTCATTGCTCATGAGCAGCGCAGCAATTGCAAACCTCACATTTTTACCTCTCTACCCATGAAGCTGAGGGCTTCCTGAGGACTCCTCCCTCAGGTACTTCTGGTCAGAACAGATTTGGTGCTCATGAATATCTAAATAGCCTGGAATGATGAATTCTGTGTGGGAAGTACCAGGGATTTCAACAGGACTAACACAAACAGACTTTTATATCTTAAAAAGAGAGGGAGGAGGGAAAAAGAAAGACAAGGATAAAAAACTATACTGTTACTGCATTATGGTGAGTGGGTATTTTAGCGGCTAGAGGGGGTTGGAGTAGAGCAGGCAAGACATTGTAAAGGGATAAGAAAGCTTCAGGGGGCCTAAGTAGAAAAAATAAGCCGCCAGATCTCAAAAGGGGATTAATTCAAAGGACTATTGTAGACTTCTTTTATTAAGAAAAAAATCTTGTGCCTTTCTCATAAAACTTGTGAGAGAGGAGAAGTATAAACCTTGACAAGCTAATGAGTCAGTGTGCTTAATCAAGCAAAACCGCAAGAATTAAAATTTGCCTCTCATCACTTTTCATTGCAATTATTTTCCAATAATTGGCCTTTTTACAAGAACTCACATGTAGAGATGTGGTTGAGTCTTTTAAGCATATCTCTTCTTTTAGTGATTACCAGTAAGGATATGAACAAATAATCACATTGGGGGATGGATGAACCTTATAAAGATCAAGTATTTACTAATCACTCCAAATATTTTTGGGGTCCAGTCTGCTGAGTTCTTCAAGCTAGTGTTCTCAGCTATTTTTCAGTTTAGCATTTAAAACCAAAAGCACCATTCAGTGAATAAAGGACTCTGTATGGGTAAATGGGTGGGAAGAAATGGTAGCATGAAAAATCCTTTGCTCATTGCAGGAATGTCTCCATTAATTATGTAGAGAAGAAACTGAAACAAAATACATTAAAAGGTCTAGATTTCAGATAATTAGACAATTTTTAACCCTGTGTGTTTTTCAGCATCTCTTAGTGTTACCAAATTCAGTATCACCCAAATTCTCTTTCAGCTTTCAGTCCTGTGCTGTTTGACTACTTTGAATGCTTGCATGGCTGGTCCTCAATTCTCAGACTTCTTGAATTTCTCATGGTATTAATCAATATACTCACCACCTGGATTTTCTTGCCATGAGGCATTAAAACCTTTCCCTGTCTCTGCTGCATCTGTCTCGAAACGGACAATAGCTGAATTGCCAGTGGTGGAGATTCGCAGTGGGTTCTGTGCTGATCTTGAAACACACAGCTGGGCTAGCCTAGGAGAGAGGAAATCTGGGCCACCAAAGACCTAGAAGTGGAAGAAATATTGTCAGTTTTCCAACAAGAGTATCTGCCAGACAGAGTACATAAGAACTGTTTAGTTTTTAGGAGGGAAAAAACCCCTCATATATAAGTATTGAAAATGATTCAACATTTTAAAATGTAAAGCAGTTAATAGAGTCTTTTTCTCTGCAGCCTTACTTGGTATCTGAACCACCTGTACAAACCAAGTTTAAAATTCTAGATTATTTGAGAACAGCCTTGTATTAAATAGAATTGTCTGTTTGGGGACTTGGCCAGATTGTTCTTCCCTTTCCCTCCAGAATTAGCACCTTTTTTCCCTGGGCGCATAGACCCAGATTTTTTTTGCATGCTGTTTGTGCAAACAAACTGCTTCTTTTTGCAGGAACCTGTGCTGATGATTTGCACCACTGATCTAGAGGCATAGTTAAAGACAATTTTTAAACTGGGGGCAGATTTCATAATTCCTTCTGATAAAACAAAAAAGCATTGCAACTTTATTTATTTCAAGGGCAGCATAAATATCCAAAATACTAGATTTGGATCAAGCAAGCTACATTTTAATAATGTTCTTTGGAAGCAAGGATATACAGCATACATATTTGCCACAAAAGATGGGTTTTGGCTTTTAAGAGTAATTGTTTTCTACTCAGAAGAGTGTGCCTCAGGCAGTCATAAACCAGAGAACCACCACTCCCTTAAGCATCACAGCAGTATTATGTACTTACAATGCATTTTTAAACCAAGTGAAGTGAATTATGTGGCAGTGCTGAAGCCTTGTTAACCCTGTTTCTTGTTTTCCAGAAAGGATTCAGGATTTTAGTTTGAACCCATTTGTAACTGGTGGAACTGGCTCACCTTCCCTAGTCTTCCCAGTCAAAGCTGAAGAAAACACACATGCTCAGTGCAATTTTCAATTGACATGTGATTTTGGTGCCTAGAGCCCTCAATGATTGGATTTTCTTGGCTTCCTGCATGCTAATGAAATGGCACCCAAATACTAACAGTCTACCACCTTCACTGCATGTGCCTGGTAGGACTGCAGCTGCAAAAGTCAGCTTGGCAGTAATCTTAGATGTAAAAACTATAAGAGACACACCAAATAAAGAATGTGCTGCTGTCTTTCAGCAACTGAATAACTAACAGAAAGATTCTAATTCTATAAGTATGCTTATCATTATGCATAAATCCCAAAATTAAACTAGATAACATCACGTTCTAACAACAAAAAAACCCAACAACCCAAAATGACAACAAAAACAAACAAACAAACAAAAAACATCCAAAAGCAGAGAATAGGAATATAAGGCAACAAATCCCATCAGAATTTTCCAACAGTAGCACCTCAAGTCCACTCCAAAAATTAATAGTTTGGTAAACATCAAAAAAGTTAAAAGAAACAGTCTATGCATCTTTCTCAGAAAGCAGTGGTACTGTTAGAAACAGCTTTATATGTGTCTTTTTTTCCTATGATCACTTCAAGATGAGGGGAAACTCAATATTTTAATAAGCTCTGTCAGACACTTTTAAACCCCAGAAGTAGTTTGGGTTCTGTCCAAGCTAAATATCTGAGCAAGTCTAACAAAGAGCTGAGCTAGTCCCCCCACATTCAGGGCTACGTGTACTGCATTGTTACATAATTTGATTAATTGTGTGCTCACTAACTACTCAGAGGGCCTGACACTGGTCTGATGTTAGAGATATAACAGAAATAATTTGGTTTTAACTGGAAAAAAAATTCAGTGACTCCAGGTTAATGTGAGACCTCAGGAACTGAGGCTTGCAACCCCAGAAGGAATAAGGAATTAATTTTTCTATAAACATCATAGTCTGTTAGATGTTCAAAGGACAGTATTTTGCTTTGGTGGCTGATAACACAGGCTTAATACTTTAAACATTTTTATTTTGACTGAGATAGGACTTTTTTGCATTCTGCAGGGAGGCTGCACGACTTGAATGGATAATGGCTCCTCTGTCCAATTGATTGTCTCAAGGCATTCAAAAGAAGTCAGTATGGATGAAATCACAGCTCAGATTCAGAATCTGTAATGAAGCTGTCATGGTCTGGGGAAGAAGCCTGTTTGTCTGCTGGAAGATCAGTGTCTTCAGAAAAATCTCACTGCTTGGCTGCTTGTGAGGCCCAGTGACTGCTGCATTTGTCAGAAGTCTGTTCAAATATGAATTTTAAAATGTGTTTGTGTTACATTCCCTGAGTCAGAGCCACAGCATGAGATCTAGCAGGAACACATGCTCTTAATCATCTAAACCAGCCTAGGGAAGCTATGTGGCAGAGGAAACAGCAGGAGTTTCTAATATGCATCTAATAAGTCTCATGGACCAGCCTCTCACATCATCCCTGGGGCTGTCTGCCCCATGGGCAAGGGAACCAAACCCAGCTCTGACATAAACCCTGCTGATTTCTGCAGCATTTCCTCAGAAATTAACTTGGCCCAAGCTGAACACTTCAAATTGTCCTATTGGGAAAGAATAAAGGATGAGGGAGAAATACTGATGGAAACCTGAAGTTTGTGGGTCTCCTTTACATTGTTAACTGTTCAGCAACAGCTTCTGAACCGTTTCAAAATAAAAAGCAGTCAGAGGCAAGCTCCTTATAGTTTTGAGTGTATTTTCTTTTCTCCTTTAGGCCAGTTCAATTAATCAGATGCTTTCATAAAGGCTGGAATAAAAACAAGTTTGAGTGTTTCCATGACAAAAAACAATCAAATATTATATTTGGCTACAAAGAGAAAAACCAATAGTTACCTCATGAAAAAAAGAAGAGGGAAAAGAGAATGGATGGAAAGAATGAATTCAAGGGTGTGGTTCATAAAGAGTGATAGGATGTCTGAGAAAAAAAAAAAAAAATCTAGTCTCACCAGAGTACCTGATCCCAAGATAATGTGGTATTGGATGGCATAGCAGGGCTGCAGGACACTGCCATAAAGCTCATGGTTTTAATCTGTTCTTATCTTTTGCTTCTGCCCCGTTAGCTCCATTAAATGTTAACAGTCAGCATTCCAGAGTTATGAGCAACAGAAAGCTGTTTTTATGCAGTTGGTCACCCTCATGACACAGATTTTCTGGGAATAACACTAATCCCTGCTCAGATATAACTTCCAGCAAAGAGAGAGACTGGCTTTGACAGGGAATTAAGAACAGTGGTAATACCTGATGTTTCTTTATATTTAAATGAGAAGACCAGAGCATCTGACTTCCTTCCTTTTCAGCTCAGGGCTACATCTTGCTGAGGCAGAATATATTTATAGTTTGTAAAAATCTGGTCCGTGAGGAAGGAGAAGATGTCATCATTGATGTGTCATAATTTATTCAAAGCAGGCATGCCAATTTTCCTTTATGAATGTAATTTCAATTAGAAGCCATTTAAAAATTATTTCAATTATTTCATTGTGTCCAAAATAACGTCTTCTATTTCCATGAAACATTTCTAGAAAATAGCTTTAAGAAGAATTTAAATTTGCTTTCTGGATTTTTATAAAAGGAACAGAATTTGATGGGGAAGAAAAAAAGACAGACTGCAATAGTGTCATAAAAGAAACAGGGAGAAAGATTAAAAGATAATGCATTGAACACTTGAGCCATGGGGATAACCTGAGGATTTCACATTAAAAAAAAAATTATTGCACAGTTTTGCTGAAACATATGGCAGTCCTGGCATACTGACATGGAAATGACAGCTTGTTTAAGAGGCATTGTCAAAGGAAAGGGAAGTTGCTGCCTTTTACGAGAACAAGTATGCTTCAGACAAATGTGCAAGGGTGAAATATTCAAGAAACTATGGTATAAAAATGAAGTTAGCAACAAAGGTGTTGCAATGAGAAATATCTCTTAGAATTTTCCTAAACTGACTGCCAGGTCAAAGGGATGAGGGTGTTCCTAAGCAAAAGCTAAATGCATCCAGGAGAGCAAGTTTTGTGATTGCTGGGAAATATTTATTACAGGATACCAGGTACCAGGTATTTCAGGTACCAAGCTGAATGGGACATGGAGGGACAGCAGAGTGCAGAGCTACTTTAGTACTGATTTTGACTTCCTATTAAAACTGGAAAATTGTTTGATGTCAAAGAAAGCAGGAAACAGTAGAAGTTACTACTCAGAGATTAGGAAAATGAGAAATCAGGGGAATAACCATGAGAAAAATTAGACTTCAAACACCAAAGATACTTAGACAGGATACTTTTGGGAAGATAATGTGAGAGTGAAAGACCTTTGGAACTTTAGTGATCACTGAAACACACGTATCAAAAGCACGCCAGTAACCTTTTTTTTAACACTCTGCAAACTTAAATGTGTGTGTGGTTTTCTGCTTGGACATACATAGAAACTACAGGAAAGAAGGTGGCAAGATAAAGCAGCTTCTGAAAATGGCTAGCCATGTTCTTTTTTTTCCTCCACTAAATCTGAGTCATCACTTGTTCTGCTCAGACTATGTCAATCATGGTATGAATGAATTTTATAACAAAAGCAAGAAAATATGTATGTCGCAAGGTACATAAAGCTCCACTGCATGCCTGCAGCTTGGCAGGGGAAGCTCTCTGCTGCCATGCAGGACCTTTGATCATGCACTAAGACATGAACCAATTTTCCCCTGTAAGTTGATTTATGTTAGGTTATCTGCCAGCAGATCAGAGTCAGGTGTTGGGAACTGGATGAAGCAAGATCAGGAGTCAAGTAACTTGAAGCATGCCAATTCTGAGGGCAGGAAGGCAGAGGAGTTCAAGCAGCAAGGTGAGCATCTGTGCAGATGAATCAGTATGGTTGGAAAGAAGCAAAACATAGCAACTAAGCTGCAAATGGCAAAAAAAGGAAACCTGAAACCTCAGGTGAATATCTTGTTCAGGAACACAGAGCAGTAAACTGCAGGGTCCTGTTAAACGATGTCTTTAAGCAGTTGGTGTCTGGCAACCCACTCAATTGGTTTTAGGGCTATCTTCCCAGTCAAAAAGTTCTCAAACAAATGGTTGCCAGTCATCTTGCCAGTACTCTTGCTGGATCATGATAGCTCCTGAGCAACCATCTGCAGATGTAGGTATTGTCCTTGGACTATTCAAGAAATGGTCATCCACAGCAAATTTAGACTTGTAGGCTGTTTAATGGATTCCTCTGGGCAACAGAGGCATAACAGAAGTTTATAGGCAGATTACCTTCAATCTGGTAATTCTGGGCACAAAGAACAATGAAGAGGCAATACAACAGTCTTCAATATCCAAACTAGCCAGTACAGGTCACCTACTCACAGTCTCTGGTGTCAGCAATGTGACATACAGGTATACTTGCCAATGCTACTGATGGAGGATTCATGGAACAACTTCCTTACACCCAGATCCTACAGAAGTCAGAATGTGGGAGTGGGAAGCAGAGCATAAGTGTGGGTACTGGACAGAAAGTTGTCTAACTGTATGCTGTATCACATCACCCAGAAGAGGAGAAGAAAGGCTGCAGTAGAGTGGTACAAGTTCTCTTAATCAGTATTTTGCATTTATTACAAAAACATTGAAAAGTCACCCATGTATTAACAGTGACAAGAAGTCACAACAAGTGTACCTCCATTAGGGATCTCAAATGTCTCTAGTGAGAGCAGTTGAGAAAGTCTATAATTCTAAAGTTCTTCCTGTACTGGAAGTCTACTCAACACTGTCAGCTGAGATTGGTCACCTGGTTGCTTACCAACATGAGTGAAAAGATGTCATATATAACAGAGTCATCTAGTCTTATGGGTCTCTTAAAGGTCAGAACATCCTTAGAGAGGCCTCTTTTCTCCTTTTTCCACCACTCTAAGATGACTAGGATATTGCCTCTTCTTTTATTTTTTTTTCTGAGTGCAAAGATTCTTCATAATTATCATCACTCAGGGTTATAAATCTTCCCACATCCTTGGAAGGCCCTACACAAGATCTCACCTGAGTTATCTCCTGCAGTGATCCATCATCTTCCTTTGCATCAGGAAATTATCTTCATGGTATAGCACCCTACACTTAGTTCTTTATAAAAGGTGGGGTTTTTAAGACTAAGTTTTTCAAAGCAGTTTTGTCTTTTGTTAGGAAGCATACAGTGTGTAACATCATAATTAATTAAGGTATACAGTCACCAAAGACATAACAGCAAAAATAATAAGAACATTGTGGCTTCTGTGACAATACCTGTTGAACATAACTGTAGCCTCAGCAGAAACAGGAAATTGTGGTAGAATTGTTTGTTCTGCATCTGCAGTTCTTGGGATTACTTATTTCAGACAGAAATGAATATAACTTGTGTATTTCAGAGGAATAAAACTAATGCTCTTACCTCCAAAACATCATAGCTGCAGTTTGGGTGATACTCAATGTCGAATTCCTGAATGGTGAGTTGAATGCTGCTACCAGGTGCTGTGTGGATGTACCAGATGCATTCCCTATTGCTTGGGTATCTGATAGGGTAGCCAGGGCTGTGAAATGAACCAGAAGGGCCAGAGAGCTCTTCTCCACAACCTGACAACAAAGCAAAACAGCCTGTCGGTGAGGAGGTCTGGAAAAACTCACTGACAGCTCTGATTAGGACAGGCAGCAGCACCCATTTCATTGACAAATGTGTAGTCCGGGCTGGAAGGTCTGCTCTGCCACAGGGAACCCGGGAAGAGAATGGCAGGCTGGAGCTGTTTGCCCTGCCTGTGCAGGAAGTACTTCACCTCCTGTGTTGGTACATTTTGTACCAAACCTCAGCATCTGCTCTGACTGCTGAGACACAGAGAAAAAAAGTGAAATTTTTTTATTGGCTTCTAACTTTATCAGTACAAGAAAGCTAAATCAGATCCATTCTCAGCTCTTACTAACTTCAAATAATGCACAAGCTAAGTTATCATAGGGAGGTCTTTCTACTGTAAAAATGCCATTTCCCACTGCTTTTGAAATCATAAAATTAAAGACAATGCAATTTGCCTCATCCTACTGAGCATGATTACAAGCTGCCAGATCACAGTGGATAAACCGACTTTCTGACACTTGGTGGGTTTAATATTCTTTTTTTTATTCAATTGTAACAGTGCAATTGTAAAACAAGCTGTGTTTGAAAAGTTATGTATTTTCTTTTCAGATAAGAAAGTATTGTCCTAACACCACTCCCCAGACCCTGGGGTGACTAAGCTTTTACATACTGTGAGCTAGATTGAAAAAAGAAACCAGTAGCAAAACAATGGATGAAATGCAGGCCCTGGTTTAAAAGGACAAAGCAGCTGAACATCTGAGATTAGTTTTATCATTACTTTATGGAGATGTGCTAAGTGTAGCACCAGTCTCTTTTTAATGAATTCCTGGGAAGATGCTATTCCTGACTCAGTCCCCAAGTTCAGGCATAAATAGGGTAGGAAGGCACAGCAGCCCTCCCAGTATCAGGGCAGATTTAGATCAGCTACATTCATAATGAAATCTTACCTTTAGAAAAGCCAGTAGGTAGCTATGTACCTGTCACATGCAGAAAGAAAAAGGATTCTGCATTTGATCTGATTTTGTGTGTGCCACTCTGCCTTCCAGCAGCTTTTTTTTTGCTCTTAACATTACAAGCACCCCACGTGTTTCATTTAGGCACTAATATTTTGCTCACACAGAACTTATCGGGTCACTTGAGCTTTGTAATGCCCACACTCCATCAATGTCTTTGGCTTCATCTCCAGAGGAAAGGTTCTGTCACATTGCAAAGCACCAAAATACTTAATAAAACCATCTAACAAACCGTGAGCTCTATATTCCCTGAGGCAAATACTGTGGTATATCAGAACAGATAAATAGCATCTGTATCAGAGCCTTTATTTATAGGAGATATTTTATAAGATAAACCAAATAAAATACTCCTTTGATCTGCTCAACATATACACACAGATGTGTAAAACTCCTCTAATCTCTATTAAATCTAAGAGTAATTTGCAATTTGAATAAGGTGTCTTTGGCCATTGTTCTGCTTTACACCATATTTCAGGAAGCTGTAGATCAAGATCTTCAATTAAGTGCAAATATTTTCCTTAATGTCTTTCATGCCAAACTTGTGGCTGCTAAGTCCCAGAAGCATTTACTATCATCTCTACCATCGGGTCTTTCAGCTTCATACAGAAAACCTGACTTTGACTTCCTCATAGTTGGCTATAGGACTTCTAGGACTGCAAAACACAAATCTATGAGGGGAAAGAGCAGCAGGTCTGAAAGAGGGCAAAGCTATAATAATCTATTTTAGGCTAAAAAAAGAGACATCTAAATACAGATGTGAGGCAATGCCAGCTATCTAACATTGATCTCTCTCAGTCCATCACACAGTATCCACCAGAAAAGCACCTTTTAAACAAAAGAATTCCCACTAATCCAGGTAAAACTTTACATAGCTGAAGTTGTCTCACAGGTGAATTGCCTCTTCTCCCTTTTCCTCACCTTGCTGCATATGGAGCAGCCAGAGGTGGCTTGCCCTGCAGTCACAAAGCTACATTGTCAAGCTACAAGGCATCTCAGTTTAGGAACTAAAGAAGTTTTAAAGTGTATTTTAAACCAATCTTGTCTTTGATCCCTATGGAGAAAAAGGCAGTGCACTTCCTTCCCTGAGGCTGTCAGCACAGGTAAATGTTAAATCCCCTGAAACTTTGATTTCCATGAACGTTTCATCAGTGAGATGGAGAGGAAGAAAGCTTCAGTGTAAACCACCATCTCTTTTTTCTCCCAGTGCTGTTAGAAGATGGCCTGGTTTCCCTCTAAAGAAACCAGGTTGCTGAGGTTTTACAGCTGGAGAAAAAAAGGTGTCATCGTTGGGGAAGCCTTACAGTGGAATTTGCAGCCTTTCTTTCCCCTCAGCAGCCGGAATTACACAGCCACTAAGGACACAGCTCAGGAGGAAAAAGCTGCTTTGCCAGCTTAGGAAACAGAAAGGTTTCTCAACAACCAGACTTAATGTCTCAGCTTCTGAGGGGCTGGGAACAGGGATCAGGGGAGTTTCAGCAGGCAAAACAAAGCCGATTGCTATTTATCTCAGCCTGAAGAAAGCTGGGAACATTTTAAAACCTAATAGGCAGTTATGACTCAGCTTCTCCTACCAAGGGTTTCCTGATAGCCACAAAAGACGTTTCTTTATTTAAACCTGAAATGGCTCAGAGGCGAGAAAAGCTTGTATGCTCTTCTTTGAGGCACAGACCTTTCTTCCATGCAACCCTTGCAGGTAGCATTCAGATTACTCACACTCCCTCTCCAGAGAGGTTTATATTTCCTCTGAGCTCAATCGACATTCTCTGGAAGCACATGAGTAAGAAGGTCAAATAGTTTTTAATGTCTCATTTCTTTTCTTCCAACTAAAAATGTTCCCAGAAAAGGCTTTTTACTTTTCTTTTCTTTTGTTTTTTTTTAATGGAGTGATTCTTTTAAAGTGCTCCACTAAAATGGAGGTAAAGTTTAGGTCTATGAGATTAATTTCTTATAAATTGTTTGCGAAAAGATCAGAATTAATTGATTTTATGCCTAAGCATTCACTGACTAATAGCAGAAAAAAGAGCTCACTGATCTTTGCAAATATGTGAAATTCACACCTGAATTTTTTTGACTGACCAGCATATGCCACAAGAAACCTCCACATCAGAGCAGAAGCACTATCTCTGAACTCTCTGGCCAGCTGCCAGGAAGTCTGTGCATGATGTTTCTATTCTTTATAAGGATGAGGTAAGAGTCAATTCTGTTGCACTTTACTGAAAATATAGATGCTAGTTGATTTTTAAAAAATATTTACATAAATACTTAAGAGATTAAAACATATGTTCCCAATTTAAACTCACCACTGTATTACAATGCCAAAATGAGAAAACTCAAATAATGAACTTTTTGAAATGTTTACGAAACTTTGATTACAAAGTTACATGAATACAAACCTTCTTCCAATGTTTGTATTTGTCTGCAAACATCAAATAAAATTTTGATTCTATTGAAAAAAATGGAATTTTTGGTGTTTATAGCAACAAAGTAAAAAATGTTGATCTTTAGGGATAAATAAAAATGCAGAAGCAAAAGGTATAAATAGCAGCATTACTTCATCTCTCACTGAAATAATAGTGATTAATACCAAGCCATTCTGCTCCTAGTGAAACATCTTTAAAAGTTTTTCTCAGCACAGAAATACATGGTTTTGCTGTGTGCTGTGACATGCAGACAGCTGCACTGTGGAAAAGTTGCTTGCAGCTGAACTGCATACAGCATATGACCAGTTTGTGCCAACCTCCTTGCAGTAATTTTGGACATTTCAGCCCTGCAGTTAAACAGAGGAAAAAAAAAAGAAATGAGAGATACTCTTTTAGTAGTGTAAAGGTCCTGGAATTCCCCTGAAAATGCTGAAAACTACTACCTACTCTGGTGTTAGTTGCTAGGAAATCAGACAACAAACAGAAAACTTAGGAAACATATATTTGGTGGTTTTCTTTCCTCTGACTAAAATTTACGTATTCATTGAAGATTGTGCAAGGGATGATTTACAGATCTTTCCATATTACTGCCTGTCTGGTTAGCAGATGCTGGTCATTAACCAAAGAAGAATCCCTATTCTCATAAATAATTATAGCTGAACAGAAATGCTGTAATCTGTGGAAAACTCTATTATTTGCTAGGTTTTCAGATTTATTCACGGATATGTTTTTAGCCACATGTTATAAAAATCCCATCCATAAAGGTTAAAGAGAATTGGCACTGTTCCTGCAAAATCAAAGTTAGGGAAATGAAAGGAAACAGAGTTTTCCAGTTGTGGTACTCATGGTGAAACATTTCAGTAAACGCAAGCTGACTCTATCTGCAAGGAGCATGTACTATAAACATTTGCCTGTACTACAATAATACTTGCGTGAAGTATAATTTGGATTTGATTCTGAAAATTTTTGCTCTCTTGGGTAGGTTTGGTTATAGAATATTATCCAATGGATGAAGTAGAATAATTTAAGTGATAAGGGTTTATGCAAGAGAGTAAAAATTCAAGTGAGATATGTTTCGGGTTTTTTCTGCTTTCCGATTTGTTAATATCAGACCGTGTCCATCCTTAGACTTAATGTGACAGAAAGACACCAAAAAGGAGCAGTCATTTTTGGAAACTGAAAAAATGACAATTTTTCAAAAAGTCAAAGCTTACACAAGAAATAAACAACAGAGCTATGATTCAGGCTTAGAAAATCTGGACCTCAGCTCCCTTGCTGACCTGCAGGGTGATATTCTGTTCAGCAATCCTAATGGATGCCTGAAAAATGTTTCCAGTGAATGGCTTCTGCATCTTCATATAACCTCTGTTTCTGTAGTGCTTCTCTGAAGAACTAACAAACAATTTAACCTTTGACCTGACACATATACTGACAATGTAAAACAGAAAGCAGAATTGTTGGTGCAAATTTGGACTGAGAAATGCTGAGAAGAGACAATTAAATTTAAAAGATTTATTGACAATGAAGCAGCCAAATGAGTGAGCTTCCAATGAAATGCAGATGTATATATAGAGCAGTGAGGCCCTACATGCATGTTGCTTAATAAGGTAAGTGACGGGTATAGGATATATGTGTCTCCTCAGATATGACAGTTGTCACTGGTGTAACTTTGCACTGAGAGACCTTTGCCCTCTTGGCCTCCTGAATTTTTTTCAGGGAAAACAATTTGATTGGCATTTTATCTTTGCAATATCCAGACTGTTACCACAAGTTTGTTCTTTCTCAAAGGGCCAATATATGTCCCATATATATTTGCCTATATTAAACTTCCTAAAACAGAGTGAAAGTAGAATAAGCACATTGCAGATTCAAGCTTTCCACTGACAAATAATCCTTTTGAGGCCTTTGCTGCAGAAGAAAATGTTGGTGATTTGGCCAAATCAATTCTAAATCCATCCTCATCAATGAAACTCCCTCAGAAGAACAATGTTATTTCAGAATCAAAATAATTTTTAAATTTACTTCTCTGTACTAGAACTTTCTATTTTATTTCTGCTTCTATTTGTTTTCTATTTCTATTTCTGTTCTTTCTTTTCCAAGTTAAAATAACATAGGATACTTTTAAGAATACATAACAGCATTCTCCTAAGATCAGTTACTAATTCTGTCTTTGTGAAAGCCTTTAGGTTTTCAAAGAAACCACTTTTTAAAGCAGGTTTCTTCAGCAGCTGGAAAGATCAGATGCAAATGTTTTCAATCAAAGCAGTTTTGCTTCATCTATAGCAGGAGTGGCTATTCAAATCAGCTATCAATGAGGCAAGCTTTTGTATTTTTTTGACTGCCTCACAACTGTGAAAAAGCTGCTGGGAAGAGTGTTTGAAGCAAACTGTATCAGGCACATGGAAAATACAAGTGCTGCTCTCTTTACCATCAAAATATGTGAATGCCCTTGATATATATCTCATAGAGGCTTCACAACTGCCAGTTAAGGAGCACATGGACAGCCTGAGAAATAGTTCACAGCAGCTTGAACTCTAGAGCATACATTTGTCACTTGAGCAGAAATAAAAGCTCTTCTCTCAGCAATATATGTAGCTCTGTTATTTTCCTGTCAGGTGAGATGTTACCAGATCTGGATGCAGATTCCCCTAGGAATTTGCCCTCAGGGAAGAAGGGACCCAAACGCTTTACTCTGAAATACCCAACTCAAAGGCTGCATCTCATGATCAGTTCCCCCAGACAAGGATACTTTTCCCAGTGAAACTTTTTTATGAACTTGAAAGATTTTCAGAAGGGAGAGGTAAATATAGCACCCCAACCACAGGGACATATCTACTTTATCTACTCTAGGACAACCAGGCAATGTAGCCACCAAGAGTAAGAGGAATAGATGTGCATGACACCAACAGAGAAAAGGAAATTTTTGAAATGAACAAAAAGATGACAACTGTGGTCAGCTCTGGAGGAACTTGCACTCAGATTTCAAGTTGTCAGAAGGCACAGCTGTGACGTTCTGAGCCAGCAGTGACATTCCCTAAGAGCCAGGTCTATCTGACCCCACAGATCCTGGTCTGCTGCTTAGACACAGCGCCGCATTAGCAGTCTGGGCCCTGTGCAGCATTAGGGAGGAGCTCAGTGAACAGGAATTAACAGAGGGGCAGGGCTGCCTGACAGAGAAATGAATGTCCGTGCAGCAAAGGGCTGCAGAGGGGTGGGAAAGGAGGGAAAGCACAAGTGTTTAGCATGCAGGCAGATTCTGGAAAGCTTTGAGAGCTTTAGAAAAGCAAGTTAACCCAGCACCATGGCTACTGTATGGAACTGATGTCATCTGGCCGTGCATAAAAGCCTCTGCTTTTTCTTCTTTTGTGCAGCTCCAGAATGACGTCACCCCAAAGCAAAAGAAGGTACCTTTGTGCTGGGGCCCCTCCCCTGCTGGCTCCTGCTACACATCCCGCTCCGGGCGTGTGTCCCTCCCCTAGCCAGAAACGCTCCCTCATTCCCCCCGCTGAACGCACGGCACCTCTGTGGAGCCGGCAGAGCCCTTTGGGAGCCTGCAAGCTCCAGCAGCCTGTGGTAGGAGCAAGGAGCTTCCATCCAAACCGTGCTCAGCAGCCTTGCACCTCAGCAACCCGCATGGGGCCTCTGCAGCCCTCTTCAGCTGCTTCAAATGCAGTCAAACCTGAGTGCTGCTGACTGATGAGACCGACAGGGCAACTAAGGGGATTCAATTATTTTCAAGGTTGGAGCCCCTTTGGTGGGATGTACAATGGCACACGATGTAACAAGTTGTGTACTTCTTACAGTACACAGCTGCTGTAAAATAAGTAGAGTAAGAAATACATTTGTAGCCTTACTTATGAAGAAACTGCAAACATAGTTTGCTGTTTTACAATCATTAACAGATTTGTTTATAGCTGGCTTGCATGCTTGCCTGTTTAATAAGGCCTGTGACAGTTTTCATGACATGCAAGAACAAGAGAACAGACACCCAAAGCACATCCTGGCCAATGTTATTTCATGCAGAGAAATGGGGTGGGGGCAGCTGGAAGTGGACACTACCACAGAAAACAAGTACCACTAAATTAAACTAGAGAGAACCTGCACAGAAAACAGAAGTCTATAGAAATGAGGAAAACTGAGGGCTGAATGTTGCCATTAAAAAGCTCAAGGTGCTCACAGTTACCTGTGACAGCATCTACCTCCTGTTCATTACAGAAATTCTGGACATGCCCCTCATCCCTGTGCCTGCTCCTGGAAGTGAAAGCATATTTCACTAATAGCTCTCAATTTCTAATCAGCTGATCTTTGATGATGTACATGTGCAGAAACATCCACTGGGAAAGTATGTGCAGAATTATGAGGGAATGCAATGGATTTAGAGCTGCAATGGGTTATTTCTATTTAGATGGCATGGAATGGCATAAGCTGGAACACACATACAGGGAAGGAAACCCACCTTCCCAGAGGAAACCTGGCTAACTTACCGTCAACATGCCATAGCATCTGGAACCCACTTCTAGGATTCAGTCCATCAGAGTAAAACTCCACATGAAGGCTGGTCCCTGTAGTGCTTCCTGCCAGTGGAAGAGACTGTCCACAGAAAGTGCCTATCAGGTTGGATTGTGCATCAGGCCCATCATAGAGCTGAAATGAAAATTTAAAAAATATGCCAGTGAGTAAAAAGAAGCTCCCCAGTCAAGCAGCTTCCCAATGTTTTGTACAGGATTAAAAAAAAAAAAAACCAAAACAGTGACACTTCTCCCACTGGCCACCCTTGCCCAGCAATATGAGCCTGGGGAGTGTCGAAAGATTTGGGTAAAGTGATGAGTAAATACAATGCCAATATGTCTTTAAACCTGGCTGCACACTGTGTGCAGTAGGAAGGGTTTGCTGTTTCTGTTTTGGTGTGTATTGGGGGTTGCTGGGGAAGAAAATAAAGGGCAAGTGGCAATGAACTGAAATAGAAAGAAAAAGAGGACATCGTGGGTCTGATTTGCCCATGCACCTAACAAGCTGAGTGCCTCCAAACCCCTTGGTGACAACTCTGTTTACATTTTCATCTGTTTAAGGCTGCAGCCAGGAGACATGAGGATTGCCTGGGCTTCTGATGGAGAAAATCAAGCAGTCAGCAGCACAATGGCCTCCCAGAGTAGTGAGGACAAACTGAAAACCAGAAGTAAATCTTCAAAAACACAAGGAGATTTCATATGTGTTTAGTTATGATTTCATAATCTCATGCTAAAGTCCCGATTTGGAGGAAAACTGTACTGAGCCATGCTTCTGACATCTGATTTTCTTATCATACTCTATGTGCTGGTATTTTGACAATCAGTGATCAGTCAGATGTAGCCAGCCTGAAAATCTTTCTGTTCTCTAAACACAGATGATGAATCCTCCATCCCACTCTTAAAACATTGCCACTCTTAAAAAAAAATCCAAAATCGACCAAACAATCAAAACAACAAAATGCTAGGGAAATATTTCTGGTTTAAAATATTTAAATGATGTCTGAAGGCAGTCATATACTCACAATTAACGAAAACACTTACTACATATTTTGATGGGGTGATAACAGATGCTTAGAACTTTTTAACTTCTTTACATTTGTTGTCTCCAGACAGGTTTAAATGGTCTTTCAAATCTAGTTTTGCAAGTTTTTTCAAATCCAGCAAATCACACTGACCATACCTCTGTGTTTTCACCAAATACCCCATGCCCCAGTGTCATTTTTCAGGCATGAGAAATGTAATTTTTGCAAAGCTAGTAAAAATGAAACATTTTAGCTAGATTGCCTTTGATATACAATATCAGATTGCTGGTTATTTTCAAGTTAGGACTTGCTTTATTATTTCTACCTTGGTTACTATGATTCTTAAAGTTTAGGAAAATAGCAACCCTCGTCCTTTATTATCACTTTGTGACAGTTCATCTGATCTTTTGTCTCACAAAGCATATCTTCCTAACAAAACTCAGCAAATTACTGGCACAGAAACCATGTCTGAACATTCTCATTGTGCATTTTTGGCATGCTTCCTTTCAGAATTTCAACAAAAAACTTTTCTCTCTTCTGAAGCCATTACCGTAAAGTTGTCTCTGTGCAAAGAACAAAATCTATGATCTCTAGAAAAACAGTGAAGGTTTATTTATCTTTGCTCTCCATTCAAATCTCTTTTCCAAATATCTTTGATTCCACTAAGAATTCTGTTACGTTCAGTACTGTATAACTCATACTATGGAAATACATTTCAGCAAATATTGATTGACCATGCTAACTACTAATTTTCAGGCATATTTTCTGGCAGAGTCGCATATGAGAGTAAGTCATTAACCCCCAGCCTTTCTGTTGAAGATGCTGGTCTTGCAGAATCTTCAGAAATCTTGTTACTCATTTAAAACAGAGCTGGGGCCAAGAAATCAACTTGAATGGTTTCAAATCCTCTAGCAGATAGTCCAGTTGAATTTTTTTTTTTTTAATTAAAAAAAAAAAATTGGAGTTAGTTCTGCCAGAAGTTAGGGTCAAATTGCAGGAATATTCAATGATAATATTCCATGGCCTATTTAATGACTGGTGACCATCAGTCTAATACAATAAAAAGCTCAAAGCAAGCTAAGTGTATTGCAAATTGAGAACTATCACTCTATTTGGTATGGTTTCTCTTGGTGAAATCAGAAAAGATTGAAAGTTTCTAATTGCAGACACGTTGCTGGTAGTGATCAAATGTGTTTTAAAATAAATATTAAATTGTCCTAAAGATTAGATGGCAATATGTTGAATATCAATCTGTATTCTTTCCACATGTAAAATTTGAAGGACCACCTGATAGACAGATGAGCCATCCCATGCCCAGCATTAGAGGTTTGACCTTCTTCCAAGCCAGGGTGAGAGCTTTACGCATTCTTTCAAGGCATAAGTTCAGAAAAATGAAATCAAGTCAGATCCAATTAGATTTTTTAATAGTACTTCCTTTGATAAATTTGTGGTGTATACTACTCATATTTCTGTGGCTTCAAGCCATGGAAATCTTACACCAGAAAAATATGAATGGTGAAGAATGTATCAATGTGGATATCACTCTGAATAGTAGCTAAAACTATGTCAAGATACACATTTACAATGTACTGTTAGCTCTAGTGATTACAAATGCAAACCCATTCTAAAGAAGTATGGACTAAAACATACCTAGAAACTTCCAAATCAAACAACAAAAAAAAAATCTTCATGTGTCTCCTACAATTTGATTCATCAAGGGAGTATTATATTTATCTGACAGAGAATGCCACATTTCTATGTCATTTCCTCTGAAAACAGTCCATCAGTTTTTCTAGCCACAAAGCATGGTTACTATGGCAATCCCTTCATGCCGTGCTGCCCCGTGGGTTTGAGTTCATAGCAGCATTTCACAGGGAATTTGAGTGCTTGGCCAGCTGTAACTCATTGAGAGAGGCAGAACCATGGCTGCTAGAATTACAGCTGGGTTTTTTGAGCTGTCTTTCATTTCTAAATGAAGGGAACAGCTGTGTGTTTTCACAGGGCATTTTGAACTTCTCAAACCACCTTTTGCTGTCACACAAACACAGGCAAGGGAAACTGAAGCTGAACACAGCTCTCATGAGCCATAATTTCTCTCCTGATCTCTGAGATAATGTTTCTTGTGTCAGGTCCTGCTTTGTCAGCTGTGTTATCTTAAACTGCTGCAAATTGAGGGAAGGTTCTTCTGCAGTCTATATGAGTCAAGATACTCCTTATGATTGTGCAAGACAAATTGGATTTTGGGGCAGTGTATTAGTCACTCCTACACCATACTGACTCCAGGAACTGGTGATTTGACTCCCTTCCAGCTCCCCATTGGGAAGAAAGTGCTTGTTCCCCTTCTGTGTATATATTGGTTTTGTAATATATTTATTTGTTCAGACCTTTTAGCCTCCACCAGAAAATCCAAGCAATTCATAATGATTTTGGCAGACAATTCAACCAGCAAAACAGACAAACACCTGCAACACACGTTCAGATCCTTAGCTTCTGCTTTTTAGCAAAGCAATTGCCCAGCAGCAAGCAGAACGCTGCAATTCACTGGCCTGCACCCCAGCACTGGGTCCCGGTGGGGATGGGCTACATTCAAATGAATTATTAGGCATGGCTCAATAACTGTTAGAAGAAACTCCTTACGAGGCTCCCTAGGAGCAAGTGTATAGGTTGACATGAAGGTAAAAAGGGGAGGTACCAGCTCTCTAAGGGATGAATCAAGCTGTGTGACTGCCCCACAGCAACGTGGTGGTTGAAAACCATCTGCTGTACATTAGAACTGGGTTGGGAAAGCAGGACTAGCAAAAGCTGCAGGAAGGGTTTGGCTTGGGTAGCTCTCCTGGGGGACACCATGGTCACCACTACTGCATTTTGGCTCTTCTGACTCTTCAGCCTGGAAATATGTCACTAACACCAATAATGATGCCCTGGAGGCCACAGCTGTTCACTTCTCTTCAGAGGAGCAAAGCAAAAGGGCATGACCTGTGTCACAGAAAAGCTCATTACCAGAACTGGAGCAGGGGCTCAAGGACTGAGCTGACTGGAAAATGAGGTTTCCTCTACTTGGAAGAAATAAAGATCTATAAAAAATGGGGGAAATAAACTTGGAATGTGTTCCATTTGGACATACTTGAGGTAGGGACAATTTTCTAGCCGACTGCCTTGTCAAGCTTACTCCGTCTTGCAAAAGTGAGCCTTTNGGCAAAATATCAGTTTTCTCCTGGAGAATGTTATTTCTATGAAAAGGCATGTTTTGGGATTTTTTTAATCAGGAAAAACATTGCAGAGGAAAAGCCCATGCCTAATCAGCTCTGGAAAAAAGCTGCTTATACACACTAGTTAGTCATAACACAGTCTTGATCAAGAGGTGATAGTCTTCAAAAACAAACTTTCAGTTTTATATGAGGGGAAAATCTATCCTATGAATGCTGACAGTTCTCTTTCACTGTACTGTAAATAATACTGTCATCAGATGTCATGAATTCATCATAATAATGAGCAATTATAGTAATAATTGTCTCCAACTGAGTCTTGAAACAAACAATTTGCAGTCAGAACACCTTTATACAGGGACCAGCAGCAGCAGTCCTGGGCTGTATTTGCAGAACTCAGGAAGGGAAGCGTGGCCTTGGATCAGACCAACAGAGCCATGAGTGTCCCACCCATGCTCAGAGCCTCTAGGGCAGTCTGACACACGCAAGTATCCCTTTCCTCTTACAAGTGGGAAAGCTGATAGGGGATTGTTTGGATCTAAACACCAGAGGCAGTGATTACAGGTTTCTGAATAGCCCTTCCTGAAAGGAAATGAAAGGAAAATAAATTCTGGAAAGGAAATTTTGATGGCAATGCCACAAATACATTACCAGAAAACAAAAAGAAGCAAAAAACAGACAATATAATCCTCATCCAAGCAACAGAATGCACTCTAAAGAGAGATCACCATTAATGGTTAAAACAAGAATTAACACAAACAAAAATAATTAATTTCCAAGCAACACATTTCTTTCCAGAAGGGTAGAGTGCAAACTTAAGAACCTGCAGGTCTGTCAGCCAGAGGAAAATCCAAAGAAATTAAAGCTCCAGGATGTGGCCCAATGTGCTAGCTGAGTACCACAATGACATTGTTTCACAGAAACAAAGGCAGCTTAAGACTTTGAGTGACTGACTGCATGGAGCCTTGACACTTCTGCACAAACAGGAGAAGAAAATAAGTTTCTGTTTGTGCTTGGATGATGATAAGAGTTTGCAATTGCCACTAGAAAAAGGCCCTTCTTAAGAACTCATTCTAATTAATATTTTAATATGATTATTTAAATATGTTTATGCCCTAGATGACTATGATAAAAGTCCTTGCTCTGACCACCATACACACCTTTCTTGTCTCCACACGACACACCTTCACTAATGAACCATTTTATTCCATAGTACAATGGAATTTGACATCAGGCATCACTTAGACATGGAGGCATACTAGCTAATCTTGCTGGCATTTATCTAACATATGGAAATAAATAAATGTCTATTTCTTTTAATAATAAGACTTTTATCTGAGTCTATGTTTTGTCTTGTAACCTGAGCCTGAAATAATCGGAGCCCTTTGAAAATTTTGAGCAATGTTGAAGTCCACATTACACTGGAGTGATTTTTTAGAAAATAATTTTTCACCTCTTGCATTAGCACTTACTTCCTTCTCAAAGAAAACAAAGATTTTTAACTACAGTCATATCTGCTCACTCCTGTCTTTCTAGGGAAGGTTTATTTCTTGAAATTATATGAAACCAGTATTTTGTTAGCGATGAATGAATCATAAGAATGTAAGAAATGCAAAGTGTATCTTTGGATTAAATTTTAAAATTGTTTTAGATACAGGAGCAGGAAATAACTGCTGCTGAAGAAAGGAATGCCTAGGAGACATCCACCTAGTCAGTACATATGAAAATTTGCACTCAAAACCTTATTTTTGCAGCGTGTCATTCTAAATCTCCAAAGCTCTATTGCGAAGGCACCTCCTCCTAATCCTCATGCTGTGGTGGTGGACAGAATCCAGATGGGTCCCTAAAGTGTCTCTGCAGCTTTTGCTGACCAAGGGACTGCCTGGGGATCCACGCCTTTGTGGCAGTGGGATCACATTCCTGGTGATGAGGCTGTTGCTATTTTGGTAGAGTGACTGCCGTCCTCAAAGCAGAAATTGAGGCGGTTCCTCTGCGGCGAGAATTCACTCATGGTGGAGGGAGCAGCACTGCTTTTGAGCTTGGGACAATAATATTTCCAAAGTTACTCTTTAGCAGAAATCTGTGTGAAAAGCTCCCTACAAAGGGAGGAGCTATGCCTAAGGGGGTGGAGAAGTGTGCCTGCTCTGAAAAACCCAGGGTGGCCGGAGCAGTTTGCAGCACTGCCGACTTGTGCCCAGGGCTGTAGTTCTCCTCCTGTGCTTTGCCAGGCCAGATGAACTGAACTGTAAGTGGAAGGAACATCACACTGACACCATAAAGGGCCACAGAGGGCAGGAAGGGCTCTGGGAATTCCGCCTTATTTGAGAAAATTTGCATCACGCATATCTACAGACACTAGGGAGAGTTGCAGCTTGGTCTCAGCAAATAGAGGCAGAAAAAAAAGGGAAAAAAAGCCTCTTAGGCTTTCAGGCTGGCTTCTGGGAACAGTGCAGGGGGTGCATATGACCTTCCACAAAGTCCAGTGTGGTTTTTTTCTGAGCTGTCTGGGGTCTTTCCTTTGATGAGGGGAATCTTAGACTGATTCAAACGGAGTTTCTCCAGCCACAACGTAACTTTTTTATTGCAATGCCTGTGCTGAGTGTGCTGTGTGTGCACACAGTCTCACAGATAATGGCCAGGCTTTCCAGCAAAATCTAGAATACAGAAGAACAAAGGAAACAAGAATCCAGCTGCAACCAGACGAGTCCCAAATATTCTTTCTCCAACAAGGGGTGTGCACACTAACATCATGTGGTGGTATTTCACAGGCATTTCATTGTACCATGTTTTTTTTCTGAAGGAACAAGCTAAGTCACATTGCTATGAGCTGGCAGGGTGTGGAAAATGCCAAGTCCATGAAGGTCTGACTCATTTTGTGCATCCAAAAGAGGAGTCTATGCTGACTTCATCTTGTGCTTCTTGTCATCTGAGGTTTGCACCAGGCAACCCTGTCATCACTACAAATTTAGCTGTCGTGAGGGGTCAGGGGTTTTGTGTGCATTTGTAATTTTGCTTCTACCTAACCTTTCAAACAGCAAAGCCAAAGTGTACTTTGATTCTGGCAATGCAGGCAATTAGAAAAACAAAAAATTGGAGTTCTGAGATGGTCTTGTTTAGGGTGGATATTGTAAAAAATGCAGGTGAACCCAGTGGGAAGAAATTATGTCTGACTCCAGTTCAGAAGGCTGAATGATTTCTTTATCATATCTATATTATAATACGTTAATATATTATTTAAAGAGAGATACTAAAACTACATCCTACTTTTCTAACTTACCATATCTAACTACTAACTCTAACTCGTGACCTTCTCCCAAGAGTCCAGACACACCTGGCTCTCATTGGCCATCACACCTAAACAATCCTCACCAGAATTCAATCAACCAATCACCCCAGGTCAACAATCTCCAAATGCATTCCACATGGGAGAAACAAGGAACAGAAAAAGAAATTGTTTTTCTTCTCTCTCTGCTCCTCTATGAAAGTTTCCTGAGAGAAAGAAGATGTGGATGCCACAGGGTGGACAGCTTTTTGGCCTGACACTCTCCTTTTAAATATCCAGATCTCTCATTGAAAATCAGTGCATGAGCTAAGATTTTGTTATATACCAATGGTGAAGCCTGGCACCATTGGTATATATGGAAACATGAGGAGAATTGTCACTTTTATCCTTACAGTCTTACACTGAAGGATTTGTTGTGGAGGCCCATAACCCCCTGAAGGAATTCAGGGATGTGCTGTTGTGCTGCCAGCTTGCATGATAATATGTTAATGGATACCACTGCAGCGTGGCCAGCAGGCTGTGATTTGATGTCTGGGTACAGGACCTGGGTGGGTATATTTCATACATCATCTGCTTCTCCAGGGAGATGTACTACCAGTGACATTTTGTAAATCAATGCATGGCCATAAGAAAAGCCATTCCCTGTGATTGAAGAATTCCTGCAGCACTTTAGAAAGACATACTCATAAATAAAATGTAATAATGGTAATCTTCTAATATAGTTTAAGCATATTTACTAATTGCAAGATGGATTAAAACTAGAAACAGGGTAAGATATTTTTATGTTAAGCTAATAAAAAAAGAGGATGACCAGATGAGTGTGAGCAACAATTATCTAATGCAGTATTCCCAGATGGAGAAAAAGGATATTATGGTACATCCCTGGAATGCTACTGTGGTTTTAAAAAGGGGGGAGGGGAAAGACATATCCTGCTACCACCAGAAGGAAATGAAACCATTCTCAGGAGCAGATGCCATATTAATTACTGTATTCATTCAATAATATTCCTCATATAATTGTGCAATGGTATTTTAACCACTTTGAGCCCAGTCACTGACTGGGCTGCTTAAGCACACTGACAGTAAGCAAGCAAGGCAGTGCTCTGGTCCAAAGTGGAACTCTGCCCTGGCCTGCAGCAGAAGAAAGGCATTTGTTGTTAGCAGGCAGTTGTTTGCTTTCATAGGATGTTCTTTTGTATTAACCCAATGATAATTCCAACACTGAAGTAGATGCACAGACCAAAGAGGTGAAACTTTGACAGAGAGCTCTGAAACTTGTCTTGCTGCCTGACACAATTTTACTATCTGCTTATCAGACTGCTGGTGTCTTGCAAAAGGCTGAGCAAGGTCTGCCCTTGTCCTGGTTCTGGCCAGGACAGGGTTAATTTTTTGCAGTAGGTGGGAGGGGGCATGGCCAGGACACAGGGGCTGCTCTGTACCACCTCACTTCCTTGCCAGGGGCAGGAGACAGGTCCAGGAAGAAGGGGCTCCTTTTAGCCTAGAAAACCTGGCAGAGGGAGCTGTCTGGTATTGTCTGTTACAGTTTGGGGTCTTTTTTGCCTGTATGAATAATTTATTTTCTTATACTCTCTGTCATTAGTATTGTTGCTAATACTGTTAATTTTCTTATGTCAACTCTTGATCTTTGCCTTTGCCAATTGGAGGGGGAAAGGGGAGCAGTGCATGGCTTTTGTGGGAGTACTAAATCAGAGAATATCATTCCTAATCCATGACATCCCTGTAATTAATAAAAGCAGATGCTAAACAGACTAGATGTCAAGGGACGGTAGTACTTTCTCAGCAGAAGAACAAAAAGCGACATTGTCACTGAAAGACAGAATGATCAGTGGTTTTCAAATAATATTTTTCTGGTATAAGGAAGGAGTATATGTCAGTTCTACAGCAGGACTCTGATCTTCAGGGCAAAAACATGATATTCTTCCTACTTTGCCTCCCAGAGATTATGTTCTGTCATACCAAATAAGAAGGTAATTCATCATTAAGGATGGGGAGTTAAATATATGCTTGTTCAGCTAATATGATGAATGTAGAGGAAAGAATGACATTTCTATGTCATTGCCTGCAGTATCTCACTAGTTACAGCCCCATGTTTGCTCTAGAAAGACTAATGTCAGGTTATTTAGCCAAGGCACAGCAAGCAATATAAGTTAAAGATCATCCAATCTAATTACAGTTAGTGTAGCATCACCATTAAACATTCTGCTATTTAAATGTCTTGTATCTTAGTATTGTCACTTCTGTACATGTATTTATCAGAAGCAATTAATCTCATATTCTTGCAACTTCACTGCAAAACTCCTTCCAAAATGTCACACAACCTATGAGCATTACTAGTGATGAGCCAACATCCTCTGACAGGACATGAAACACTGCACAGTGCTCATTTGCGGGGTAAGTGCTCATATGAGATTCATGCTAGAGACTGACATAATAAAAAAACTGCAGTTTTTCTTCCCTCCCACATTTCCCCTTCTCAGTTTCTGGCACCTACATACAGAGGCAGAGAATTGCCCCAAAGTCAGAGGAACAGAGTTTTTTCCTTCCTACTTGACACGGGTATAAATAGTTGTGTATGCTAAAGTGGTGGAGATGCAGGTCCTGCCCAGACCAGACCAAGCTGGAGTCACCCAGTGCTCCCTGCAGAAAGAGAATGCTGCTCACCATGAGTAACATCTGCCAGCTGGTGGAATGGTGGCCTAGCTGACAAGAAGCCTCCCATGATCAAAGGAGAAAAGGAAATAGGTAACAATACACAGCTGACTTCTCATTGTACAGATGTGACTGAATTTCAGTCTGGAAGAACCATGCACTGTACTTGTACTTACTCGTACTCAGTGGATAGCTGACTATATTTTTCCTGCCCTTAATGTGAAACACTTATTTGCTCTATGGCATGATAATATCTTTGGTAACTGAAAATCGCTAGGAATACCCATGTGTAGAAATTTTTGGTTTTGACATTACACATATAACTTTTGACTCACATGTGGACTAAGCCAGGGAGCAAATAGCTAATTAATTGTGTATATCTGACTGAATTAGTCATGAGGCAAAATGGTCTTTTTATGTGGGTTTGGGTCAGAGTGTCAGTCATAATTAAACACAAATCTGAAGAACAGGCCCTTTTCCAATATAAAGACTGGGACCAAAAGCATTTTGTTCAGCAAGCAAGATTCAGCTTGCTCAGTCTAGCTGTCCCCACCCCACCAAGCACTATGATTTTCCCCTTCAGAATTTAGCAAGATTTAAAAAAAAATTAGAGCTTTAGTTTGAGACTATAAAAATATGTCCATAAATGTATTTCTCACTCTAACATTTAAAAATGGCTTTATTACTTCTGGGGTTTTTTTGCAACTGCCATTTCTTGACTGTAGTTTGCTAAGGCAGATCATGTCTCTGCCATAACACCTCTGCAACATTTAGTCTTGTCCTTGCATCATATACCACTTTTCCTTACTCCTTCTGCCACTACAGCTGTGAGCATCAGCTAATCCAACCTAACAGCTAACTCTTGTCCTTCCTGTCCCCAGCCTCCCAGCAAGCAGGAGGAAATATTGCCACCAAGCCTGCCATCTGCTAGCTGCCACGGAGCAGCATGCTGCTAGTGTCAGAGTGCCACAGAGCTAAGAAGACAAAGAGAGTGTTTCTGCCTGCTGTAAGGGCCTGAGGTGGGAGAGCTGCTGCCACAAATCCAAAACAAGATGGGGGAAGGGACCCTTAAAAGCTCCCAGGGAAAAGAGCACTTGATCAGCACCAGTTGCCACTCTGGTTCATGAGTGTAGCTACATGGAAAGTGTCTGAGCAGCAGGTCCCCATTTCCTTCAAGAAAATGGTGAGGGACTCTGGTGTATGGTCCCTGCATCACCTACTTAGACTACATTCATCAGGTTTATGTCTCTGTTATACTCAGCGAGAGCATCAAATCTTTCCCCTCTTAGAACTTGCTGAAATAAAGGAATCTCAAAACTGACATGTGGCAGAAAAGTAATTTATTTTAGCTGAATGGCTATGAGGTTTCTTTTAATTATCTTTTTTTTCCTATTTGCAGCAGTGTCAGACTCCACATGGATTTCAAACAGAAAAGTCCCAAATATCTGCAGTCTGCTTTGAAAGTGGACTGTACACTTGTTCCAGATGATTCCCCCTTTCCCCTACACCACAGCACATTCCCAGCCTTGCCAATACGTTCTCCTTTCGCAAGATGCAGGGTGGGAGCAAACACTATTCAATTCCCTGGCTGCTTCAACCTCATTCTCTTTTTACACTATGGCACATATTTGTGCAACATGCAACAACCAAATGGAACATCTTTTCCAAGTGGTATTTCTTAATGGCATTTGGAAAAAGATTTGTAAGTAACATTACTTGAATTGTGAATAAAAGCCTCCTTAACACACTTCCATGACTTTATTTTTCCCTTGTTTTTCCTTTTTTATACCTCTTTCAGTCTGTATTTTCTTTGATTGAAAGCATTGAAAAACTGTTAAGCAAAGACTGCTCCTGTCTCCTCACTCTCTCCAATATGTTTTATTTCTGTTCTTTTAAGTGCCTTGGATCAGGTCCTTGCCCCTGGCACTATTCCTCCACCCTTGACTTATGTCTACAGTAGTGAATCTGGCAAGTTTCTTGCTCCTCACAGGCTGGCTACTGTGTGCAGGGTTCCTGCTTTCCATGGGTCAAAGCTTTAGGCATCTTGAGACTAGCACTGGCCTCTCCACTTGGCTCCAATGTTTCTTTTTCAGCCTCCTCACAAAAACAAACCAGGGCTTAATAGTTAGTTCTCAATACAGTGCTCCCTTGTTTATTTTCTTCACATGTCTATTCTTTCTTTCCATTCCTAGCCACAAAGAGAAGAAAGCTGGAAGAACATCTCTTTTGCCAATTTACCACCAATTTTGAGCTGTGAAAGCTGCCATAGTAATGAGGTAGAGGGAGTGAGGGAGGATATGTACAAGGAACAGATTAAGCCATCAACCGGTCTGTTGCTGAACCTTCTGCAATACCTGGGTGTAAATATCCCCAGAAATACAGGTAGTATTCCATAGTCCTCTCCCTGGCTGTAAGTAATCTTCTCTAAGATTTCTCTAAATTTCAGTTCCTCTTGTGCAAAAACCTAAGTAGAACACAGGGGCTGCATGCTGGCATCCTGTACAAGGGTGAGATCTGAAGGATTAATTAGTCCAGCAAAACAGCAAAATTGTAGGCAGGAGATTATAATCCACAGTATAAAGTAATCATGACTACCCTCTATGTCCTACAGTACTAAGTACAAAACTGAGAGAAAGTAACCTTTCAGTTTTCCTAGAAATTTTTGAGAAAACTTTTTTTTGTCCTTGAAATTTTTTTTTTGAGGGAAAGAAAATAAAGGGTACTTGACTTTAGACTGACTCTATGGTTTCATTTGCCTAAAAATGTCACATTTTGTTTGTGAGGGCATTAATTTTCTTTTAGTCCCTTTAAAGATGCAGATGAATTATGTAAAGGATAAACAGGACACAGGAACTCTCCCTTTAAAACTGTAGACATTTATCAAAGTTTTTGAACATTCCTCATTCCTTCTCAGATAAAAACAAGAGGAAAATAACTGAGCTCACTGCCTTTTTGCAATCCATTTACTAATCTCAGGATTCCACCTTCTTTGCATGAAGCTGGAATCACAGCATCTCACTTTGCCCATAAAAGCCAGTGCATCTAATCTAAGGTGGAAGTTAGACTGTAGCAACGTAGGCACCTGCAGAGTGATTCCTCCTCTCAGAGGCAAACACCTGTCTTGAGGTAGCAATGCTTCACTCCCTACTGATCACTGAGGAAACAAGGTTAAATAGTTTGGATTTATCACTTGAGCTTTAATGGTTAAATTTAGATAAGATAAATTTCCCCTAGCTCTTCTGCAATCTTATTATTTTTTTTTATTGTTAAAGACTTGGCTTTTCTTGTTTCTAGAATCTGGGCACATACCTTCAAGAAGTCACGATCACAGTCAGATCCATCTTCTACATCAAAGGCTGTGAAGCTATAGTTGAGAGTGTTCCCCTTGGTGGTTTGGATAGTCCACTTGCAGTGCTCATTTAATGGGTAATTATTTGGATAATTTAAACTTTCCAATATGCCATGGCTACGATTAACAGTCAGCACTTCATGGCAAACTGAAAAAAAAAAAGTGGTAATAGATTATTTTTGTTCAATGTTATTAATCCAATATCTCAAAAATTACTAATTGAAGTTACTGATAGCATTACAATGTGAGAAATATTTTTTTTCCAAATTAGAGAAGCCATGCAGAAAGAGAATGGTGACCTCTTGAAGAACATATTGTGTATGTTTCAACCAAAACTCCAGCTATTCAAACTTGCATCTTTCAGCATTATTATGACCTTCTTTTCTGACACTTGCAGACCTATCAGTACATACTTTTGAACATACATATTTTTGGGCAGTCTTCTTTAAGTCTAAATACATGGGTATTCATGAAAAATACATGGGTATTCATCAAACATGTTTTCTTTTTTTTTTTTTAACTAATTGTAGAATTGTACCCTGTCATTTGAAACAAATTGGGAAGGTGCTCAACAAATATTGACAAATAGATAAAAGTGATTTATTTCTGCTAACTAGAAAAAAAAAATTATGATCCCTGGCTAAAACAACTAATGGAAAGTATGCTACTAGTATTGGGCTTTCTAGTCCCAGGAAGAGAATGTGATAATGAAATGTTTTAAAAAGGAGCCATAATTTTCATTGTGAGACATTCAATAGCATCCTAGCATAAGAACTGGACACTCACCTGGAATAATAAGAGCTTTCCTTGAAGTGCAGAGAAAATGAAAATAAACTAAACTAGATAAAGAACAAAATTACAATTATAGCATTAGGTCACTGACTCTCCTTTTCCTGTATCCACCTTTCCCTAAAGACAAAAAATATCAGTGTGGGCAATCCCTTGTCTGCAGAGAGCACACAATGTGTATTAGGAGCAGAGCACTGTAATTAATGCGAGGGAAGTGGGCAGGAGGCAGGGAGCAGACCAGGCTGTTTGGATTGTGCAGCAAATCTGCAGTGTTTAAAGAGCAGAAATAGCTGAGATTCACTTGCATAACTGTTCTATTGTCTGTCACCACGGAGAGTACACCTACCTCCTGCACCTTTTTTTTATTCTATCCAAACAATTTAAAGGTCTGTTTTCAGTATTTCAAAATGCTTGGGATACAGTTGAAGGTCAGGGTCAGGTGGAGTGGAGTGGAGTTTGCCTGCAAAGCTACTCTGAAGCATATGACTTTTTGAAAGGGCACAAAATGGGTTTTGAAGAATGCAAGACAGGTAAAATCTGCTACCCCCTGCCATCAGGATTTTATTAGAAACATATCAGGCACAAAGGTGCCTTTGAATCACTTGATACCATGTTTTCCTTTGCACCTTTTTCCAATTAATCATTAAATTTTTCTCATGTACATGTAAATGTATCTGGTATCTAAGCATCCTTATTTTACAACATACTGCCTACATAATTTTAGCTTTTGGGCAAGCCATTAAAAGCTTTCTCTGATGCATCTTCAGGAATTAAATATGAATGTAAATCACATTATCTGATAGCTCAGGTTCTACATCTGAGTGCTTTGAAAGTGCTCTTTCTGTTTAATTAATGAAAGGCAGGGGGAACCTTTTCTAATATATCCTCTTGACATTGCAGTCTGAAAAGTACATGGTAGTGATATCTGTAAGGAATGAGGGAGCCAAGGCTTCCTCCCTCTTCTAATTACTGCATGTGTCACACGTGCATGAATAACTCCAGTTTTTTTGTAATCCATTTACTATTGTCTAAACCCAGGACAACTTCACATCTATAAATCTACAACAATCCTTGTCATTTGGGCTTGTCATATTTAGAGGACACAAAGATGCTTGCAAATCACTTTGTATGTGATGAAATTACATATTTTCCAACGTGCATTTAACTGTAAAAAAATACAAAGTGTATAAAGACAAAAGTAAACACTAGGACTATATTCAGATTATGTCTGGGAATAAAATAATTTTGTCATGTGTCCTCTTGTATTTTTCTCCAAATGCTATTATTCTGATATTTCTGGGGTAGTACTATTTTACAAAAACATGTTTGCAAGAAAAATATTACCCTTACCACAAGATATTAAAAAAATGAAGCTTTTTAAAATGTCCTGATGGGCTAAATTATCCCAAGCACCCACAATAATGCAGTCTGGCTGACAGAAACTCAATTATCCTTTGTCATCCTTCCTCAAAAGCAGCTCTAAGATCAGAGAATCTTGCTGTATCTGCCTTCTTTTTTAAAAAATCAGGAGCCTGAAGGAGCAGAAGAGCAAGAACAGTCAAATCTACCCTGTTATGGACTTCCAGCGCTTGTTGTTCTGAGTAAATCTGGAGTGGTATATGCTACTGGTGCAGGTAATAGAAATAGAGCCACCTTACTAGCTTTCTCCTAAGGAGGCGATAATCTCCATCACAGGTAAATGGGCAGATAATTTTTAGCTCTCTGTGTTCTGTAACTGTACCAGAATAGAAAATCTGGTTCGTTGGTATGCTCTGTAGATTTTACTGTGCTGATAAATATGTAAAATCATGGGCTGCAAGCAGCTTCACAGACAACATGAGCTGTAGAAACATCTCCTCTTCCTTTACTTACCCTGTTTGTATTTGGCTAAGAAACCTCCACCTTGCAGACTGTTATCTGTCCTTAGTTTTATGTACACGCTGTCTCCGCTGGAATGGATGGTTTGTGGTATCTGATCCCCACAAAATTTACCTAGCTGTCTAGCATTGCTGCTGTTGCCATCATATATCTAAAAAAAACCAAACCAAAACAAAAACAACCAAAAACGAAAAAGAAAAATGAAAAGATAATAAAGCTGACGACATTACAAGTCTGATTAATTTCCCCCTGACAAATGTTGGTTTCGGGAAATGTTACTGGGTATACAAGAGGTTAAATTCCATTTCTGCTCAGAGGAAGCCTGGCAGGCATTTCAGAAACAAGCAAAAACAGGAAGCCAATAACTGAATACTAGTGGGTTTTTAGGGGCTTATTCACCAAGAGGGGAACACTGCACTTCATTTCAATTTCATTAGAAATATTCAAATAATTTATGCAACAATTCAAATATGAATTTTGGTATTAACAATATAGTTATTGACAGCGTTATTGTGCTTTGTTCCACGTAATTCACTAAGAAAGCATACTAAGGCCTTGCTTCAAAACACAGAAAATTTAAAAGATACAGACAGATTCTTGTTTCTATCTATCAAATTCTTTCTATCTAGACATAAATGCTTTTCTTACCAGCAGCTACACAGACACTGCTGCCTTTGCCTCTCATGGCTCCGTGAGATGAAGGGAGCACATCAACATGGAGCTTTCCTATTCTGAGTCTCTTCACTTAGGACCATTTGAAAACCAAGGCCCTGTACTTTTCCTGGCCTTTGTACTCAGCATACTCATCTGCCTCCTGTGGAGCAAAGTGTCCCAGGGCACCTACCGCAAGGTAATCAAAGCTGCACTTCTGGTGGTGTTCTAGATGGAACTGCTCAAACTGGATTTCAAATGGACTTCCTTGGTTTCCTTTGAGCAGCCAGTAGCACTCTGAATTGTGGTAATATGGCATAGGGTAGTTGGGAGACATGAAGATGCCAGAAGCTGCTGTGAAAGTCCCACCACAACCTGAAAAATAGCAGAGAAAGCAAAGCAACATTTAACAACTAGAGGAGGGGAGAATTAAACCTGGCGTGTGCGATTCTTACTACTGACCTCCTTCACATGCCCTGAACATCTTCAGTAATGCCCCAAAAATATGCATCCAGCCATTAATGTTGTAAGCAGAAGACAGCCCATAGCAAATAGAAGTATTAACTATCTAATTTGAAGGGTACTTCTGATAGAGAAATATTTAAAGTATTAGAAATTAGAAACCTCTTCATTATATTCTCAATTACTGCTTTCCTAAACATAAGAGGAAATTGAAGTTACTTTATATCTAGGGAATAATATGCTCTTTTCTGTGGTAAAAAAGAAAGCCCAAGGATCAGGAAATATCTTTGTTCTTAACAACATGCATACATGTTACCATATAATTAGCAGACAGACTTTACAATATTGGAAGCAGAAAAACTGAGGGGAAAAAGGTGAGAAATTAAATACAAAGAAAAGATCAAAAATAAAATGTGTAAAATAGTTCTATACTTGATGCAGTCATTTTACCTGCTGAGGTACCATCCCACTCTGCTGAAAATCCCTTTCTTGTGCCAAACACGTCACTTACAAACTTTATCCACAGCTTGTTACCATGAGAGATTATAACAGGAGGCAGGTCTGTACCACAGTATTTTCCAAGAGGAGGAGAAGTTTCATAGCCTCCATCTCTAGAATGGTAGAGAAGAAAAACCTTTGGTCAAAGAGAGATACTATGAGAAATGCTAGCAAATCAAAAATCTTGTGATTCTTTCAGGCCTGGGAAAGACTAATCCTGGCTCCTCATCTTCAACAGAAATACTTCTACCAAATATTGAGCCTTGCTACTTGCAGTAATAAGCCCTTCCACAACCACCTGCTTGCTGGGTACATCACTCTCTCATCTCAGCAGCCTGAGTGTGTCAACACAATGACAAGCTTGAGAAGTGTCTCAGGTAGACTATGTTCTCTGTATTTTACAAGATGACAAGCATTGGGGCAACCAAAGGTAATCTTTGAATTTCAAATAGTAATTTTCTCACTCCTCACTCTTTAGCCTGGCGCAAACCTGGATGAGCTGACTTATTTAAAAAAACATGTTTATTTGCCACCTTACAAATGGGAATTCGTTCCTGAATTAATTTCACTGGTGTGATGCATGTTTTGAAATATTTTCTTAGTCTTCAGAATTGGTTCTACAACCACTTATTTTCCTGTTTTTAAATTAAGTAATATTTCCAGTACCGTTTTTTTCATACTGTAGTCAGGATTTGCAGCTAATGTTCTGTTTTGCCTCCTGCACATGCCTTATGGGAATAAAAAAGAGGGTGACGACCTGCTTATCCATTGCTTCCTGACCTTGTCTTTAAGCACTTTCGTACTACAATTAACCTACAGGTCAGTAGGACAATAACAGATAATTTATACCTATATATGGTATGATCTCCCTATGATGCTTTTTAAGTGGACAGTAATACTTTCAATTGCATATTCACAGGTTTACAGCTGCTTTTGAGAAAAATTTCTACATAGCCTTTGCAGCTCTATTTTCTTGTCATCCTCCTAGCTTAAACTGCTTGCTGCTGTGTCATGTTACTGGCAGTTGAAGAAATGTGCCAGAACCTCCCCTCACTTGCATCTTGGCCTCTGCAGCTGTGGTCAGATGAACAATTTTCTTAGTTGACTGAATGCAGTTTATCAGAGGACACCTCAGGACAAGAAATGAGTGTGGCACTTCATCTAAGACTTGTGTAGCTACCCCATTTAACAGTATCAGGTTTGAAAAGGCACTCTAAAAATCCAGTTATGGCAGTAGCAATGTGCTGAGTTGCACTTAGAATGTTCTGTCCATATCTTAGAACCTGTTTAACACTGCTGAACTCTTCACAGTGAAAACTGAGTTAGATTTATGCTATAAATAAATGTTTTCAGTTCCTAAGGTGAAAAAGTGAAAAAAAAAATCACTTTTGGGTCACCTCAAAATTAAGTGTTAATTGTTAAAATAAAGTTAGATTGAATTTAATCTCAGATTGTTTTTCTAAAAAGAAAAAAAATGAAATGCTTTACTTAGAAAATATTGAGAAAGCTTTTCAGGTTTTCATAACTTTCTCCGGTTGGTATGTACAGCTGAAAAAACCCAGCTAATTCAGATGGAATTCAGAATCTCAATACTGCAACTTCAGCAAGCAGATTTTTGTTTGGTTTTTAAAATAATTATTTGCCAAGGAATAACCCATACAGAATATCTGGTATAACGTTCAGGATGAGCTTTATCATGGTGCTCCATGAGGTAATGGAAAGTCTTAACATGCTCAGACTGAAAGAACACACTGCATTCTTCAGATATGGTTCACCCAGAGAGCTGGCTCACGAGGAAAGGAACGGGTGCACCAACACTGCAAATTGCAAATCCATCTGCAGTTACACAGCAGAAAGGATATGCACTTGGTGCTGCTGTACTGTGAGCAGATAACCTTCCTGCAAATATTTCTTTCTTCTATTTGTCTCTGTCCTGTAAAATTTCCTAGAAATCACTAGGCTAGTATCCTAAGTTTAATGGTGATGTCAGTATAGAAAAATATAGCAGATTATCTACATGCTGCTCTTGTTACCTCCTAGAGTAGCTACTGTCTAAAGACTATAAACATAAAACAGAATATAGAATATAGACTATAGAATATAGACTATTGGGTTGGAAGGGGCATTAACGGTCATCTATGCCACCCAACTCTGCAAGGAACAGGGACATCTTCAAAGAGATCAGGTTGCTCAGAGCCTCGTCCAGCCTGACCTTGAACATTTCCAGGGATGTTACAGTTACTTCTGTGGGCAACCTGTTCCAGTGCCTTTCTACCCTCATTGTAAAAGGTTTCTTCTGAATAATCGAAATTCTCTCAGCCTGTCTTCATATGAGAGTGCTCCGGCCCTCTGATTGTCTTCATGGTCCTCCTTTGAACTTGCTCCAAGAGGTGTGTGTCCTTATGTTGGGGCCCCAGAGTTGGATGCAGTATTCCAGGTGGGGTTTCTCTCATGAGGGCAGAGCAGAGGGGCAGAATAACCTCCCTTGGCTTGTTGCCCATGCTGCTTTTGATGCAGCTTATGATACAGTCGGCTTTCTGGGCTGCAAGGGCACATTGCCAGATCCTCTGATTTTTCATCCACCAGTACCCTCACTACTCTCACCTCACCTCTCCCCTGGGCTGCTCTTGATCTGTTCACTCCCTAGCCTGTATTGATACTGAGAGTTACTTCAAACCAGGAGCAGGACCTTGTACTTGGCCTTGTTGAACTTTATAAGGTTCACATGGGCCAACTGGTCAAGCTTATCTAGGTCCCTCTGGATGGCATCGTGTCCTTCAGGTGTGTCAGCTGCACCACTCAGCTTGATGTCACCTGCAAACTTGCTGAGGGTGCACTTGATCCCACTGTCTATGTAATTAATGAAGATATTAAATAACTCTGATCCCAGAACAGACCCCTGAGGGATCACTTGTCAGAGATCTCATAGGCACATCAAGCCATTGACCACTACCCTCTGGATGTGACAATCCAATCAATTCCTCATCTTCCAAACCATCCACCCATCCAATCTATCTCTCTCCAATTTAGTGAGAAGAATGTTGTGGGGGACTGTGTCAAAAGCTTTACAGAAGTCCACACAAATGACATCTGTAGTTGCTCATTCATCCACTGGTGTAGTCATTCCATCACAGAAGGCCACTGGCTTGGTCAAGAACGCCCTTGGTGAAGTCATGCTGGCTGTCTACAGCCACCTCCTTGTCTTCCACGTGCCTTAGCAGAGCTTCTAGGAGGATCTGTTCCATGATATTCCCAGGCACAGAGGTGAGGCAGACAGGTCAATAGTTCCCAGGGTCCTCTTTTCTACCCTTTTTAAGAGTGAGTACAATGGTTTCTGCTTTTCCAGTCACCTGGAAGTTCACCTGACTGCCATGACTTTACAAATATCATGGAGAATACGTCACAAAACAGACAATAAAACTCCTTGTTGCTGCACTAAGGAAAACAACCCAAATACAGTGCGTGAGAACACAGTCCACACACTCCGCTTGCTCTCAGAACTGGTATTTATCAAGTGGGAAAGCTGACAACAGAGCAGGATGAGAGGAGGAAAAGGTAGCCTTTAAAGCTCTCTGGTAAGTCCTTTTCTCATATTGATAGCAAAGTGTATAGTTAAGAATAAAGATTCTGAACATGCTTAAGTAGGTTTGGACAATGCACAAATCAGTACTAAGGACAAGATAAATAATTAGCCTTGCCTGATTTCTACATAATCCTCAGTGCAGCGTCTGTTCCCTTCCAAGGTGAAGTCAGTGAAGCTCAGCACGATGTGTCTGTTTATTCCCACCGTGATGGTGTAGATGCACTCAGTCCGGACAGGGTAGTTATTGGGGTAGTTTGGAGATGTCAGCACGCCAGTGTCAGAAGTGTAGTTGTGCGAGCAAACTTTAAAAAGAAAAGAAACAAAGATGAATTAATGCCATATGTCTGCTAAATTAACAGGAAATTTCTATTTTCAACAGGCAGAGGAGCAAACATCCTGTGTTCCTGTGCATTATAACTCTTCCTGGACAGATCTTACTGCTGAATGTCAACAGTATAAACTAAAACCAGAATCCAGCTGTTTCATGGGATTTCTTACATTTGAATTGATTTGTTCAGTTTTTACCAGAACACTGTCTCTCTAATAAATAGGCAACATAAAAGCAGTTTCACCTGCCTAGATGGCTTTGTCCTAAAGCCCAAGTAAGCAGAGAATGGAAACTAAAAGGGATGTCTTGCTGAACATGAAAGGTAGGATTCCTGAATTTCAGAAAAGCAGTGGTGATGGAAACTAAATATAGTTTCAAGCTATGAGGAGAAGCTACATCATTTTCAAGCATTCCCCATGGTCAAACCTGTTAGAGAGGACTTTATATCTAAATTTCTTTTCCCATTTTCTGAGCTATAAGAGACAATAACTTAGAAAGTGGTATAATCCCTAGAATATGAGGACACAAGAGTTTTACTTAAGGTCTTACATGTCAATGAACTACTTTTTTTTTTTTTTTTTTTTTTTTTTTTTTTTTTTTTTTTTTTTTTTTGTGAGCAACGTATGAGCTGGGAAGAAGAAAATAGTATGAACTAATGCTGAGGTAGAATCTAAGCAATAATTAAAAAGAAGCTCTTTCCAAAGTACAGACATAAAGTCTAAGAATAAAAATATTTGCTATAAAATAGTATGAAACTTTGTTGGGAAAGAAAAATTGTTGTCTATTAGTTGATCACAAGCAATGAGTAAAGCTTGTGATATGGCTGCAAAAAGGGCAAGAAGAAATGTGAACTGTGCCAGGTGTTTTTCAGGCAAAACAGGAAATCCTGATGCCACTGGACAAGGCAATGGTGACACCTGGAAAAATGTGGATAACTATGGGCACTGATGTTCTGAAAATCAAATTAAAACAAGACAGATTGTGGAGATAGCAGGAAATTACTAGATTGGTAAGCAAGAGACACTAGAAGTGCTTAACTTGTTTGGCTTAGCAAGTGCAGATAAACATCAAGAAGCATGAAGAAAGGAAAAATAGAACACATTCTCAATGACAGGACAAATTCAGAAGTTAAAAAATGTCCATGAGTACAGATACATAGAAATTTTTATTAGGAAGTAAGTTTCTAGAGCAATGATCCAATCAGTATAACAGATGCAGAAAGGAGAAAACAGTCCACTGGTTCTTAAGATATAGTTTGATTAATTTAAGTAGGGGTCCACATTATGTAGCTTTTAGCTAAAAAAAAAGGACATAGGGAGAAAAAAAGGGGGAGTGACATAAAATAGTGGACTGGATTTGATGACCCTGGGGACTCATTCTGGTCCTCCACTTCCCCATTTCAGATCCTACAGGTTGCAAATATAAGAAGTTAAATAGTTCCTACCAAATAGACAGGTTTAAACTAATTATAAATAGAACTGAGAGAGCAAGCAAAATAATCATTTAAGCTGGTTGCCACAGATCTCTGAGATCTGCTTTCTAACACAGCACAGCTGCAGTGTAGCAATGTTTATGCTTAACTCTTTAATTGCATAACAATTTAGGGGGAAGGGATGGAGCTACACTTCAGTTCCTTCATGTCTAAGGTAGGTAATTTCCATGTCTGTTCTCTAGCCATTCTAACTACTAAAACACTTCTGCTTTTAATGGTATACTTTTAATAGTGGGTTTTTTTTTTTTGCATTCTGGGTCACCTAGAAGGCCTCTGTTGCAAACATTTTCTGTGGGATAAAAACTCCCAAAGCTAGCTCCCAGACTCATGTTCCTAATTCATCATGGGGAGAACAGAGAAACAGGACACAGAAAAAGGTTAATAATTTTCTGCCTTTGGCTTGTGCTTTGGTATTGACAAATCAAAAAGGTTTCATGCACTAGTTTAGCTAATATCATTATCTATGGAAGTTTTTATTTAGAATTTTAGTCATTTATGTGTTCCATCACCAATATGCTTTAATGTATGCATACAACAAACAGCTTAGTCCTGGTCACCATAAGAGCTATGTGCTGCTTTGTAAATTCTTACAGTGCTGCCAGCTCCCATGGTGTTTTGTGATATGTAGGGCTTATCATCAAACCCCAGATCCTCAAGTCATATGTTTTCTTGAGAATGCTGACTGAAGGGTTAGAAATCTGACTTAGAAATGTGACCCAAGTTTTCCTAACAGACCACTACAGAAAAAGCAGTAAATTTTTTTTTAAAAGTGTGTATATTTATAAGGTTACTTATTTTTAACTAATTATTTCCTCCTGCTTTTGGAGGGATAGGTGTCTGACTTGTGTATACTTGATGATTAGAGCTCTTGCAGTACTGCCATTACTTACTCTCTCAGAGACTGAGACAAAGAATACCAGCTTTCAACCTGTAGAATATTAAAACTGGTGTACTAGATAAGAACCCTTACAGTAAAATTAGCACTACAGAAGCCACTTTTTTTTATCAGCCCTTTTAATAATTTCCACAGAATTGTCCAGGTTCCCTCCCTCGCCAAACTTTTTCTTCCTGGGAGGAACTCGGACAGAAACTTATATCCCAAGTGTGCTGTTTTAAACTGGATTCTCTGTACTGCTTTATATTTCACTTAAAAATCTTCTTTATGAGCTAAGGGATAATAAATACAGAAGATAGAACAGTGACTGCCTTATAAATGTTAGACTTCTGGCTACAGTGAAATAAATCCAAGTATAGATGGAGTATGCTGGCTGCTATGAGGATTTAGAAAAGCATAGATGAACCCATGTTTTTTGACAGACAACTCTTTTCTGGTAACTGGATTAATTCATGGTGTTCTACTTTTAGCAGGAGAGCTGGCATTCCCCTTTAGCACTCACCTCACTGACAACATTTGGGGGTGTGCTTGGGAAATAACAGGCCCTTCTGTGAACACCTAGCAAAGTTAGCAGGAAAAAAAAGTACTTTGACTCCTTTGCCAAAGTTCAGAATGCAGTCTAATAGTATATGTGATTATTATATGTCTGGAAAAAAACATGAAATCAGTTTAGTTGGAAGACACTTATTACAGCTCATGAAAAACAGGAGGCAATTGTTGAGGACAATTATACCTCTTGCTTTGCCCAGTGTATGAGGTTTTGAAAGCTATTCAATATGCCTTCTGATTTTAGTACTGAATATGTTAGCTTTTCTGGAAAAAATGCCATAAATGGCAGTACCCCACTGTAATAGCCAATAGCAGAGAAAAATGCCAGCTTTTTTACTACTCATTCGTGCAATCATGCATAATGTAGAAAATTATATCCAGGTTTTTTCCCCTAAAGAGATACCAATCAGTTGCCACAATCCTAGTTAATCAAAAATCAAACAAGAATGCAGTAAGTAACATGGGATTTTTCTTTCAATCTCACTGACCAAAGAAAAACTGGGATATTCACTCTTTATGTAGTACCATGCATGTTTAGGAAAAAAAAAAAAAAAAAGAAGAAACTATCACAGGAAGTATATGCCTCTCTACAGGCAATGTGAAAGCACACCTGCACTTTAGGGCCTTCTGTTACTGTTACTGGCAGATGCTAACAGGCTTGATTTTTAGCAAGGAGGCACACAAAGGTCTTTTGTAGCATGCTAGACCCAAACTCCCTCAAAATACTGGGTACGATGGTTCAAATAGAATCTCTGTCTGCCTTCTGCTGATTTACACCCAAACACATACACTGTGGAGTTGTACTGACATATTTTGGCTTTTATAGGCAGAATAACACCCTGATCAAACACTGCCAAGTTAGAGCAGCCTAACAAGTTGTTAGGTGCCAGCCAGTTGGCACCTGACAAAAAGGCTCAGCAGCCTTTTCCCTGAGACTTGGGGTGAGCTGAGCAGATGCCCAAGACACAGATAGGACATCAGCTTTATTTTCTGGCTTAGGTCAATCTCATTCAACCATTCTCTGCACACACCTATTTGTCAGACATTACTTTCCATTCTCGTCACTGCTCGTTCAGCTGAAGACCAAAGCCAGGCACCATACTCCTAACAATTACTGGGTTCAGTCAGGAAGATGGGAATGAAGAACTCAACTTGTACTCAGCTATCAAGGAAGAAGACACACAAATCTATGCTACACTTTCAGGAACACTTTTAAGTTCATGGATTCACAGATGTTTTTCTCTTCCCTTATCCTTCTGAAATTCTGGCTTCTCCAAACAGTCATTGTAAGTAACATATAATCCACAATGAAGCTTTTTAAAACCAGATTACCTATCCTGATAAATAATATTCACAATTCAGGATGATAATGAGGAAAATTATCTTTCACCAAAGCCAGAGAAAGACCAGGAATAAAAAGTATATCAGGAAGGCAATCTGCTAAAAACCTTATTATGCTTAACTTTTCCCAGCAGAAAGACTGAAATGAAGCATCTCTAAAGAAATAAACAAATTTTAAAAACCCCAAGCAAACAGAAAACCAACCAACAAACCAACAAAACATACTGCCAAAACCCCAATTCAAAGTAAAACAGATGAATTCCCACTTATTTGTGAAGAAGTTGAGGGGGAAAAAATAATAGCACTGACTCCACTACTAATCCTACGGGAAAATTGTGGCTGTGTCTATCAAGACCCTGCACAAAAGTTCCAGGAAGGACTAAAGTCTTTCAAAGATTTTTTCGATATTTTAGCACGGGTTGTTTGTGATGTGGACAGCCAAAATTGGCAGAAGAAACCCCTAAAATCTACCATAACACTTACATGACATTCATTTGTTTGGTAATTGAGACCTGGACTCTTTGTAACAAATCAAAGTATTGCCTTGCATTCCATGTGACTTTCCCTTTTAAATGACAGATGGCAAAGAACTAAGAATCCAAGGTACCTATAGTTGAAGTGGGTGATACACATTTTAAAATGAGTACCATGAGGGCATGTCTGACTGAAGGACTTCCATCTGTATTGTTGCTACATGAGCTATTCACAGCTACTAGCTGGCAGACTGCTAAAGCAATTGTTTGCACTTCATAGGCCGTGGCCATGGCTGCATCTGGTGGCATTCAATTCTTTTTTTTTTTTTTTTTTTTACAGGAAATATAGTTTTTCCTTTTTTTTTTNGCCTTTTATTCTTTTCAGGCTACTTTTCAAGTATTTAATATATCACAGATAAGCCATGCTAACAAAAACATTTTTTACCAAGATGCATGGAGAAGAAAATTAGTTCCATTGTGCATTAAAAAAAATTCACCCCTACATATCCTTCTTTTTTTTAACTCCAATTTATTTGGCACGAGGAGGAGGGACAATCTTGTCCATGTTTTCAATAGCTCATTCTTTCTGAAATAACTCCAGGCAAAAGACTATTGAAATGTGTAATATGAACCAGAACATCTTTGACAAGTTCTGATATTGGTTATGCTCTAGCTGGCTAAAAAAACACAACTGAAAAATATGAAGAATTCTTATTGCACAAGAAACATTATTAGAACCATATTTTCTTTAGCAGAAAAAAAGTCTAAATTAGCAGCAGATGTAAAGAAAAAATCTCATAGTTTTAGTATATCTCTCAGACATTATTATGCTTAGCAATTTGCTACCTTAGTGTAACTGGATATACACGAGATGAAGATCAGACCTAAACATCTCACAGTGGGAAAATTTAACTTTATATAATTGCAGGGAAGTGAGGAGCTGCTTCTCACAGCAAAATCTACGTACACATACGTGTTTGCCTTCTCTCAGGCCACAGAAATTTCACTTTATTCTTAATACAAAACACTTTATTCTTAATAAAAATTAATTTTAGCTCTCTGGTATTTATGAAAGCTCTATGGTACTGCTATGCTTGTACTGGACCAAAAGAAACAAATCTTTGTAAAAAATCCAAATCATAGTTTCAGCCTCTCTGTAAGAGAGGAGGCAGAACTGTGAAACTGGACAGCATCGAAATGACAGAAACAGACATGGTTACAACAGGACAGAAATACAGATTAATGTTGAGTAAAGAATACTTTGATGTTGATGGACTCTGAGAAAAGTTGCTATAAGAATATTTAGGAAGGAATCAATCCACCCATTAAATAGTAATCTGAGGCGAGTTAAAAAGAAAAAATACCAGATTAAAAAGCAACAATGATATTTACAGAAGATTTAGTTTGCAGTTGCAAACAAAGGCTAAAAAGACTTTATAAGGATAGTAATTTCAAAATTTCTTACTAGCAAGAATTCAGATTTCAAACTACAGAGTTTTCCTGGAAAGATTTTTAAAAGTAGAACTTGTTTTGTTGCCTTTTACTTTCTAGGAAATGGAAATGTCCTCCTTGCAATAGTTCTCATTAAATCTTAATTGTTTGTACTGGCTTTTTGGTTTCAATGCCAGATAACTCAAATATAAATGAAGGCAGCTGAGAAAATGGTTTCTTTGAATTTGTAAGTTATCTTGTTGTGAATAAAACCACAGTAGCAAAATCTGTGCTGGTCTCACCTACACACATGCTTGAGAGACAAAATAATGGCCAATTTTCCCAAGATGTCACCAAGAAAGCAGTTAGGAATTGGAAAATTTGCTGCTTTTAAACAGGTTGAATAAATTCAGGAATTAGGAAAAATAAAGAAACTAAGAGCAAACAATGAACAGCCATTGGTCATTTATGGCTGCTTAGATGAGTACTGTGAATTTCTGGTATTCATCTAATAAATCCCTTGTAGTCTGCACTCACACACAGAAACCACGTATAAACTGGTTAGTGATGTATAACAAACATCCCAGCTACAAACACATTCTCATTTTTACTTTTTTTTCCCTTGTGCCATTCTACCTCTTCTGTGGTTTAGTTCTGCTAGGCAGACCCTGTCCCTCTACCTTCTATAGCACTAAGTGCCATATCTAGTCATTTCTTGAACACATCCAGGGATGGTGACTCCACCACCACCCTGGGCAGTCCATTCCAAAGTTTAACAACCCTTTCTGTGAAAAAATTTCTCCTAATGTCCAAAAGAGAGGAGAACGGACAGAATGAGCAGTCATTTTTCCTTCACCTCACTGAGGTAAGTGTTGACCCTTTATAAAATACTTAAAGAAGGGATTTAATGCATAACAGGAGCCTTGAACTTTGGTGGAGACTGAAATGTTGCACTCTGTTGTAATGAAAAAATCTCTTGTGCTTTCAGGTTATTTTGCTGCTTTATCAAATTTCATCCTAATTGACCTTTCTCTACCCACCATCAATATTGAACCTTATAGAGATTAAACTAATTTTTTATGGCACCCAAGAGTCTTCCATTCAAGTGAGTTGTCCACGATCACTAAGTTTCCTAGATCACCCATACTCAGTTCAGAATGGACAAAGAAAATTCAGAAAATACTTTTCCTAAATAATTCATGCAGTTCTGCCATGTCAGCTCTTACTGACTTTTTAAAAGCAACAATGCTGCTTACAGAAATTGCTTTCCGCTTTCCTAGGGAGTAAAAAAAGCTTTTGAATAAAGCAGAATGAATAAGAAGGAGTAGAAGAGGCACCAGGAAGTCTTTTGGCAACACAGAAAATAATGTTTCTGTTTCTTGTAGTGGTTATTTACAGTGACAGCTGAAAACATTTAATTTGCATAATGAACAGACTGACATATTACCTTTGGATGCATTCAGGGAGATATAATTAGCTGAGAAGCCTTCAGATGCAATGCTGTGATCTGTCATGAAGGACAACGTCATCATATTGCCACCACTAGTGAGAGATGGTGGAATTGATCTTCCACAGTATCTGCAGCAAAAAGATACCTCAAATTGAATGGCAGCACTTTATAAACCATCTGTATCACTGGAAGAGAACTCAGCTTTCCTGTGAAGTTTGAATAGTTACACATACATAGTTGTCTCCTTTGGATGATACAGATCCTATGCATATACCCTGTATCGTGGGACTAAATAGCACACTACATGCACAAAGGTACAAATATGAAGTGTGGCAAAATCAGAGAAGAAACTCTGACTTACATAAAATTGTCAAATTCTTATTGAATTTATACTGTGCTGTACCTACGAAATACTCTGTTCTTTTGTAGGAGTCAGAGTGGCTGGCCAAACACTAAGATTGCAAAATGTTCTTCATTATGAGAGTCATTTGCTCCTTATTTTCCAAATACTGCCATATCAGCCAACTATTTTAGTCTATAGCTGCAGCTGGATACTGTTCCCAAGTAATTCAAATGTTCTTGAATTCTAGGGCAGCAAGAAAACCTTATGTATACACCAATTGGAGAAGTGAAATAAAAGAAAATATTCTTCCCTAAGATAAAATCATGTATCAGAAGAAAATGAAAACTAAATCACATAAAATGCAGGTTGTGTATCTAGTTTTTGCAGATATTCAAATATACAGCCTTTTAAGTAATCTTTTTTCACTTCTGAAAGTCTTTAAAATCCTGTCTTTTCTGGGCAAAGATATATAAATGCTTTTCAATTTATTTTCCATAAATCAAAATGTTAATGGAGCTGGACAAAGCTAGCTATTGAAGCCTGTCCTTAAAAGAGCTATCCTTTAGACACAACTTAGTTTCTCCTAATATATTATTTATTAAATGTGCTTCTCCTTCCATGGTCAGGTAGCAAGCTGCCTTTGCTATCCTCGCAGAGAAATTGCTGCTTTTGTTTCTGTGATGAAAAGAAAATAATCTACACACAAAACTTAAGGAAGCAAATTTAATGTCGAGATGTACAGAACAGTGCTCACTCCACAGTAACACAGGTCTGTAGGCTAATGGACACACTTACCTTCCCAATTTTTGCACAGTGCTGTTGTCATATATTTCAAGATAATCCTTTCTGCAACTATAATCAAATGCCAAGTTAAATGAAGTGAATGTCAGGCGGATAAAGTAGCCAGGTTGAACATTGATAATCCAGGTACAGTTAATCCCATGTGGGTACACATCTGGATAACCAGGACTTGTAATGGTTCCTGATGGTCCAGTGAGAGTCTCTCCACATACTGCAGAGATTTAAAACGTCAGGTTAAATGATATGTTTATAAAAACCCAGTTAGACACTTATAAAATTGGTTACTTTTCTTTCTGAAATTTCATAGTCTTTCTTTCTTGATGTCTGGTAACTGATTCAGAATTTATCTCCCGTCACACCATGCTAAAACTTGATTGACAGTTATTTTCAGTTTGTGGGGAAATTTGGAAAGTCCCAACAGTCTACATAGACAACAGCAAAACAATCCTTACCTGTATCTAATGGCCAGTACTGAGCTCTAAAACCGAGGTTGGTAAGTGAGGAAGCTCTGAATTTGATATAGAGATTGTTCCGTGTAGATTGCACTGTAGAGGGTACAGCTGTACCACAGTATTTCTCCAAAACAGGAGAGTCTCCATTGTTGCCATCTCTGACCTGAAGAACAGTGTATTCAAAATATCCTATAGAATTTTTTATTATATTCAAGTATTAAGCATAAAGTAATTCATAAGAACTATATAAAAGAGATCATTAGGAAGTCAACCCTACCCTTTCTTCATGTGGTTTCTACTACAGGCACATAAAATATAACCTTATGCCTATCAGAGAAGCAGAGAAAAGATGAGATCTTACACCCTCAGCAGTAAATAGCACAAAAACCTTCCAAACCAGGCCTATCTGTTTAAAGAAACCTGATACTTGTCTTTGATTATCAAAACAGTTATAACATCTTTGGAGAACCAAGAAAAGCTTTGGGATCCCATTATGAACCTGGAAAAGCTCTTGTGACTGCTGGAAGGAGTGCTTGCCTGTCAAGAACTTCCACTTTGGTGGAGATGAGTATCAGAAGGAGCTTGCAGATACATATCTACTATTCATAGTGCATGTGTATTGTTCTTTACCTCGATGTAGTCCGAATCACAAGTGGTTGTATTTCGAATGTCAAAGTCGGTGAAGTTAAGAATCACTACTTTGGTAGCTGGCTGGGAGATGATCCACTCACAGGTCTTTGGGTGAGGGGACATCCTGGGGTAATAAGGTGAATGGATTGTGCCCGCTCCAGACAAGGAACCTCCACAGGCTGCCAAGAGACACCAAGAATTAGTACTTGTGATGAACGATTTCAAGGAATGTATCATAATGATGATGTATGATATGTATCAAGTAACACTATGAAATTAGAAGAAAACCAACCCTAAACTATCTTATTAGAGCAGCTACTATAGATCACACAAGTGAACATATTTAAAAGAAAAAATTACTATAGGTATAGCATAAACATGCTTGTACAGAAGACCGAATTGTGCCCATGAAAATGAATGGATTTGACTCATTTGTTTCACAGACATAGATAGGCTTGTTGGTGGTTAAGAACTTTATGACGGGCAAAATGAAAGTAAAAATATTTAGGCAGAATTGAAGCTATAACATCTTTGGTATTTCAACATCAAGTGATAAATCATTAGTACCATATCACAGAATCATTAATATCATATCACAGAATATTCTGTGTTGGAAGGGACCCACAAGGATTATCAAGTCCAACTCTTAAATGAACAGCCCATATGAGGATCAAACCCACAACCTTGCTGTTTTTAGCACCATGCTCTAACCATCTGAGGTAATCTCAAGGTCAGAAGCAACAAACAGCATGTTTCCAAGCATGTTAGGAGTGCCTACAGCAAACCTATTGCAGACAGCTTTGTAAATAAATAAGTTTACTCTATGCTGTTCTTTCTTTTGAAGTTTGTTTTTAACCTATTATATGAATAATATATCATGGAAATGACTGAAAGTGTCCAAATTACAGTAAGTTCACTGTGCAAATGACCAGTTCCACTTACCAACTTGATAAATAGCCCTGAAGCTAGTTCTCTGCACAGAAGCATGAGACTTGAATTTGATCCAGAGAGCATTGCTGGTAGAAGTGATTGCAGACATGAGTGTATTATGACAGATTTTTCTAATAAGAGGAGACATCTCATTGTCACCATCTCGAACCTAGTCATCAAAAAGAGGAAAGGAAATTGTTAGATCATAAAAGTGCTGGGGTCTGATATCCAAATAAAACTATAATCTCCCAAGAGCTGCTACATAACAAAAGGAGTAGCTGTTTTACATATTTATGAGAGGGGCAAAGAGCCATCACTGTAAGTGGCACAAGCACAGGACTTATAAGTGTTCAAAGGAACAATCAGATGATCAGCACAGAAGACTGTCCTGCTGTAACAGGACATTAGGATTAAATGATCTTCTCTATGAACCACAGTTTTACCACTATTTGGACCTATGTTTCCATAAGTGACACCTTTAGTATTGAAGAGACAGGTAGGGTGCTCACCAATGATAGCTGTGAAATTTTTGCCAGCACTAAAATCTGCTGGGGAAAGAAAATGGTATTTTTGATTTCCTTGCTCTGGCCATGAAGTTTCCAATGATTTTTGTATGGCACTTCTCCAGAACAAGCATCTGTCCCATCACACCCATACATCAATGTAGGCAGACAGCTCACTAACAGGAGATGCAACTCCAAGTCCCTAAAGCAGTAAAGAGGCACACTGACATCTTTTCACTCTTTTAGCTGAAGAGTTCAATGCATGATAATGGCAATGAGGCTACATCAGGGAATCCAGCTTTTACCTTCTGCCCTGCCTTTCTACTGACCTCAATCAATTTGCTAATCAAAGGAGAAATGCATCTTATATATTTTCCCTGAAGTTGATTATATATCCTGATTATCAAGGGGAGTAGATGGGAAAGACTTATTTGTACCTCAAGACTTCAGACCCTGAATCCATATTCTATGAGTAAAAATAGCTACATCCAGGGATCCAGGCAGAGCCCTGGTATATCTCTGAGGTGCTCATCTCATTTCAAGTGGACAACAACAACTTGAGGTCCAAAAGATGGGTCCTCTGCTCTCTGTCCAAGCAAAGAAATGCAATTTTTGTTCCAAAGATTCTCCCAAAAACAAAACATCTTTTTTCTGCTGTAAAAGTGGTAGTAGTTCATGTAGATGGAACAGCTTTTCAATGCATCTACATGCTGTCAAAGCCAAAAAAATCATTCCAGTGTCACTGGCAAACCAGGGACATCCAACTTTCAGGTCCCCTCTCATCACCAATTCTTTCTTCCTCAGCTGTATTCATCCACAGGCTGGGAGAGAAGGTAAGGAACCCTCATGAGTGCCCTGGTGAACAGGCAGTGGCTGGCCTGCTTGCCCAGCTTTGTAGTCTCAAACTGGTGAGATGGCTTTCTGACTAACAGATATTTCCAATTTCCCTGGAATCTGAGTATAAGGTGTCAGAATTATTCTGGATTTACAGCAGAGCAGCTGACACCAGAATTTGTCCAAAATATTTAGTAAATCTTTGGAAAGCAGTGAAAACTTCCAGAGTGGTAATTTACAGGAATTCACATTTTTCTTGAGCTGATTCTCCTTACATTTTTTGTTTATATTGTCCAGTGAGTAGTGGTAAAAATAACAGGTTCTCTAAACCATGTATGTGAGTAATGTCTCCTATTGCCAGTTAGAAGGACAGCACATAAAAGGGGCTGCCTTGGCTAGCATCTTACCTCTGCATCATCATGTCACAGCCTTTCTCAAATAAGTTTTATTGTCTCTATTTTCTTATTGCAGACGCCTTCCTGAGTAAGAAACTAAACATCCCTCCCTGAGCGAGTGCTGTGAGCTGTGTCTGGTCCCTGTGGAAAGTCTACAGATTTCCTGTTATAGCCAGGGAATGGAATAATCTGCACCTTTCCAAAGTGACAAAAGAGTTGTTGGAGAGTGACTTTTAAAGTAACTTAAACACCCAAAAGTTATCTCCCTAGATGAACCAGTGGGAGAGTATTTTACAAAAGCACGCTTGAAAAAATCAGGCCTTAATAACAGAGCACAGTACTTAGGTTTTACTGACTGTCCCAGCCAGAAAATGTCGCTCTGATTTCTCTGCTCTGGGCTGAGCCACAGAGAGAGGGCAGGACGAAGAGGAGGGCAGAAGCACATGGAAACTGAAGGGCTTGTGACTGATCAGCAAACAGTGAGGTAAATGCCTTGCTGAACTAATACAAACCGATGGTGTTCAACAGAAATGGTTTTGTTTTTGTGGCTGCTGTGAATTTAGCTGCTGTTTTGCCAGCAATTAGGCAAGAGGAGTAGCAGCCAAACAAACAAAAGCTGTCTGTTTTCATTAAACACACTTCCCCTCTCATTTCAGAGACTAATTACACTTCATTCCAACCTAGGTCTTTGAATTACAGGAGGAGAGAAGGGAACGATGACAACACAATAACATCTTTTAAAAATAGATCAACAGCATAGAGCTCACAGGGGCCTGTTCCTCAGTGGTCAAGAAGAGATTAAATACAAAACCAAACCTGTGCTGCCACTGAGCTGCATGGCTGGCAGTGCTGGACCCCGCTCTGGGGCTGCAGGGATGGCTCCCGCCTGCTTCAACTGCGGCAGCACCTTCGCAAATCAACCACTGAATGTGCCCAGCTTGTTTTCCTTCTGTTCAGCTCTGCACAGCACAGGCACAGTTATATACAGGCAGCAGTACCCAGCAGCCATCCCATGTGGGATGAGGTGTTTGTGACTGTACAGAGAAATACAGGCTGGGTACGACAGCAGAGGCCTTGAGACATGGCGAGTCGGGGCACGGCACAGAGAGCAGGGATGCCGTGATAGGAGAAGGGGCACGGGCCATCAACACCACGAGCTTGTCAGGCTCTAAGGGCACCACCACGACTCACTGGGGCCAGCCTTGTCTCCTCCAGGGCCCTGCACCTGCCACTGTCCAGGAGCCATGTCAGCCCCACAGGGCTGTCAGTCCCTGCCCCAGCAAACCTGCAGCCCGGGCAGTCTCCATCTCCCCACAGCGCCGCCCTGCCTGGCCACGGGCTCTGCTGAGCCAGGTTCCCCCGTGTGGCTCACATCCTGGCCTGCCTCTGTCCGTGCCCAGCCCAGCAGGTGCCCGTGGCCCAGGCTGCCCTGCTCCCTGCCACGGCGCTGGGACAGGCGCTGCCCCTGGCCTGCACAGGCCGCGCCAGACCTCACCCACGGCCAGCTCCAGGGGTGCAGACTGGCAGCTGGACAAAACTGGGCTTAGGGATAACAAAGAAAATGAAAACATGATATCTCATGTACTTAAAAGGCACCCTACAGTTGTAAATTTGTATGCAACACAACATTGCAAACCAATGAAGAGAGAGCTAGGAGTAAAAGAAAAGGTCACCTCTAGTGGATCGCACTAAGTACTGACATTAGTATTGCATTATTATTACATTTGCCATATAGAAACATTCCAACTGTACCATTTTGTTTTCTTTGCCAGTTAGATTCTTAAGATTAAGAACAATTCTTGAATTTGACTTGTAAGATCTCAGTTACGGCAACAATAAACTTCCAGCTTTACATATGTATATAGAATCATAGAATCATTAAGGTTGGAAAGGACCTCTAAATCTTAGAGTCCAACTCTAAGATTTAAAGCAAACCGAGCTTGGCCAAGCCCACAACTAAATCATGTCCCTAAGTGCCACTTCTACACATCTTGTAAATACCTCCATGAATGGTAATTCAACCACTTCCCTGGGAATGTGTGTATAAATATTTATATGGTGTTTCCTTTTAGTGTCAGATCAAAATCTTCCATATAACACTTTGACTCCAGAAAATGCTGCATAGCAGCTATGGCATTATTTTTTTTTTCTTGCAGTTGACATTCATTTACCAAATGTTCAAACTCCCCTTAATCATGTACAGACTATTAAGAATTAGTGTTAAGCTACACAGATTTTCTCATTCTCTTATCTTTGCTTCATCCAAATGCACCATCCTGCTCTTTCAGCCCCTGTGACTTTTGGACCCTAGTAAATTCATATACTTAGTTGTTGGATTAACACCTATTTCTGTAGTGGGCCTTGGGACAGAAGTACATGCTCTTGTACACACATGCAATCAAACTTTCATATCAACTGATTAAGGGAATCACCTCTATATAATTTACTGAGCAATCACTATGATTCTCCAGCTCCATATGGGTGAAGTTGAGGAATATTTTTTCATCCTCTGGCTGTCGGATAATGTAAACACATTGTCGGTTGTTGATATAAGGGTTAGGCCAGAACGGAGATGTGATAACCCCTTCACTCTCTGTGAAATTTCCTCCACAACTTGGATCTGCTATATTAAGAAAAAAAAAAAAAAGTGATATTCATAAGTACAGTAACTCCTTTTCAGGCTGCCTTTGTACAATGTCTGCAAATAAAAAAGAATTACTATATTATTAAAGAGCAAGTGTCAATTACATCCATTCATGTGTTATCTCTATCTCGAGAATGTCACAGACCAACCTTTAATCCTGAGTATTTTACTTACCAGGAGATGTTGTATACACAATATGGAAGCCTTTATCAGTAACTGAGTCATCAGAGTGAAAGTGAATAAATGCATATGGACCAGTGGTTTGGAGTGGGGGTGGAGATCCAGTGCTACAGTATTTACCAAGGACAGGGTCTTGTGGAAGAAGACCATCTCGAATCTAGACACAACAATAGATCAACATTTAGGATTATCATATGTGTGCCAGTTGTGAACAGTACCAACATTCCTTAAGTTATCTCTGAGGCCCCAGAGGTATTATGGATAGTGGGTGGAGGGAAAGCTCATAGGAAGTTTCCTCCAAACACAGAGGAACCAAGAAACAGATCCACCAGCACAGCTGTGATGCTGCTGCCAGGAGTTATCAAGGGTTTTGTGAAAGGGAAAGAAAGTATCAGGAGATCTACTGTTGAACTCTTTTCTTGAAATCATGCTCTGCATTGCACACAACATGCTATTCCAAACTGGCTTCTCATTTCCATGAAAAGGTATTGGCAAATTCTGTAACTATTAGGTCACACTTGACAAAAAGCCCTAAGCTCGTAAGTCAAGTTGTGGACGGCTGTGTGAGCTACGATATGAATCTATTAGTCTTAGATCCCTTTCCTGAATAGTTTCCCACAGGCTCATGAATTCTCTGTGGGTTGACAAGGAGTTTGGAGACTGAACTTTGTACGAAAGTGAAAGCTTCCCATCAAATATTTGGCCTGAATCCCATCCTTTTTGTCACAGGACTTCCACTGACTTCAGTGAAGCAGGTTCTTATCCCCTTTCTGTTCTGTTGTCTCTGATTGTGCATGGATGACTGGAATATGTAAATAAAAAGGAGCATTTCAACCCAGGATTAAATTTTCAAACAGTCTCCTTCTGTACATAAAAAAGTTTTGCAATATCTTGTTTTGCAATAACATATCCACAAAATGTTGTCATATTTCACAATTACACTTTACCTCTAAATAGTCATAATTGCAGTTGTCATGGTGTTCCAGGCTCAGTGTGCCAAAAGCAAATGTGATGAGGAGGCCAGGACTGGTTGAGATGGTCCAGAAACAATTTCTGTTTATAGGATAGTTACCAGGATATCCTGGAGAGCTTATCGAGCCATAAGTACCTGTCAGCTCACCACCACATTCTAACAGAAAGAGACATGGAACAACAGAGAATTTATCACCACATGTCGGGTCAGAAGATGAATTGTCCTGTAGTGTCAAAACCAGCTACCACTTTGGGGTCAGAATAAATTAAAAAACAAAGACCAAGCCAAACAAACCAGCAAGTTTCTTCTTTCTTTAAATTTTGCAGTTAACTCTGCAATTTTAAAAGGAGAACTCCAAGTATTTCCTGATTTGCACAGTAAAAGAAAGATTCTTACCCAGTTATGATAAACGTGCCTTAAGAAGAATAATCAGAAGCACTGTGTTTGGATTGGATTTACAAAATTAATCTGAATTTCTGTACTTTGTAAATAGTCTTCATTTTTTTATCCTATCACAAGACTAGTTCCATTAAAAAGAAAAAAAAAAAGGAAAACTTAATTACAGGTAAGGCTGTTTTATATACCTGTAATAACATCAGTGCAACAGCTGGGAATGGGAGGGGTACATCATGTGTTATACCTCAGGAATAGCAAGTTTAATCTCATTTATACTGCTCTCTTTGCTTTTTATTTTGTTAGTGCTGTTTTTTCCTCCGAAATACCTGCTTTCACTTTTCAGTAGTTGTATTTTTCAATTAGTAATTATTGACCTAATCATGACAATTGAAAGAAAAACCCCACCAAAAACCATATTAAAAGCATTTCAAGAAATATTTCTAGAAATAAGGAAATGGCATTTTTTTACTCTTTGATTCATTCAAGACACAACCCAATGCACTATTTTGTTTCTAGATAATACATAGAACACTGAAGTGACCTTAATGTTATGTGAGTTGATTTGAAGTTTATCTCTGGGAATGCATTGCCAGACCATCTGGAACAATCACCCAATTAGCATTACCAAGAATTCAGGCAGAAATACACAACAAATCATACCAAAAATCTCACATATTCTTTACAATCCAGTTCCCTATAATCTAGCATGTTTGGAACATTTAGGCTGTTGTAAATTGTCAGTGGCAAAACAAACCATTAACTTGCTTGCTCTGAGTACCAGATACTTCTGTGAGAAAAGAGAACTGACTAAATGAATGGCATCCCCAGAAACACATGCTCTTTGGGGGATTCCTCACAGGAGGTGTAAGGCAGCCTTAAAAAACAACAGAACGCTATTCATGCAGAGGCCTAGAGCTAGAGTTTGAAAGTATCTTCAAGTGATATATATTTCAGCCTCACTCCCTTGAAAAATACTGTCCTTCTGTTCCTAATGTTTCCTAATCAAAGGAAATAAGTAATTCATTTTACTCCAAAGCCATGAAGATGCTTTGCATCTCATCAACTTACCAGGATCCTGAGATTCCCAATGAACAGTAAAACCTCCAGTAATGGTGTGATTTGAGTATAACCAAAAATACAGAGAGTTGTGGGAACTGAGAAGCTCTGTAGGACCTGGGAAGCCACAGTATTTTCCAAGCACGTGCACTGATGCTGAAGGCCCATCATGGATTTGAAGGAATTCAGAGTTACACTCATTACTTGTCTCCAGATGGAAGAATGGGAAAGTAACATGCAGAATCTAATAGAAGCAAGAAAACAAGAAATCTCTTTTCTCCATCTGCTGAGATACTATCTATTCAGAAACTTGATAGAGCAGATATATGTATTCATGCAACTGTGAGAATCTATGAGCTTTTATGTCATTTCCTGAAATGTTCCAGGACAGAAAAGAATATTAAAGAATTTAAGTGTCAAAAGGGAAGAGAGAAGGTAGACAGACAGATAATTTAGTCAGTGAAGCTTTCTGGAGAGAGCATTATTTCTATAAACTAATAATTGAGACCATTTGCCCGTGTGTGTCATATGTGCA
>VXBC01004066.1:378384-437977 GCA_013399945.1 Ploceus nigricollis | reverse complement strand
TAATGGTGTGATTTGAGTATAACCAAAAATACAGAGAGTTGTGGGAACTGAGAAGCTCTGTAGGACCTGGGAAGCCACAGTATTTTCCAAGCACGTGCACTGATGCTGAAGGCCCATCATGGATTTGAAGGAATTCAGAGTTACACTCATTACTTGTCTCCAGATGGAAGAATGGGAAAGTAACATGCAGAATCTAATAGAAGCAAGAAAACAAGAAATCTCTTTTCTCCATCTGCTGAGATACTATCTATTCAGAAACTTGATAGAGCAGATATATGTATTCATGCAACTGTGAGAATCTATGAGCTTTTATGTCATTTCCTGAAATGTTCCAGGACAGAAAAGAATATTAAAGAATTTAAGTGTCAAAAGGGAAGAGAGAAGGTAGACAGACAGATAATTTAGTCAGTGAAGCTTTCTGGAGAGAGCATTATTTCTATAAACTAATAATTGAGACCATTTGCCCGTGTGTGTCATATGTGCAAAATATATATATGTGTAAATTTCAAGCCGTGTGAAAAGCTTGAAACACAGCATAAAATATCTTATTCCAGGTTTCCCTAGGCAGTTTTTTCATCAGATAGTTAGCATTTTTCACCCTTGCTATGGTTGAAAGTGTTGCAATGGGACTTAAAAGATTCAGTGATCTTGTTTTGCACATATAAAATCAGTATCTCTAAAGCCCATTCTGGATACTTAGTGACATGCACAGCTTTAACTTTGTTCAGATTCGTCATTGATGTGCTGTAATATGCTCTGCTGAAGTAGCGGCTCCCAGGCTTAAGGCTGAGGACATGTNAGAGTAGAATATTTTGTAGTTGCTATTTATAACACAAGTGGAATTGTTAGTTGCAGATCAGAATCAGAATATACATTTGTGTGCAACAGTTAAAAATTAATCCTTAAAAAAAATCAGATGCTGTTATTACAAAGCCATTGACAATATGAATTAAGCATTCTACATTTCTGCACTCAGAGATCAGAAACATGACATTTTTTGGGGGTCACAGAATCACAGAATAGTCTGAGCTGGAAGGGACCCAGAAGAATCACTGAGTGATTCTTAAGTGAAGAGCTGGCCCGCGTGGGGATCAAAGCCACACCCTGGTGTTGTCAGCACCAGGTTCTAACCAACTCACTTAGCTCAGGAACCACCTGTGGAGCCCATCAGAGCAGAGCTTTTCTCATGCATCTATTCACAGATCACATTCTAAAGCAATGTAGAGCATTGTAGCTGGAGTAGGTTAATAAACTATAACCCTCAGCTGCTTAGGAAAAGCTTGGAAAATCTAACCCAAGCATATCCTTAGGCTAAGGAGCCTGAAGGCTTGTAAGGATCTAAAATTTATTATTTTGAAAAACTATTTATTCTGAGGGGATTGGATCACAACATAGGAACACGTAGCATCAAGATAGTCATGTTTGCTCTGATAAGCTGAGGGATCCTACAGACTGAGGGTTTCTTTAACCTGAACTCTATTTTACCTTGTTGGGAGTAGTTTCAATAACCCAAGCACAGCTGATCCCACTGCTGTACCACTGGCTGTTTGGGTTGTTAGGGTAACTGAAAGTCCCCCTTGAGCCTGAGAGGTATCCTCCACAAACTGCAAAAAGAGAGAGAAAATTAAACAGATTTTGTGCTATTACTCTACAGACTAAACCAAAACCTAACTTCTTTTTTGCATAGCTTTTTCTTCTTAAACATTTAAAACAATGTTGAAAAACACCTCTATAAAAGGATCTTTAGAACTTCCTCTCAAGTAGAATGACATCTCAAAAAAGCACAAATTCCCCAAAATAAAAATAGTACTTGGAAAAAGAACAAAGAATATCAGTTGGAACATATGGATACTGCCAAAAGATATTGATTCTGTCTCATGATAGTGTCCATAAACTGCTTTGCTTCCAGAAGGATACCTCCAGATTGAATCTCTAAATTTTCCATTTCAATGAAATAACATTTTGCATTTTGAAGTTAACATGATGTAAAATTGTCTTTCTCAGAAGTGGTACATCATAGAAGTTATCCTCAGGAGGTTTTATGGTTCCGTTTACCCTTTTCGGTCAGATTTCTGGGCCTGATAATCCCTCTCATGATATACCATGGTCTCTTCTCTCACTGCATCATTCAATGCATGGGAACTGAGAACCCCAAACAGCTACAGAAAAATATGTCTGTAAAGCAGCCAAAATACAATGCATATATACCTACAGTATGCACCAAACACTTGTAGTTTAACATTGAACATTCTGATGTTACAGAAATAGCCAATTCTCAACAAACTGTTTTGTTTCAAGAAGTGGTAAAAGGAATATAATTTTATTTGAAATGTCTGTCTAAAACATCTCACCTTTTTCAACTAGATTCAAAATGGTCATGTAAGAAAATACATCATTTTTTCCTTGATTAAAAACTAAAAGAACAGGTGGTACAGTATGATTCCTTACTGCATAAAAAACTGGGTTTCTATCCCTTCATTATGAATGGCTAAAAATAAATTTTTCCCCTTGTGGACTTAATAATAAAGTATTAATAATTAATCATAATAAAATATTACTAGTTAGATACTTCAGGAAAATGGAAAAAAGCCTAAAATACTTCTAAAATAGAATGGATTTCACAGGGGATCAGTGGAAGTTTTACATACTGTATTACATTAAAATGTAATTTGCTTTCTTCTTAGCAATCTACAGTAAAAATGAGCCACTATTATCACAGGGACACTGGACTCACTGGAACGCTATCCTGACTTTGTTTAATTAAAATTAATGGCAAAAAAAGTTCTCAAACAAACAGAAGAAATTATATTAGGAGGAAAAGGGAAAACCTTGGAGTCAGTATAAAACTGAGAGTCCCCCATTTTCATGCCTAACATTTCTTTCATTACATTTCTGTTTGAAAACCTTTTCTGGCTTTTCCTCTTGCCTAAGAACATCAGGACCTTTTGGCTTCATAACAGATGAAATAATATGCACAAAAGAGAAACATCAATGTATTCTTTTGTTCTCCTTATACTGGATCCTCTTTCCCAACTAGCTTTCCAGACAACTTTCTCGGGAACAGAGATCTGATTTTAGGATATCTGGCACCTCGCCAAGGCCAGTGGGCCTGCAGATCAACCTCATTGTTGCGTTCCTACTGCTAAACAAAACAGCTATAAACAAAGCTCATGGAAAACTCTGACTTGGAGGGAATTTGGGTTGGGACCTCTAATCCACCAAACACAGGGCTGTTTTTCACATCATAACTCAGTTCTTATTCACATTTTAATGCCATGCATCAAGCATCTACTCCCTGAAGCCTGCTGTCCCATTTCCCAGGAAGGAAGGAGGGGGAGGAGGTTCTGGCTGTACCTTGCTGGGCAGTCTGGCACTGTGGTCCTGTCCAGGTGCTGGTGCACTCGCAGGAGTAGCCATTGACCCCATCGGTGCAGGTCCCCCCATTCTGACACGGGTTGCTGATACATTCATCAATGTTCTCTGTACAGTTAGGGCCTGTCCAGCCTGCATTACACAGGCAGAAATAGCCAGAGATCATTGCCTACAGATATAAAGAAATCAAATAAACTATGAGCATGAATCACCTAAAGAAATCAATGGAGTCGGCAGAAAGACTGATGTTTACACTTATTTTATGAGGAAATACTGGAGTAAAGAAACAAAACCTTTGGATTTTTTTGGCCTTGATGGTCACTGGTGAATACCAAAATAAACTTAAAGCCTAATTAGATTATCTATCTCTTTGGGTTTTTCTATTAAGTTATTTCTTAGCAGCACTCTTTCAAATTACTTTCTTAAAAATCAAAATCCATACCCTTTTAGCCATTCAGAAAACTTTGATCACACTAGAATCAAGTCAATCATATTACCTAAACCTTATAAATAACAAGGCAAGATAACTGGGTTACAAGTAATTTCTCTCAAGACCTTTCTCCAGGAAGTCTGCGCTGCAGTTATGTGGGCTGTTAACTTTCATTTTCATCCCGATGAATGTTAAAGGGGAAAAATTTCACCACCTTTTCAGCTTTATTCCTTATTCTATATGTCTCTTTTCCATTTCCATTGTTGCAACCTGTACTACTTCTCCATATAATCAAGTCTTTCCATATCTGTAACTGTTTTAATTTCGTATGTTCTCTTATCTTATATCTCTTGTTTTAGAGACACAATCTTTAAAGGTGAAGCAGAACATGGTCCCAGGTACAGACTACAATCCCATCTTTGATGGCATACAATCAGTGTATTGCGTTCTCTATGTGCTTTTCTATTAACTATTCATGTCCTCTGTGTCCCAAAGAGATTTTCAGTATGATGGAAGAGGGTTTTTATGTGAATTTAGGGCTCTGAATGTTATTTTAGAAGGTGTTTTCTGATCTGCATTGCCTGATACTTAATTGAAATTATATTTCCTCTGTCATTATGCTGGCCAAATATAGCTCTGCTGTTTCTCTATTTTATTAGATGCTTTTGTAGTCCCATTACTTAAATATCTGTGTTATTATCTTCAGGTACTAATTTGTAACCATGATTGCCCACTGTTGTATGTTAGGATATATTTAGGGGAAGATGTCATATCTTTTAATAGATTGACTAAAATGAGCTAAATAATCAGAAAAAGTAGATAAGATCTGGGCACAACAGGCCCTACAAATATCTTCAAATATGAGTGAAGACACAGTAGATACCTATAGAATAGAGACCAAGGAATGCTGAGGAGTGAGGTGTAAGTGAGAGGACCATAACATTTTACACAGAAAATGGAAAAAGCAAGAGGTAATACATCATGGAATCATAGAAATATTTAGCTTGGAAAAGACCCATAAGATCATCAAATCCAGCTGTTAACCTAACACTGCCAAATCCATATCTTATCTCTCATTTTCCCTGCTCCTCCAGGGACAACCGAAAGGAGGGTATCTGCAGTCTAATGGAGATAAATGGGAAAAGACTCTACCAGAACAAAAAATTTAGCATTTGTGAATATTTCAGCAAAATCACCATCATAAATAACCTCCGCAACAAAATCCCCAGCTCTGTAGCACAGACTTTCCAGGGCACAGCACACCTCACTAAGAAAGCCAAAAAACTCTTCACAGGGTCCATGAGGACAAACTAAATGTTGACAGTGCATGAGAATGAATTCATACCACCAATCAGTTTAGGTTCAAAAGACTTGGTTACCATCAGTGCAACCAATTCCTTTGAAACATCATTTCCACATTCATATAAACAGCCTGAGACTCCACGAGTGCTCTCACAAGATCAGACTAGGAACTCATAACTAACTCTGCTGGATATTAACAGTCTGAAGATCAGCAGAGGTACTGGTTCTGTTATCATGGGTAATTCCTCCATGATCCAGGGTGGTAAATTACTTTCCTGTGCCACCAAGAACAGTTCTCTCCCATCAGCATGAGCATTCCATTGGCTAGCATGGGCTACCAAACACAATTTCTCAGGCCATTAGTGCCAAGATTGCTACCTCTACTTCACACACAAAAAAATGGCTTGTGTGGCCTGATATTCACTTTGCTTTCCTCAGGTATATCCTTTGATCTTGCAATCTCCACTGACTTTGCCTCATTCCCAGTAGTATGTCTGCACTCAGCCTTCAGTCTCACCAAGCCTCCCTGGCTGGTTATAGCTACACAATGTTGTCATTAGGTGTGAGGAGCCCAGCACTTACCAAGCACTGCCCATTTGCACAAGGGTTTTGCAGCTGACAGATATCACTGAGAGGAGAGCACCCGTTCGGCCCATATCCACTTCCAGTGAACCCAGATGTGCAGGAACAAAATGCCATGGGCCCTTGGGAGATAAGACAAGACATAGAACATAATTCTGTTACAATGATAATACCAATGTCTGTAAATGTCCCTGACATTTTGAAGGAGAATCTTAATATAATTCTAACTTACTTGATCTTTTGATACCTTTCCTGGTCAGTGCCAAGTTTGAACACGGAAAGAGCCTTAGTGTTGTTTTGTTATGGGTACCTGAGAGTCCAGGGTCACCTTCATGGGAAGTGGTGGGGTAGTCGAAGGGTATTTATTAAAAGCAGCTGTATAATTGGAAAACTGCATCAAAGAGAAATGGTGAACGTCTCCACAGTTTTAGCATAAAGTCTTCTTTTTGGTGGAGCCTAAATCTACTTCTGTCAGTGTTTGTGAAAAAGTCTGCTGGCTTTAGCTAACTTGACTGTAAAATCCTTTGCTCAAGGCAAAACTGACTGTGGCAAAGGGGCTGCAATCTAGATATGTTTCTATAAAGTGGATTTATCCTAACCAGGTCCTCCTTGAGATTTATGCTGATATTACCTTACAGACTTTAAGAAAGCATCATACCTGGAGCTGAGGTACAAGTAGCCAAAGGATGGCACCCTCCATTATTTATTGAGCAGATATCAACCTGGGTGCATGTTTGTCCATCTCCCTCATAACCTGTTCAGAGGTAAATCTCAGTTAGTCTGTAACAAATCATTTTCTTTGAGAATTGACAGTAAAACAATCAACAGGTGAGCAAAACACTAATTCATGGTGTAAAATCATAGTCTTCTGCAGTTAAAAAGAAAGAATTGAGATAGCTGCTGAAGAAAAACCTGGCATATTTATCCTGGCTCCTTCATTGCAGGGATGGATTCTGACTGTAAATAAATCCTTCCATAGTTGTGGAAAAAAAAGATATATTAGTGTATGTCAAATATAGGTAAAGTCAGTGAGGCTTTACCTATATTTGACTAAAGCCCATGTCTCTCAGCCACCATGTCACACATCTGCACCCAGTCAGCCCTAACCACATCCAGACTTTTTCCTCCTGCACACCAGAGCAGCCCTTGGATCTCAACCACAACACCCAGATCCTCTCAGGACATTCAGGAGGACCTAAGCCCTGCAGCACAACTCCTTATGGCCAGAGCTGACATCATCCATACTTGTCTGAGGCCACATTTCCAGCATGGTGACATCCCTTCAGCACTCAGTAACTGGGAGTCTTCCTTACCTGCAGTCTACTGCCATTTAAATAGCAAACAAAAAGTCAATTAGAAAGACTTTTTCCTGCTATATTTCTAGTACTGATCCCATACATTTCAGAAAGCATTTTAAATCATAAAGCATAAATTATAAAGACCTAAGTTGCAACTTCCACTGCTTGAGCTGTACTGCAGTGGAAACACTGCCTCCTCAGACAGCATTCAGAGCGTGACAATTATCAAGGCTTTTTTTTACTGCAGACAATACAGTCCGTGATTTATGGCACACAGGATACTCCTTCAATTAATACAGACAATGAAATTACTACCATAATTATGCAATCCTTGTTTCTCATTAATGATCTTGTAAAGGAAGTACTTCACCAAATCAAGGCTATAACACTGCAAACAGCTACCTAGTACAAGAGAAACCCATTTCAGGGGATGCTCTTTAGAGGCATACTCTATACAATGTTCATTAATAGCTGAAGTAATTTGAATATACTGGGACTCTGCGTTCTGTATTACAGTATTGTGTATGTGATATTTCTATAAAACCAATTTTAAGCTTCTTAAATCTACACCAAAACAGACTTGTATGTGTTGAATCTTCATCTTTTAAGCCCTTCCACTGTATTATCAACAAGAAATCCATTTTACCTGGTGGACAGAGCCCACAGCGGAATGATCCAACTGTGTTGATACATTGGACCATTGGTACAGTTGAGCAGCCTCCATTATTACTTGCACATTCATCAATGTCTTGGCAAGTGTAGCCATTTCCTTGCCAGCCTAAAAAGCAGCACAGAAAAGACATCAGAAAGAAAATGCCTGGCCTTTTTGGTTTCTTCTTTGACCAAATCTTTTCATAGAGTACAACTGAATTGCACTTCCTTAGCACAAGAGTAGACCTGTCTCTCTCATAACTGATTAAAATTAATACCGGTCTGAAAATTAGGTTTCAAACACAACAGGGTGGAGATGTGAGTAGAAGAATGTTTTATTTTTACTGTATTCTTGATATTTCAGATTCAAACACACTTTTACCTAAAGAGAATGCAGTTCTGATCTAGTGCATGTATGTACATTTTGCAGCAAAGCTTTATTGCAACTTCAGTTAAATACTTTAAAAACTTCTCCTATAGACACCACCTGCCCAGCTCAGGAAAAGTAATCATAGGTTGTATGGTCTGAGGGAACAATTAGATATTTATATTGCCTTAGGGCAGGAAACATACAGGTATGAAAGTACTGCAGACATATTATGTGAAGGTGACAGGACATGATGGACATGAAGGTATCTGTGGACATGAGACCTCTTTAGATGCTCAGTTTAGGATGAGATAAATCATGCATTAGACTCGACTGCCTGTGTTACCTATACAAAACACAACCTGCATTTATTCCCTAGAACAAAGACCAAAGCATTTCATGGAGTTACGCTCATCTGCATCCTGTGTCTGTGCTTATGATACATGGGCAGCAGTACCTCTGCCACCGCATCCAACATGAGAGCATGGAAGGATGAGATACCTGTGGGGCAGGGACCACATGTGTAGGAGCCTAGAGTGTTGTAGCACTGCACAGGTGGATCCTGTGAACATGGAGGATCAGGGAGGCTGCATTCATCTATATCAGCGCTGCAGGCAGGGCTGCCAGGAGGGGACATCCAGCCAGCGTCACAGATACAGTGGTACTTGGGCTGCCACAGAAAACATCACATTGCATGTTTAAGGCATTTGCAATAGTCAAGAAAAAGGCAGGAGGAGTTAATTTCATAGAATGACTTTCAAACTATAGCAAGAAAGCTTTCAGAGCATTACATGGCTTGTACGTTTTGTTTTGTAAGTTGCTTCAGTAGTTTTCTCAGTCTATTTCTTCCTCTGCATTTACGTTTTCAGATTATGAAAGCAACTCAGACTCATTCATTATGTTCATAAAAGAAATCTGTAATTTTACCCCAAAGCTTCCATAGAAAATAAGATCAGTTATGAGCTGTACATAAACATAATTAAAAGTCATCAACTTGTTTTTTAACCAGGGCAAAGAGATCATTGTAAGCAACTTGAAATCATCTTGGCTGTTTTCTTTTAATCAAATTATTCAGTAGTCTATGCAATGTGCAGCACTGACATTAATATGCAAATACATGTTTTCTTTCAGGAAAACATTTTTCTCTCTAGTAAACTTTACAAATGGCCAGATTTCAGCATTTATCTAGCTTTGGTCCAATTAAAGCTAATGGGAGCTTTATTGTCGATTATCACAGGAGCAGACACTGTTAAGCAAACACTGAACCCTTTTGAAAAGCTTTCTCAACAGAAAGTGGGCAGAAAGTAAGTGATGAGTTTTGAAACTACCAAAAATTAAGCAAAGAAATTATTTTATAGCAAAGCACAAAAAATATGTGCTGTGACTGGAATGGTGCATAGGCGTACAGGAGTATTAAGGAGCACAAGCTTAGCTGGGTGGTTTTGGTGGGCTGCTCTGAGTGGAAAGAGCCAAAGCTGGCATGGTCCATCTGTCCCTTTGGAGTGAACACCCTGTACCCAGATTCTTGCCTGAATGGAATGAGCTGGCTTGCTCCAGAAGAGCACTCAAGTGTGCGCTAGCATCTATCCAGTGCAGATGCTTGGAAAGACTGGGCCTGGAGTCAGACTCCACATCCAACTGACATTGAGGAGCACCAAAGATGAGCAGCAGCCACACAGTCACCATGCAGCCCCGGCAGCTTCCAGGCCCCTGGCACTAATGTGCCACCAATGTGCCGCTTTTCCCAGGAAAAATAAGATTCATTATGTTTGTCCTTTTCAGTCATTTAAGCAATAAAATATTCTAGCAACTTAGAACTCTCAAAATAATGAACAGTAAGAATATTATATTTCAAATAAGACTTCAATTTATAAAAAAATTATTCCCAACCTCCCTATGGATGTAGTAGTAGATGTAATACTGTGACAAGTACCTCTAACAAGACATAAGACATTTCTGATTCTTTCTGCCACCCTTGGTACAACAGAGAGGCTGTTATGTTGTATAGTGGCCTTTCTTGTTGTTTTCAGCAGCAGTTCGTGCTATGCAGTTTTGCCACGCTCAGCAGTATTTGCTGCTTATTCGTGCTGTGCTGTATGCTGAAGTTTATACATTGTTCCTTACCCTGTTGGGCTGGTCCCTTTCTTCATCTACACAGAGGCCATGCCCACAGAGCCTCTCAGATCCTTCCTGGCAGTCATCAAACTTCAAGGCACAGTGACGCCCATAGGTTTCTGGAGTGCAGGAGCAGCTAATAGTGAAAGTGGAAAGAAAAATCAAAATTTTGTCTTTCTGTTAAAGATTGTTCATTGCCATTCGCCACTTTATGGGGTGTTCCTTACAAAATACATCTATTTACCTATAGTGACAATCCTGCTAATAATCATGCAGAGAGGCAAATCTCCTGTTCAGCAGAGACTCAAGAATCATTTGAGACTTGTGTACATTCATGAATGTCTGGCCCTATGGAAGAATCTACAGCTTTTTGTTACATTCATAAGCACAAATCCAGAAAAAAAGAAAAGTCTAACATAACACTTAAATAGAACATGAACATGGAAACTGCACTTCAGTCAAAGAGCACCTAAACTTCCTTTTTCAATTATGACCATCATATGATGCCAGGTGCCTAAAATCCTACCTCTAGCAATATGCAGAAATGCCATGTCTGGCCTGTCCTAGAGAGCAGGATACTTTCACCCCCACACCACAACAATGGGCAGCTGCTGTCTCAGCAGCACCTCAGCTTTTAGAGAAGTGTGGTGGGCAAGAGGTGGCATTTGGGGTTGGTGGGGTGGGAAGAACAAAGCAGTGGATTGAAAGAAGGCATTCTGCTGGGAGGATCTGGTTTGAAAGCTGCCACATGCATCACATTGTTATTTATAGGGCAGAGCTTAGTTACAGCACTATACATATGTGGTGGAACTGAAACTGGGAGCTTCTAAGCCATCGGATAATGCTTCCCTTTTCTCTGGCTCTTTATTTCCACATACACAAAATGTGAGGCTCTGAAAGAGATATAAATGTGCAGAAAATCTCCTATCAGATCACTAGCTTCTCAATAGTGAGACTCTTATTTGGATTCAAGTTTTGTGCTGCAATGTCTGCAGCTTGCAGAGACATCTGGCAGGTACACACCCTTCTTGGATTGCTTTTAAGCTGCCTAATGAAAAGTGCTTTGTAAAAGCATTTCTCTGCAGAATTGGAATCAGGGTATTCTAGTGCAGTTGACCTGGACCTTGAAGCAATTTATATAAAATAAGCTGCTGCTGTCCCTTCCACTGTGTCACATGCTCAGCTGAAATAGCAGTTTGATAAGCCAATTGCAGGTAACTAAAGAGTGCACCCACATGAACTTAGGCTTCAAAAACCCACAACAGCTTAATGCTTAACTGCAGTGCAAGACAGCGTGTTCATTATTGTAAGAGACAGCAAGCAGAACAACACCTTCCCGTCAGTGCAGCAGCTCAGCCTGGGCAAGCACAGAGGCAACAGGTCAGATTAACTTGTCAGAAAGATGACTTTTATATGTCTAAAGTACATTCAGAGCTTCATGTTCAAAGGACACAACAAGGCAATCTGACCGTCTCCAAAGGAGGAGAACAATGGCATGCTCTCCTGTCCACTCTGGCAAAGATTAATCTGCTACCCATCTGAAGTTTCTCAGAGAAGAGCTTCCAGAAGTAGGTCACACTGCAAGGCACTTCAGCCAAATTGTGATGCACTGCTGCTTGGCACTGCCGTGGTTCCCCCACATGACTCATGGCATGTTGTCATGAGGCCCCTGTTATTTTGGTTGTTACACAGAAGTCTGATAGACTTGGGGACTTTCCCAGCCTTTCATCCAACTGATACAATGTCCCCTTAAGATTCTGATTGAGGAAGGTGTTTCTGGATACCTGCTCTTTTTCCTCATATTTCAGCTTTCCTGAGTTACAGGAAAACCATGCAGACAAAGAATATGAACAAGGGCTGAAGCCTGCATTATATTCCATTTCATGGTACCTAATCCAGTACTTCCAATCACCTGGTGTTATCTCTGCAGGCTATGGAAAGTGAGATATTACCCTTTTCTTTCCCTGCAGTCCACAATGGTGCATATAACTATGCCAGAGCATTAGTGGGGTGACCTGGGTTGTTGAGCCCCGGAAAGCTTAGCAGCAATGTCCTCACAGTTGCTGAAAAGAGATGTCATGCTCTGCCTGGGGATGGATTTAGCATTTGGGGAGCACTCAGAAGTAAGTAAGACAATATGTAAAGGGAGACTAAGGATAATACAATGGACTTGGGGAAGGGACTATGTAATAATCCTGAGTGTGTGATGCAAAACAGTAATATTAAGGTTTCAATGACTTATGAAGAGGTCTTAGTTCATTTCATGAGGCATTGATTCAGCAAGTACCAAGGAGGGCAAGCAGTACACCAGAGAAGAATCTGGGGAATCATGACTGTACTAACACAATGACAACACTTGGGAGAACAGCAAACCTTAAACCTTAATTTAGTCACACACCTGTACCTCTCTGAGAACAATAAGAAACAAATAAAGGCAGATTGCTTTGTGTGTTGTTTCCTTGACAAATATCTGTTGCAGACAAACTAGAAACATCCTTTAAAATCAAGTTGAAGCTTACAGGAAGCATCACGCACCAGTGACATCTCAACAGACCTTGTGTTAATGCTGAAGCATGAGGAGCACTACAGGAGAACTTCCTTTGTTTGAGGTTCTTCCAAGAACTGACAAAGCACTATAAGCCAGTGTTGCATCAAGCAAATATTTGTGGGGGCTAAGATTTCTATGCTGAAGCAGGAGACAAAATACTTTGCAGGAATCTATGGCATGCTCTCCAGCATGCTTGTTCCCATTGCACAGGGGTAGCTTTGTATTATATGTGAAAGTTATTTATTTAGCAGATTATTTGACATTTTGGAGAATGAGACACAAAATGTTCAGGCTGGCTTGCCCTGTAAGCAAGAGCATGTTTCCTAAGGAGCTGGGCACAGCCAGAGAAGAATATGCTCCAGAGGCCTCATGTGTGTGGAGCCCAGCACACAGGCAGCCCAGGCACCTCCTTGGCTGCCGACAGCACTTCTCCTCCCTTTCTGCCTGGCAGCACTGTGCATTCCTTGCTCTGCTGCTGTCTCAGCAGGGCCTGTGTTTTTGGAGGGGATGAAGGCATTTCACAGAACTGTTTCTGATTTCACAGAACATTCCCCATCGGAAGGGACCCACAAGGATCACCAAATCCAAGCCTTAGAGAATGGGCTGCATGGGGATTGAACCCATGATCTTGGTGTTATTAGCACCCTGCTCTGACTAAATGAGTGTGCTGGGAATGCCAGTGATCAAGGGTGATCACCTCCTTCATCTCCTCACTCCCTTTGATCTCAAGGGGTAGGTGATAGCAGAGGGGTGGTGAGGTGGTTGTGCTCTGTGGGCACGTGTGTGAGCGCTGGTTAGAGCCCAGCAGGAGCCTCTCACTGCCCCAGCTACACCCCATGGTGCAGGAAATTTCCATTAAAGCAGCTGCACCTGCAACAGGGGGCTGGGTCACTGGAGCCAGTCCACAATTTGCAGCCTTCTCCCCCAGCATGGCAGTGTGGTGGATCTGGTTCCTGCTGCTCCTCTTGTGCCAAAGCAGGCAATGGCTTTGGAGGCCTTTCTGTGTCTGCAGTGGGCTCAGTGTACACTGCAGTAAGGATTTTATTTGTGCCCAGATTGCAAGGGGTTATAGTGCACAGATATGAAACAGACTTAATTCTAGAACTTGTGCTGCAGGCATGATATGGGGTACAAAAATAGCAGAGTATTCTACATGAGATATTTGTGTCTAGTTTTGAGAAGTTACCTGTAGCTGCCTGGTGTGTTCACACAAGTGGCTCCATTCTGGCAGCCTAATGCTGTTCCAGCAAAAATCTGGCATTCATTAACATCCACTGAGCACAGGGGGCCCTAAGATGAAATGGAAAACCAGTTTATTTTCCAAATAACTGAGAAATGAAGCAAACCGTGGACCCAATGTTTAATATAGTTTCCAAAGATATACAAACCATGGGCTGTTATCAACACAGATTCTCTTATGAAACACAATAACAAAACTTTATTTTTCAGCTGTGTTTCTGTGACCCTTGCTATCAGTCAGATGGGGATAAAATACCTCAGATGCAGAAAGCATATGAACAGCACATTTTTTGTCATCCCCTCTCTTTCCAACTAGAAAAAGACTCAGAAAATTTTCTTATAAACTGTTTCTACCAGGAAAGCCCATAAAATTTTGACCCAAATCTTGCTGGGATAACTTTTAAGTTGAAATCCTTTAAGAAGAATATATACAATTCCCATCTCCGTTGCACCATTAAAGCATTTGCTAGTAAAGTCTCTGGATTTAAAAAAATCAGAATGGCACTGATTATTTACACCCCCAGTTTTTCTTACTTGTTTAAGACTGAATAACTATCCATCCCTTCCCCCAGTCTCTCTCTCCCCTTGTGTAAGGTCAACAGCAAAGCATGCAGTTCAGTTCAGTGCTCAGCAAAAACCAGACTAATTCTCTGCTGTGGGAACTGCCAAGAATCACTGACTTCATGGGCCACTGCCTGTATGTAACAGTGCAGGGTTTGGCCCAACGCTTTGGGCTTCTTTTTTTACACATATATATTGATATTATTGAGAAGCACACATGTAGCCCTCCAACAAATGAGTGATACTGCTGCTCTGCTGCTCAGTGTATCTCACTCTACCCTGAGCAACCCAAAATGCTGTGCTTCGTGGCAATCACACTGAGCTAAATGCAGTCTTACAGTTGAAATACACACTCTGTAGTCGAGAAGACTAAAGACTCACCTGCCAGTTGCTGGGACAGAGGCAAAAGAAACCATCCAGTGAGTTTACACAGGTCCCTGAGTTCTTACAGGGGTTACTACTGCAGGCTCTCCTCTGGATGTCCTGAAATGCCAGAAAAGGGTAGAAAATGAGGTTTCTGCTTAGCTGGTGTTCCATTAGCATTTATTTTCAAGACAAACCTTCTTTTCTCTTATTTTTTTCCCCTCCCAATTTTTTCTTGAGTTTCCCCTCCATTTTTTTTTTCAGCAATGTTGATTTGTAAAAGTTTTGAGCTATTTCACTTTTCCCTGTACAAAATAATCATGCTGTGATTGCTTATACACAGAATGGCCAAGCACTAGGATGAGAAAAGCCCTGTAGAAAGTAAATATTAATAGAGACTGTTATTCAGCAGCAGACTGGGAGTCCAGATGGAAGGTTATCTTGTCTTTTTGATTCCATGGGTATTTCATCTGACAACTGTTTTTACTGGCACTGTAGGTGTGGCTTGTCACAAGCTCACTGGAGAAGCAGGCGACAGCTGAAACTTAGTTAGTTCCAGCACAATAAAAATCCAGTTTGAGTTTCTGGTCTTTATCTTGACAGACCAGTGAAGGAAAAGTTCATTTCTCCTTGGTATCTACTTGTTGTTCTTGAATATACAAGTGTTTTTCCGTTAAGAAATGCAGTCTCCTACACAGTTTATATTTTGTAAGAAGGCATATCACCTCCTCCACAAATCTTGGTGCTTTTTTAACCTTCTGTTACCAAAAAAAGTTTTCCTGAGGAATGCAGGAGAGGAAAGAAATCATTTAGCTGTTTAATCATTGAAACCTCACTTTATTTACTTGGGGCTGAGATTTTCTTTTCTGATCTCTAGTTTGCTTCCCATTTACTTACCAGCTGTAAGCTTTGAAGTTTGTTATCGAGACTGAGGATCTGCAAAAGAAATGTGAATTACATTGTGCTTCGTATGAGAATGACCACAGAGGTACTTGCTGGATACTGGTAAGCTCACAAAATTATTTTCCTCTGAGAAAAGAGAATAGCTGGTATGTGAAACCAGGTGACAGTCAGATCCAAATGAGGCCTTATTCACTGAGATTTTGGTGGGTTTGGCTGTTCAGAAAATGACAGCTTAAATATGTCCCAGCTTGGATCCACAAGACAAGACTCAGTCTTGCAAAGATGTGTTCAGGTGCTGAAAACCGAGAACATGAATATTCCTGTGGGACTGTTGGGGTCCTCACATGCATGACAAGGACGCAGGTCTGGGACAGAGCACTGAAAGCCAAGAAAAGGGTCTCACATCTCAGTGGGCCGTAACCACAAACAGCAAGCTGACACTGAATCAGAGAATGTGATGGATACATATTAGCACAATTTCCCTAAAGGAAGGTCTCTTGCAATATAAAAGTATTTTCCTATTAGGAACTTGTGGAAATACTGTAACAAAAGACACTTAAATCAGGCAATCATTTAAAAATTTTCTCATGGAAAAAAAACCTTTCAGGAGCAGGGAAGTGAAAAAACTATTGCATTGATCTTTTCTTTCCCCTGCAAACCCCTACAGCCCATTTCATCTATGGAATGGGATGTCTGTGTAACAACTATGAAAACATACATGGTCCATTTCCAGAATTTATCCACAAATATTAGAGGACTTAGTCAATACAGATGCTGACAAATGAACAAAGAAGAATCACAGTAACTGGACATTTTGGGGGGATTTACAGAAACATTTCCATTGTCTACAGAGTTACTGAGTAAGTATTTCAAAATTAAACACAGACTCCAGGCTGATATTAAATAGGGATTCTGCTCCAGTTCCCTAAACTGGGTGCAGAAATACTAAAATTAATCAGATTGTTTCATATTAGTGTGAGGAATGGAAACATGAGAATGCTGGAGAAGGATAACATGAAGGTATGGCTCACCTTGGAGGTCAGCAGAGTAATCTGCTGGGATACATTCTGCAAGGCACCACTGGCTTTTTTAAGTTCTTGAATCTCTGTGCTACTCTCTCTAACCTGAAGTTAAACAACAGAGATAATGTGAAACAAACTTTGACTTTTCAAAAGCTTAGGAAAGTTTAGTCCTTGCATAACTTTACTATTATAAAGTCTACTTAAATACAGAGAGCTCTACTACATACACAATTTAATCTTTTCATTATCTTTAGTGATGACATGATTACTTTACTAGGCTGCAATTGCTTACTTTCATATTAGACTGCTGATAGAGATAATATAAAATAAAATACAAAACGCATCAAACAATTGTGAAAACAATTTAACTAATAATATGTAGAACTGAAAATGAAAATATATTAAGGGAAAATAACTATATCACCTGACTAAAAAGTTCTGCAAGGTCTTCTTCATTAATTTTTACTTTCCCCAGTGGTCCAGTTCTAAATTCAATATTTTTGCCGGAGCCAGCATAGAACACTAAATTACCCTGCTCAGAGGATAAACGAGGCCTGTTGTGTATTGGAAAAAAATAAAATAAAGACATAATTTAGTTACACATATCTGCCAAAGAGTATGTAAAATAGACCTGTAGTAAAGCCATTCTGCCCCCATTACCAGCACTTACAGGCCACCATACCAACAAATGCATTTGCAAGCAATGGTACTTACTGCTCATCATAAGTGGCTCTTTTCAGCCTCTTTTTTTCATGGTGGTTTGGATCACAGCTCAATCCAGTCAGTAATAATAGCACAAGCACAAGCCGAGGAGCAGGAGGAGCCCAAAGCATTGCTCTCCTCCAGCTGTCCTGCACTTGGAGTGAAACCTCCAGTGCTGGACTGGGCTGTTGTGAGCCCAGGTGCCCTTTGCTCTCACACAGCTCCTTGTTCACAAGGTGCCCATTCTCCTGCCTTGTCTTGCAAGGGTGAACTTTATCTCGGATACCTTAATTAAAGATTGACAGCATGCAAATCCCCTAGACATTAAATGCATTTTTCTCCTTTTGTCTTTTGGGTTCAGGAGCTTTGAGAGATCATTAAATGGAATCTGCCTGTATTTTATCACTATGTCTTTGCCCTTTGTACAGCTGAGCACCTCTGTGTCCCTGACCACCACGTAATCCACAGAAAGTGCTTCCCACGTGCTGCATCACAGGAGCGAAGGAAAGATTATTTGGCAGCACTAAGGGACTTAAATTGTTACCAAAAAAATCCCCTACCTCAAATGTAAAACCCACAGTGGCTGGCAAGGAATATTTGCATTGAAAGAGAAGCTTCCAGTCAGTAATTTACTGGGCAGATGACACAAACAAGTCAGCAGTACCGAACAGCATGCCATGGATTACAACAGCAAAGTACAATTTTAACTGAATATGGTTGCTCTGACTCAAGGGTGACTCAGTCCCCAGATGCTGAGGCTCAGGCTGTTGCTGCTGAAAGCCATGAGAGATTCCACGTCCCACCTCCCCTTTGCTTTTGCCAGTCTCCATATTCCCCTTGCAGAAGACTTTGCTCTTTGTTCTTCCTGCTTAGAGGAGCTCTGCGTGTGTTTTCTTTCCTCATGCTAGGAGTTTCCTGATGTCCAGGTCCACCACCATTCTTTTTGATTTTCCTTTTTGCTTAGTAGACATCTTATTGAGGTTGCTCACATTTCAAAACTCTACTGAGAAGAGTTGCAACAGTTGTAGCTGCTCTTGCTTGTAGGTAACACCAGCATCCTTTAAGCACCAGACCTTCCTGGAAGCCATGGAGCTCCTGCACTTCCTAACCCTACCCAGTCTTTCTTTCTGCTCCATTTTGTACTTGTCACCTACAGATATCCCACAGATATGTAGAACCTTCCCTGGAGCTGGGGGATTGAATAAACTCTACAGCTTTCACAGATGAAAGCACTATGAGCTCAAAATAACCTGGTAAGAAATTGAATGTGTCAACAAAAAATACTAATGTCATCTCAAAAAGAGACAGATGCACACTGAGGACGTGAATGTGAAGTCAGGACGGCTAATGCTTGTGGTGCTGCCACAGATCATGTGATCTTCACTGTGAATACCATAGTGTCTTAGGCTGTATCAGCTGTATCCCACCATTTTCCCAAAAACTAGGTTTGTACTATATTTTATTATCTGCGTTTTCATAAACTTACCTTGGAATTCAGAACAGCATCAGCCTGCTGACCACATCCCTTGTGCTCCCACTGGCTGTGATGCAGGTAACCCAACAGTCACTGCTGCTGCCGAGGGATCTGGAAGGGCAGTGGTGAGGCTCTTCCTGAGCCCACGGGAGACAGCCCATCCCAGGTACCTACTGGTGAGGAAGGAGAAGGACAGCTCTGTGTATGTTCACCTGCTCTGCAGCAAGGAATCTATCATCTGTTCCTGCCAGAACAGAGAAACATAAGGAAAATTTTCCATGTGATGTCCTTTACCAACATGAGGGACAATATTTCCATGAAAATACAGAATTGTGTTGTAGGAAATATGACTCCTCCATTCAATCCACATGAGCTATGTTTTTTTATATCAACTGAGAATCTGTCCCTCCACCTTTTTTATATTTACTATTATGCTTTTTGCTCTGAAGCCTCTGTTCAGGAATAGGACAGCATAGACAAATTATCAATATTTCTGTCTAGATGACCAGACAACTTCTGCCTCTGGGTATCCTGGCACTGTCCATTAAACTGGTGCTCATTAACATTCCTCCTGTTGATTTTGAAGTCTGTCTGGTGGGGATTTTTTCTCTTTTTGCTTTGATTTTCTTTTTGTTTTAACAGTTGACTGAGTTTGTGTAACTGTCAGTTGGATGTCAACTTGAATAAACTCCGGGCCAGCTACACTCGCACTCCATAGCAGGCTGGCTGAATGTGTGTGTACTCCAGGAACTTACTTTCACAAAGTCCTTTGTATGCTGACAGTTTCCATCCTGGCCTTCGGCTGTGGCCCACAAAATCCTTCCTTTCCTCTCTTCATTTCTTTTGCATGCTGAGTATGCACTGCCCCTCTCTGCCACTTGTCACCCTTCGATTCAGGCTTCCCTTTCCAGCTAATTAACTCCAATAAATCAATAATCAGTGACCAATAAACTATTAAGGATTAAGACAAGGCTGGTAATGCAAGGAACAAGAAGAAATTCACCTTCTCTTCCTGCAGGCTTTAGAGCTTAGAAAATGGTTGGCCTGAGGACCAGCTGACTTTGACTATGCACTGATTATAGGATGGAAAGAGAGGGATGGGCACCCACCTATTTGCATGACACACTATTTTCCATTTCATTAGACTTTCCAGATTTTAGTTAATTTAGTCTTTATTCCTAGTGAATGCATCTCAGGCTGGCCAAATTGAGAAATCAATAAACCTTCTTAAGGATAGAAATAGGTCCACACCTTCTAATTTTACTGTAATATATTGAACTGAGACATCATTTTTGGAGGAACATAATGGAAAACACACAAATTTCTGGCACAAGAATAGGGGCTGTTCTTTCTAACAAGAAGAACTGGCATGAACCTCTCCTCCTGGGACAGGTCATTCATTACCTCCCTAAGATGAAGGCTCAGAAAACAGCTCTAAAGAGCATAGGTTGTGTGCAGATTTGGCAAGAGTAATGGAGTGTTTGTCTCTAATTCTGGTTGAAGTTCATCCTGTACTTGCAGGGACTACAATTTACCACCATCCTGTGTAGCTGTGTGAAATGAAATGGTGGTACTCCTCTATTTCTTCAGCAGTATGTGCCTGCAATGCAAAGATGCTGGTGTAGAAGACAAGAGTCGATTCAAATCATTGCCAGAAATTCAATACACATTAATTACTCCTAGGAAGTAACTCAAATGCATGGACATGATGAGAGTTTTTAACAATGTTACCTGTTTAAATGGAGGAAGAGCAGCCACTGGTGTGAATTCAAACCTGATTAATTTTTTAATGGAGGACTAAAAACCAATCCTTTTCTTTCCCCCCTACAGATGCAAAAAAAAAAAAAAAAAGTCCTGCTATTCAATATTATCACTTAAATATTTGCAAATAATTATAAATTCAGTCCATTGCTGGTTAAATACCAAGTAGAGTGCATTTAGAGAGGTTTTCCCTCAGCTGAGCTCATATCTCCCAGTACTTCTATCTTCACTTCCCTGGATCCTCCTTCATCTTTTCTCCTTCTAATAATACTTTAGAGTTCAAAAGTGACACACAACATATGAAGTCATACTGTTACCTCCATATAATTGTGCAAATTCATGGTGTAAATCCAACTCCATATTGAACTCTGCATTTCCCATGTGGTCCTACAGCTCTGAGACAACGAAGCACAAAGTTGGTAGCAGGCCCTGTGCAATGGATCAGAAACCATGGGGTTTACATCAAACATGAGTGACTCTGAAAAGTAAAATTCCCTTTGCTGTTCCTTACCTATAAGCTCCTATCATCACTCTTTCCCTCTCTTCATGAGTGTCTTGAGAGTTTTATGGCCACAGCACCTTCCCCAGGGGCTGCAGCCGCTGCAGCTTCCATTTCTCATACCCCTCCTTAAGGATTTCTTTTTCTTTTCAGCATTCTGCCCTCTGCCACCTGTTTAAGATTCTGCTTCCTCAACACAGTTGATAAAGTTCATAAGTTACCTGCTAATGAAGTTAAACTACCTGGCCAGGAAATTGAGTTTTTCAGGTTTTAATAGCAAATGACAAAGATAAGAGTCTTGATTTAGGTAACTACTTAAGCTGAAATTGACCTACTGTCCAAATTCTCCCTGGATTCCTTTATTGTAAGTAAAATTTAACACATTAGTTTTTTACTTTCCTTATGAGACTTTTATTTTAGTTCTTCTGTCTTTCTAGTTTTTCTTCCTACACATTGCTGTTTCTATAAACCACTTTGATGCTTCCTATTCTGCATTTCATTCTTTTTTGCAATTAGGTTAATGAAAAGCTTCCAGTCGGAATTTGCTTTATTCTTTTCTATTGATTATTCCAGTCCTTTTAACACATTCCAATTCATTAACATAAACTGGTGTTATTTTTAGGGACTTCCATTTGCATAGCCACCCTTCTTCACTAATAACCCTAAAGCCATGAATGGACCTGGCTGCACAACCTCCCTCAGATTCATTCTGTCCTATACTGCTGGCTTTCACCAAGAAGCTCTGTCCGAGCTATGTCTGTAAAGCGTTTGCTGTGTCTCGAGGCTGTGGTTACAAGTACTGGCATTCTGTCACCATACAAAATAAGCAATAAGAGTCATGATCCCGGGCTAGAAAAGATCTCTCCAGGTCAGTGGATCATCCAGGTCACTTCAACAGTGGCCAAAAGCAGACAGGAAATGAAGGGTACACAAAGGGGTGAGCACATACAGTGCCTCCCCTAGGTACTCTTCTTGGCCTCCAGTTATTTGCAGCTCGGGAACGTCTTCAGTCAGGAGTCAACTTCTCAGTACTCTCAGAGGATTTTTCTTACATGAACTTGTCCAGTCTTCTCCTTCTCCACAAGCTTCACCTTATAACACATGTGCAAAGAATGAGTAGTGCCATGGATTAATTGTGGTAAATATAGAGTGAAAATGCGAATAAAAATATTAATTCTGAGAAGAATCCCATTTTAAGTGTATTATTTATAAACAGAATGAGATTATTTTTAAAAATACATACAGGCAGACATTTGAACTAATGAAGACTATTTGTTGCAATCCACATATGAGAAAATATATCTGTACCATCAGCATGCTTTGCTTCCAAGTCCCAGGTGGCAATTTAAAAATATTTGAATTTAAACAGCCCAGTGCATGGACAAAAGCACAAGACAAACATGCTCTCACTGAAGCTGGGATTTCAGGATGCATTCCTCCATCTAAAATGAGAGACATTCCTCCCTGGAGATTTCAGGAACTATTTTGCTGCAATTTCCCAAATCCTAGTGAAGGGTATCCAACCAGAGTGGCCATCTGATATCCAATAACTCTCTCACTAAAAGTGTTGTGTTCCAGTTGATTTAAACCCTTCCAACTCTGCTTCTTGTTTCATCAGAGCTCTTACCTGAGAAGGTTCCTCATCCAGCTTCCTCCCACTGTCAACAGGACCAGGTGGAGGAAAGTCAAAGAGAACAATCCAGTTGTCATGACTTCACAGACAGCTGCCTGGCCCTCTTAGGCCACTATTTCTTTTCTTTAACAGCTATATAAATACCCCAAACCCTACAATCAACTAAAGACAAAAATAACACAAATCTTGTCCTGCTCTTCGCAATAACATTTAAATTGACATACTATCACTACTCAGTATTTCATAAACTTCCCCTAATGAGGTTGTAACACTACAATACTCGTATTTGCACGGGCAAAGGGAAAATGGCTACTGGAATGAATTTTGGGCTCTATGCCTACTTTTTCATGGTTTCACATTATTTTTCCTTGGGTATTTCTTTGATCAGTTCAGTTTTATACAATATTTACTGACTGCTCAGAAATGCTAGTGCTCTTAACCGATTATTACTTAATCTCCTCTTAATCCTTACTAATATGTCATATTCTTTAAATAACATGCAGAAAAAATACAACACTTAAGTGGTTGTAAACACATGGAAGACAAAATATATTAAACTGCTAAGGAAAAGAAATATAATTCAGTATTTATACAAGAATTCAAGTGTTAAATTTTAGTATGAACAGCAAGAAGAGGAGCCAGAGGAGGAGCTGAGAATTGAATAATTCATCCTTGAGATGCAACAAACATTTTTTAAATTTTCCACTTATTTTAGAAATTTGTGACAACTGCTAAAACAAATTGTATAGTCATTGAAACATTGGGCCTGCTCAGATTTCTATTGAAAGGTCTCTGTCAAAACCAAAATGGGCTTTCCCTTGTTTAAATTTAAGAAATAGCTATCACCAATCAATGTTTTCCCAGATTGTAATACAGAGATTCCTGAAAATCCTTATAATTCTCCTATCAGTCAAAAGTGAGATAAAAAAGGCTCTGGGCAGGAGCCTCACATTCACTGCATGGAAGGATGCACCTCCACTTCAAGCATCAAAAAGTACTCAACCTCACTGTGATAAAAATATGGTATTTTAGTAATTAGACAGGTTTCTTCATGAGTATAGGGAAACCCCAGACTAACTCAGATAAAAACTAGTTGGTATAGAGAAGATTTTTGTAAGTCAATCTGCAAGCTTCAAAAATGACTACATAAATATAACACCACCAAATATGATAGCCTTTTTCTCAGTGGAAATTCTCAAATTTAAGGGAACACAACCACATTACCTCACTCAGACAATGAAATGCAATTAAGATGTGCAAATGAATGAGGTACAAAATAAAAAATCAGATTCTGGGAATCTCCCTCCCTTTCCAAAGCTGTTTTCCAGATTTTACTTCTTCACCTTTCAGCTGCTTTTGTAATCACATTTCATTGCTGTGAAAATGCTTAAGCTGAAGTTGCAAAGTACAGCAATGATGTAGGCTGCAAAGTACTTAGGATTAGGAGACTGCTTGGAAGAGGAAGCAACATGATCATCAAGTGAGGTCAAGCAGGTACAACCCAATAGAACTCAGTAAACCAGTCTATTAATAACAAACCAAGGGCATAAGCAGCAGTCACTCAATTTAGCTGCAGCAGTATTACAGGGTAAGCAGGGGTAAAATACACAAATATGTATTTACAACTCTGAATTATTTCAATTTTTTTTCCTTCAGAAACAGCTCAAATTAGCAAACAGATTCAGTCTTCACAATCACATTGAATTAAAATTCACTATCCATATGTACAGGCTCTGTATTACTGTATCAGTTTTAGGTGCAGCTAGATACATTTCAATTTACACTTCAACACTGCTAATTTACAAGTGGCATATATAGATAGCATTATGTTCTACACACAAAGGAATTGAAAATTAATTGTTCATAGTAATATTTTTCCAAATATTACTACAGTGAAGCAGAATGAACAGACTATTTACATGATTTAGCAGAAGGAAATTCTAATTTATATATCAAATTGATATCCTTTGTTTTCATACCAATGTTTGGAACATATTAGATAGCAATAACTCTTCATACTACCACATTTCTCCAAAGAACGAGACCATACAGATACCAGTTATTGATCTGGCTGATAAATCTAGACAATAACCATTGTGGGTATAGGTAACCATGGTTCACCGTCAAAACCACACCTGCTCTTTGCAGTTTAGTAGCCAGCACAGCAGTACTTTTTTGACATTTCAGTACTCCAAGTGACTAGGTGAGGACAGAGGCCAACCTCACCTTCTCTAAGGCTTTCTCCAGAGCACTTTCAGGAGAAACCATTTCCATTTCTCTTTTACAGCTGGAACAGCCCAAGTGGTCAATATGCTCCTGGAGAATCAGACAGGCTGAAGTAGGTCAACCCAAGCTTTTCCTGGTTCAATAGTCCACAAGCAGCATGCAAATCAAGACTGAAGAAGAAATGCAGGACCCAGCATAAGATAAAGCTGCATGAATTTATCTACATAAATTTATTTTTAAATTGTTTTCAGGACTACAGCAGATGAAAATAGCTACAGTATCTCTACAGCAGCTCTGCTCTCTGTGGTCTTCACTTTCTCCTGCACTACCAAACCCAGATGGAACATACCAAGATTGTTCCTGTGTCATCCCATGGGTGGGGGAGAGGGGGAAGAAAACTCATTCATTTTCAGGACTGGCAACTTTAACTTACTGCTTAGGTGCACAGGAACTGTGATCAACTACAAAATCCTTCTGTCTTCTGGCACATAATCTCCCTAAGGATGCTTACTAAGTATCATCTTGACTCTTCCTAACTCAAGCTGTTTTTAATCTAGATACCAATGGGAAAATCCCAAGGAAAGATAACAACTAGAACACATGCTTCTTTAGAGGGCTTTCAGTTTTCCCATCATTTTCTCTATAATTTCAGAGATACTGAACTCACAAGACTTGATTACAAACCCACTGAGTCCAGCTCTATGAGGCACTGCAGCGGTGGCACTCGGGATGGCCACATGCAGCAGCTTCGCCTCAACATACAGTCCTAACCCCAGTACTACTGCCAAGATTTGTGAAGGAATTTTCAGAAGAAGCCCATATAGTTTTTCTCCAGTTCTTACGTCACAGGAACCTAAACATGGAGCTTTAAATTTTTTTAATGTCTTTTACATGTAGGTCTTTGGTAAGAAGCAATGATCTTATCCTGAATAATATAAGAGAAACAGGGAAGTTATTGTCAGGCCTGTGATAATCTTGAAATATTTTCATTCAGCTGCAACTAAACAAATCATTCCAGACAAACACAGTTGGGTTCCAGAATCCTATGAGTATTTAAAGATGACACAACCATAAAGAACAACACTACATCTTAAAAATTATATATAAAATACTGAATTTATTAGTTTCATGAGCTACAAAAAATCACATCAAAATTTCAGATCATATATACAGTAAAGCTTTTCAGAATGGATCACTTACATTTAAAGATGAAGACATTTTACACATAGAACTTGGTCTCTGCACCTAACTGAAACAGCTTTGACACAGTTTCACACAGTACCAAGAAAATGGTTTTAAGATAAAAAATAAAATAAAATAAAGTAAAATAAAATAAAATAATCTTATCCTTTCTCATTGAAGTATTTGCATATGCTGCTATTTTTCATTCTGCAAACTAAAAACAACTTTTAAATAAAGCAAATAAGTCCTGTAAACTGCCATTTAAATTAAACACCTATAGAGTTTAAATTCATTATGAATGCAAGTTATTAAAAATATATCAAAACTTTTCAGCAAAATGTCTGGACAAATATCTTGGAAAGCTCTGGTTTTTATCCAGGTTCCATCAGCTTTCTTCTAAAAAATGGAAGTATTTTCTGTCACCAGTCCATATGCATCAGTTTCAGGTTCTAAATTATTCAAGTAGAATGGAGATCAATTTTGCCACCACATGTACGTTGAGGCTGTTTCCCAGAAGACGATAGCATTGCTTTACTGTTACCTTTTCAGGAAAACCTAAAACAAAAACATATAGTGCGACATCACTAGCCTCAGTTTGTTCCTACTTTTTAGTCTATTTTTTTTTTTCAGTGAACATTTCTTAGTGCAGTTATCATAGACTGCAGCAGCATTCACCTTCCCTCCAGCCCCCCTAAAATTCACGAGGTTACAAAACCAATTCATTGGATTTGTATCAGTTCTTCTATTACCAATACTGCCCTTTCTAAGGTTTCACAAGAAGCTTCAAAACATTCCCCTGTTGTGTAACTACTGCTGATCTACCTTCCCTTCAAAACATCCAGCAGTCTCAGGGAGGGGCAGCAGCACTAAATCCCTGCACAACTGCTACTCTAGATAACATCCACAGAAGAACACAACCACAGCAGAAAGAAAATGTGACAATTCTGCAGATGGACTAAACTGCACTTATCCATAACCTTTATTTTGTACTTCCCACATGATTCCCTCCAACAACTCAGGCAAATCACAAGTCTCTCAGTGCAACATAGCACCCATACAGATTAAACAATGAGCAAGGCTTATTCAGTGAGTGGTTAAGCAGTTGAACAATTTTCCATGCAATTCAATGCCAACCCCATTAAACACACTCAGAAATACAGACAGCATCAGAAATGTCCTTCCCATAGTAAGTGCATGGCCTGGCAGAACGAAGGGAATGCCAGTAAAAATGACACCAGCCCAGGTATTGTGAAAAGGCTGTGCTGTGTACTGACTTCCAAGCTCCTGAGAGTGAAGCAGTTTTGAGCAGGCAATTTGTCTGCTATGTCCTTGTTTGCACTCTTACCTTACTCCAACTGTGAGGTAAAGTACATTTGCTTCAACCTGAGTGAAAGATGAACAGCAGTGGTGACTTAACTGTTAGGGTCATATAGTAAACTGCTGAAACCTGGCCACATTCAATTATTTCATCATTCCCTAAGAAGAAACACCTAACTTTGACTCGGAGGTCATCACCACCCCAATTAGCTCAGATGCACAAGCACACTGTGAGCGCAAGTAGTGATAAGTACACTCTGAAATTTTCACAGCTCTTCAGAAAAAATTCTGTTCCAGAGAGAGCTCAGGAGAGAATGTGGTTGGACAGTTATGGAGCCAAAGGAGGCTCTGAGGAGGAGGTGGTGTCTGGGAGGAGTTGTTCCATCCTTCTCTGCCAGTTACTAATGCCTCAAATGTGGACTGCTTTGGTAAACACATCTTCTGCCAGCAAATTCCACTCTGCCCAGCTTCCATTTGGCACTCACATTTGGGCAACCGTTCTTCTGTCTTTGGAACAATCACTTGCACTCCCACACACACTTCCTTAGATGGAGTTTTCACATTCCATTGATGAATAAGGTACAGAATAAAGGCATTTAAAAGCATACATGAAAATAAGTATGTATTTATGGACATACACACATGCACTTACAGCCCAAGAAGCCTATCTGAATCTTGAAAATGTCAGAATTTCTCCTTCTACCTTTTGGCAACCAAAAGCCAAGAATTAATTTTCAGAACTCATGGTTTCCTTTATCCCAAGCCTCCTCCCTCTGACTGTTAACATTGTCTTGCACTTTCTATCTTCTTGGCTCCAGAGTGGCCTACATCAGAAGGTCAGGTTCAATAATGTCCAGTATGCTGGTACTTGCTGCACAGCTCTCACTGTAGCATTTATGTCACACACAGTACCTGAGGACACTGAGGTCTTAACAGCACGTACTTCCCCACCATGCTGGTTTTTGTTCCTAAAAGCTTGCATGCATTGATAATCAGAAAAATGGAAAACACATCCTGACATCACTCTCATGAAAGAAGGTCACAGGTGCAAGAACGCTGTGTTCACTTTTAATGATATTGCTGTGGGACCCACCAGAGTGACTAAGACAAATGACTGCAGTATTTCATTGAACTACAGTGTAATTACTATTTATACCTTTTGATGTTAAAAGCACAAATAAATCTGGTCATGTTAAGAATGAACAATGACTTTAACTCTGGACCTCACATATTAGAAAAGGCCATCAACTTCTTAAAATGCAGAACCATTTAGACAATCACGTTTCTTCTGATGATACTGTAGCTGCACTAGTAACAGCATCTGTTACAAAGCTGCTGACAGTCTGTTCACATAGTTTTCAGCTTATAGTTTCCTCATGCTTCAGTTTCTTGGACCAATAACATATTTACAGTGGGTACAATTCCAAGCTTCCTGGTTTTGAAAATTTCAACCTAAATGTAGCTGCCACTACAGAACACAGTAGTAGAGAACTTATAAAACATTTTGCTCTGAAAATACCATATTTCACAATAATTAATTGAAGTTTAGCATGGGAGAAATGCTGTCAGGGCAACACCCTTTGCTGCAGCAATAAATATATCCACTTTCAAAAAAAATCCAGAGCTTCCAAATTCTCAAAGGAAACTGAGATTACAGTACCTAAATTCACTGAAGATTTCTATCAGCCTAGAGTCGAGTAACACTTTTTTAAGCAAAAAGTGGGAGAAGTTTTAAACACAAAGAAATGTCAGACTTGTGACTCAGTGCAGGGGTAAATGCATGTTCTGCTTATGACTCAGGAGTATATGCCAGAGGAAACCACTGAATGAGAAAGAGGCTTGCTTTATGTGTCATTAAAGTTGGAAAAGCAGTACAGAGAGGGAAGGGAACTGCAAGAACTGTAAAACAGTTATAATACTAACTGCCATAATTATGGCAAAAGGGTAATCTCCTCTGAGAGGTGGAATCCCAAACAACAAAAGACAGGTCTGCTAAATGAACATGTGCACATGGTGATGATCTGGATGATCCTCAAATTCAGAAGCCTGACTTGTCTTCATAGTTCAGTTCTGGTTTGCAAAAATATTGAACCTCACAGGTGTCTCTGCAGATGAGCTCTGAACAGAAAGCATGGTATCACTCCAAGCACTATGAAATTATAAAAGTCAGGTTTCACAAACTGACCACCCCAAAGAAATGGAGTCTTCCCAACATAATTTTCTCCATTGCCTCAGTTCTCCCTTTGTAAAATACGAGCAACATTAACCCTATTGCACCTCTCAGTAATGTTGCAGAGATTAATTTAACAGTGGAAAAACTCCAGCTGTATTTAAAAAAAGAGAAAATGGGCAATTTTGTGCTCCAAAGAGACCTTAAGCAGCATGATAAGCCTATACAAGCCCAATCCAGCTCTGTTAAGTTCAAGAATCTTGACATCAGCCTACATGAATAATGAAACAGAGCTGTGCTAAAAGGCTGTCTGCAAATAGAACAGATCCATTAAAGAAGAGAGGCTATGAAAAAACATTGCATGTTGGTACGTAACAACACAGCACACACTTGCAAATACTCAAACACATAAGCTTAGTGCTGGCAACTCTAGTTTCACTGTGCAACCTTGATAATGTTCTCCAAATGTAGCAATTTTGAATATAACAAGTAATAAATGAAAAAACAAACTAAAACTGTGAAAGAAATAAATACATGGAAACAAGTCACATTTCTCAGAACTCTAAGTCACTGAGGAAGTCAAAGCAAAATATAACAAAATTACTCAAGGTCAGTGCTGTCTTATTCTTTGAGCAATCTGGTCTAGTGGAAGGGGGTTGGAAATAGATGATCTTTAAGGTCTCTTCAAACACAAACCCTTCCATGATTCCATGAATGCTTTTGTTGCTGAGTGACAATAAATTGATCTGATGTCAACAGGACTTGTCTTAGCAGACAGTAAAAGCTACACTTTCCTGCTTGCCCTTTTTTGCAAGGAGAATTCTGGTGAATTTATTTCAGGTTTAATTCTTGTTGATGTGTATCCAGTGTACTGAAACTGCTGAGTCTTGTTCCTTGACTCCTTTCTCAAAAGAAACAACGATTTAGAAAATGAAGTAACTGACCAAGGGCTGCTTTCTCTAGAAAACAGAGATGGCCTAACAGACTGGATACTCCTCAACAAAGAAATATCTGTACCATCTGAAATTCCCTGTCAGCAGCTGTAAATGTGTGGAAGGGAGAAAGCAAGCAGCTCAAACACTGTGAACCACAAACAGACTTCCTAAGCTAGCAGGATATGTTGATTTATCACAGTTGTGAGTAATACTGACTGCTGAATAAATAGTTTCAACTTTAAACAAAGGTATTCCTTCACTGTGCTTCACTAACAGAGCATTTTGCATGCCAAAAGCTTCTTCTTAGCTTATGAAGATAAACCTCACCACAGAAGTTGGCTCTTACAAGACATGAAAAAAACTAGTGGAAATTTAGAGAAATTCAAAGTTAACCAAACAACAAGAATCAATCAATCATAAGAGCGGTCTGAAAAAATACAAAATAAAAAGATTGGATTAGTCCCAGTAAAAAAAAAATACATTGGCATTTCTGAAGAACACTGTAGAAGTGTGTATTTTGCAGCACATACCAAATTCCAAAGGGAATCCATGAAGATTTGCAATTTCTCTTGGGGTAAAGTACCTCAGTTTTAGTGTTGACAATTTTATAAGCTTCTCTTCTTCTGGTAACTTGTCAATGTGTTTAAACACTGATTCAAGCTATGAAGAACAATAAAACCAAGAAATATGAGTGATGCAGGCCAGATATGTAAAATTTACAGTCACATCTTAATAGAATATTTCCTTAATTATCAAAGTGACAAAGACAATATCATGTTTTGCTTGAAAGTGTCATTTGCATTCTGTTCTTGAAGCCAACATCTCAACACATGAACTTGCAAGAAAGAAATCAATGTTGCCATGAAGATGTTCATTATTTCTTCCTCCAGTTCCAAGCTATACCAATACTTAATGGGGCAATCAAAGAATAAACATTTGTTAATGACAAAGGACAGTGACTCAAAATAACTCAATAACAGACCATTCATACAAATTAAGCTGTGTAGATGCAGCTGTTTTAATACTCTCGCTTTGAGATTCTCCTGAATTCCAGAGCTGCATTCCTCTTATGCTTAGAAATGCCCTATAATATTAGTGAACAGCACAGAAATGCAGGAGGAAAGGCTTGTGTACAACACAGGCTTTGTGAAAAGTATCTTTGAATGCTGATTAACCAGTACATTTATTAACTTCCCCAATGCCTAAATACTACTTGGTCATGAACTTAGTATCAATAGTAGAACTTTTCAAAATACTCTTCGCAGATAAATAACAATTTTGAAATTCAAACATGTTAAACATCTGACAATATCTCCTGAATTATATGCATACAAAAAACAGCCCTTGATTCACTGTACTGTGGGTTCTCCATAGAACTAGTAATTTTTAAAGTTTTCACATACCTTTGTGAAACCTCTGTGACATGACAGATAATAAAATAATAGCAACTCATATTCTCCTCACAGAGAGACACAGATATAATTTTGGTCTAAACAAACTGCTGTCTAGGAACACAAAGCGAACCAATTGGAAACTCAGTTGCCTTAAAAAGTATATTTAAAAGATTTTTTTCTTATAATATTCAGAATAACAAAGGAGAAGACAGAAAAAAACAAGCTCTGAAAGAAGTCTCAAGTTTTAAAATAAGTAATTTTAATATGTTAGACCACACACTTACCTGTACATCTACTGCTGTCTGCAGAACTGAGCCGGTCCCTTCTACATAGTGTCCATACCTTAACAACAACAATAACAATCTTATATTAATATTTTCACTGGATTTCATGGCATTGACAACTGCAAAGGTGCAGGGAGGTTACTCAGGTTCCTTTGCCTTGATGAACAAACAGTCTCCTGGCTAGATAAAGCAGAAAGCCTTGTTATAAACTCTGCTAACCCCTGGAGTGCAGTACCCTCTGAATGTGCTCTCTGGGGATGAGTCTGCCCTCAGTGCTCAAGGGTTTATCCACACTAGTGTCTTATACATGGCAACCACACAAAACCAAGTAATTCAAGCATAGGACCACCAAAAAAAACCATCTACATTGCCTAAAACAATTTTACATTATGGCACAATGTGTTAAAGGTCAAATGGCCCCAGAGGTTCAAATTAGCTCTCCTTATTAAAAGGAGGACCACTAGTGTGAGCCTCCAGCTTTCATGTCAAAGCATTAGGAACAAAGTGGTTCAGTCAGGTTTAACTTCTGGTTGCTTGTGGATTTTCCACTGAAGGAAGGGTCATGGCCAGGCATCTATGCAGAGCAGAAGAAAGAAAGAAGAAGAAAAACAATTAAATCCAAGTAAACAGTAAGTAAACTTGCATTCTGAAACCTATGATAGCTGTTCTGCATGCTTTGTGGTTGATTGCTTAACAACATGTTTACTCTGTAGTCTCTTCAAGGCTATCATTTAAATATAATTATGGGCTTTCAGAAACATGCTCTTTTGGTCTTAACTATGGCAGTTTAAATATTCTGAACAGAAAGAGAGTGAGTCAAGACAACAGATGGTTTTGTCCTTCGGAAGAACTTCAGAAGATCCCCTGCATTAGAGGGATGTGGTCTGCATCAATTGTTAACAGACGCTCTTCTCTAGTTTTATCTGTACAACTGTAAAGACAACTATAAAGGTCTTTTGTTCCACTTGGGACCCATTCCTAAAGCATGGCACAAGTTATGTTTCAAGCCTCTCTAATTCCACAGTGAATGAAAGAATACTCTCCCTTCAGCACAGACACAATGACCCAGCATGGCTCAATCTTGAGTATTTCATCCTCAGCTGAAAAAGCCACAATTAGTTCTGCCAATAATAGCCAGAGCAGCACTCATTTTAAAACAAAGTGGTTACAAATCTTCCTCAGGATCAGAACACCTCAACAATGTTACAGATTAAATACACATGGAATCTGTTTTGTAAATACATAATCTTTTATTGGTTAGTTGCATTCTGCAAATTTCCTAACACAAAGTTTAATGATGTAACACACACAGCACTGAGAAATCCTCATCCTCTTCCTCTTATCTGGTAATATTTCAGTTTAATATAACTGAGCCAAAATGAATAAATGGGGTAAAATTCAGAGTGGTACTGAAGAGTTTTATTGAAAAAAGAAATATTCCTGTCTAAATAATTGGCACTAGAGTACAGAACTCCTTCCCCCAAAAAAAATCCAGTTAGTGTCCACGTGCTTTGATGGCCGTGCATGTATGTGTGTGCGCATGTGTTGGCTTTTTAATATAAATGTGGGCATATGGCTAATGTAATGTTAGCTGGACTGTTATTTATTATTATTGAAAGTGCTGACTACAGAAAAGTTAACATTCCTGCCTTAGACTAGGAACATAATTAGATTTTGCCACAGTAAAAAAATGATGTATTGATTTTCTGACAAAATTCATTACAAGTTTCATTACAAGTTACAATGAAAGAAGTTGGCCTAAGAAATTACAGTCTTCAATTTTCATCTGATTCAAGATTCCCCGCCTCTTTTATTTCTATAAGCTTTAAAAAAAATCTTCTCATTTCATACATATATTTTTTCTGGGTATATTGAGTCATATATTATGACTGACAAAAAGTAATTTCCACAAAGCGAGAAAGCTCTTCTGTAATTGATATTTGCACTATTTTGAAAGGTATTGCTTCTCTTGTCAATAGCATACCAAAAATTTAAAGTACGTCCAGAACAACTACATCTAGAAAAGTTAGATACGACTTTTATTTCCTCTGTCCTTTAAAATAGTCCATTTCCTTTCAAAACTTCAGCCACCACAAACATACTCCAAAGAGAAACCATGGTGTTGGTAATCTCATGGAACTCAGCAATCATTCACTAAGTGCCCAGGAAGTCAGGGTCAGAAGGGCACACAGAATTACCTGCTTGATCTCTCATGCATTACAGGCCATTACATTTTGCTGTTTTCAAAAGACATACTTGTATAGCAAAATTCACTGATGAACTATCTGTGTTTAAAGTCCCTGAATTAGAAAGGACTAGAGAAGGCATACCCAGATTATTTCCATCACATGAACCTTACCAGAAATACCTGAAAACCAAAGAGAAAAGGGGGAAATTTTTGTCCTACTCTCAAAGCTGATGGTCAGTGCAACTTACAAGAAAGACACCAGACAGGCACAGCAGCAGAGAGATACTCTGTACTACCCGGAGTGCTGTTCCACACCATTCAGGGTCTTTTTCCTAGATCTCATGCTTCAGAGAAATATAAAAACTTCTGGAACAGATACAGCAGGGACTTATATCTGGCCCCAGAAAGTGACTTTAATGAGATGTAATTATAAACCTTCTCTTAATGCAGAGCTGTAAATGAGATGATTACATTGAGAAACATGTTGGCAACCTTCTTCACCAAAGGCTATTGAAAAACAGAACAAAGATGGTAGATCAGACAGAGCTACCACCACAACTACCTCCATATCAGCAGAGGGATAAGAGTCACCTTCCCCTGGTGTCAGATTTCCCACCACTATGTACAGAGACTTGATTTTAACTACTCAGGAGCCTCCCTCAGTGTGATTTTGATAAACCTGACCACAAACTACTATGACATATTCTAGTGAAACCACAAGTAGCCAATTACTTTCAATGACACTTAAGGCATACATAAGACACTGTTCTGGCTAAGGGGTTTTTTGACTATTCTAGTTAAGAAAGATATTCCACGAGACGCTGACTCCCCCTCAACTCAAAAGAGTGAGGGCAGAAAAGGCACATACATATATATCAATGAGAGCTGAGGGAAGGCCTTTCCCATTGCACAAATTTCAAACTTTTGAAATTCTTTTTCTTCTTTATTGTCTAAACGTTGAAAATCAAAAAAACCTGCAGGAGATCTGTCAATCTCGCAGTCTAATTTCTACTAATTAAAAAAAAGTTATAATTAGCTTTAATTTATCATCCAAGCCATTTTATTGAAACACTCATCAAAATCAAAAAACCAATCCAATTAAAAAAATTTGTTAGTATTAAAAATTCCCACAAATTTCCAGGCTCCAACTGGAATGTTTCAATACAAATGCATTCAGTGGAAAAGCTCCTGACCAGCTGGCCACAGAGTTTCAGAACACTCACCAACTTCTAGAAGTCAAAATTACAAGGTACAAATCAGAAAACTACTAGACAGAAAAGCACTGATGTTCTGCTCAATCAAATATGATTTGTAATGCAGCAACCTAACTGGTTTCATGACAATCCACAGCTATTCTGACCTACATAGCTGAAAAATCCAAGAAATCAATAAAATGTACAGTGGAGCCAGATTTAATGAGGAATGGATCTGTCATGCATGACACTTTGTAACTTCATTGAGCAATATAAAGAAATTCATTAATGAATCAGCACTATACCAGTCTACTGGAACCATATTTCCGCAGGGGTAATTAAGCTTCTGTGAAGGTCAACAACAAATGGCAACTGTCTTTTGTGAATGCCTTTTTGGAGTGGGCACACGATGTTCTGCCAGACAGATTCTCATGCATGCATTCCACTGGACCAGCAAGCACACTGTATAAGGAGATTTCTTTCAAAGGCCTAGGATTTTTTGGTGAAACACCTCTCTGTGATTTTACAGGACACAAGCAAGAAAATACACTTAAAATTTCAGGACATGATTTAGCAAGACATTTTCTTGGCAACTTACCCTTTTGTAAAGCACGTGGATCTCCGGCAGGTGGGTTTAACAATGTCTAACAAGAGAGCATAGCGCAGTAAGAACTTTGGTGGTAAGAAATATTGACTCATTTCTTCGTTTTCCTCTTCCAAGAAGTCTTTTAGCATTTGAATAGAGGAATCATTATCCTGATTATGTTTCCTTTCCATTTCTTCTACTGTTTCAAGCTTAAATAGAAAGGCCCCTTTTGGCAAACTCTTCTTGCTGCTGCAATCTGGACCAATGTTTGGATCCAGATTCTTCTCCTCAGAGGACAAAGAGCAACTGGTTTCACCCACTTTGCCAGCAACTTTTTCCTTGAGTAAATCTTCTGGATCCTCATCTGGGAATCTTGTCAATATCTAAGAGGAAATTATGACAAAAATAAAATTAAAGAACTGTATTTAATAAACAACTTGACAGCCAACCATACAGAGAGTAAGAATTCCTTCCAAGATGCTCACAATAACCTTTAGATGTTATTTTCATGAAGATTTCAAAAGCAGTAGCATCAAGATTAGTTGACCTATTGGCAATGATGTCAGAACAGCCTCAAATAATTGCCTTTGCAAAAAGACCTTTCCAAGTGTATAAAAAATGTAGCAGTATGACCTGTTTTCTAGCCCACTATCAGGCTAGAAAACACATCTCCCAAGTGTTTAAAGCCATCTAAGCCACAGACTTGCATATCAGTCAAAGCTCAATATCCAGGCTGAAAAAGGAGACAGAATTTAACTTTTCTGTTGGAATCATTCATTCTTCTCCATTTATCAACACACACCACTAAACCAAAAATTTAACCCTCAATCTTCATGAAATGAAGCAAATTGAAGTAACATGAATAGACTCACTTGACCAGGAGCTTGAAAGGAAAATGGTTCTTGGTGAAGCTTTGCAATTAGAAAATACCGCAGCCTGGAATTGGGAATGCCAAGCTGTAATCAAAATTCAGAAGCCTTTAGTCCATGTGACAGTAGAGAAAAAGTGGTCTATAGCATCATACAAGTTATCAGCCATTACATGCAGTAACAGAACTATGACATACTAATATATTTTATGACTTCAGAGATATCACTTCAGAGGATTCACAGAATCAGAGATTCATAAAATGGTTTGTGTTGGAAGGGACCTTGAAGGTCATCTAGTTCCAAGCCCCTGCTGTGGGCGAGGACACCTTCCACTAGACCAGGCCAGCTCTGAGCTGGCCTTGAACACTTCCAGGGATGGGGCATCCACAGCTTCTCTGTGCAACCTGTTCCAGTGCATCACCACTCTCATCACAAAGAACTTCCTCCTGATTCTAACCTAAAACTAATCTTTAAATTTGAATCCCTTGTCCTGTCACTGCAGACTCTTGTCAGTCCCTCTCTGTCTTTCTTGTAGTCTCCCATCAGGTACTGGAAGGCTGCAATTAGGTCACCCTGAAGCCTCCTTTTTTCCAGGGTATTCTCTAGGTACTAGTTGATAATACCTATACACTCGTAACTTCCATACCTAAGTACTTCCAAAGATCCAAGTGAGCAATTATTCTCTGTATCTCATGGTTTTGACTTTCTCTGTAAATGAATATGAATGTAAATAAAATTTTATTTGATGCAAGAAGAAAAATTTACATGTCTCATGATTTCTTGGGACAGGTACTATCTGTTTTCTGTTAAAAGCAAAAAAGTCTCTCTTTGCCTTTTTAAACAAGGAATTATAAAACACCTAACAATTAAATAAATCTACCACAATTGGTTTTCAAGCTACATTCTATTAGCTTCTCTCAATTATTTATGGTACTTCACTGATTCCAGTTAGTCTTGCACAATCTGAAATCTCTCTTAAACTTTTTTCAGTTGCCAGGGTAACATGGAAACAAAGCTCCTCCTCCCACAAGAAACAGTCACATTTTCTGTGCTGGGAAATCCAGAGGCACAGCACTTCTGAAGCAATGAGGCTCCTGCAGGGAAAACCACCTTCCTGGTCACAGTGTAAATTCCTGCCTTCTTAAAAATATCAAATGGTAGCAAAACAATATGGGACTAGGATCTGAACACAAACAGCAATACAATACTGGCAATAAGCCAGTATGAAAAATCAGAAGTCATGTCAGTTGGTTTTCTCATTCACGTGTATCTTCAGCTTTGGGCATGACTCTCTTTTCTAATACAGAAGAGAATTTTCAAATGTTCTTGGACTCAGTGCACTTTGAACTATTAAATAATATTAGAGCAATTTTAGTACTCACACAGGTTGGAGACAAGAGAAATTCCTGATATTTATATCCACATGTTGCTAGTGTTTGCAAAAGTTCATTTCTGAAAGGAATTAAAAAGCAATTACTCCCTTCACTTCATTGAAATAATTGGACAGCAAATTATTGATATGTCATCCATTACTGAATTTGAGAGACAACATACGAAGTTCAGCGTTAGAGACTATTACACATTCAAAGGCACCTCACTCTTACTACAGTGCAAATGCCTCTTCAAAAAACATCCCATCTCTAGGGAATGTAATTGTAGTGTGTCAACAAGGAAACTAATCAGAGGGCAAGATACTCTCTTTATTGGGAATCATAAAACAGGAGATTAAAACCACTACAAATAGCTCACTACTTCCTTCTGCTCACATACACAGCAGCAGTTAAGCCTAACAAAAAGGCTAAATCAAGAGATGACAAAAGTCAGTGGCTTTGATTATAAAAGCGAGGTGGGACTGTGCTTTATAAACAATGGAAAAAGACTGTAAGGCAAATAATCTTAAAAAGACTTTTCTTCTGTATTCCATGCAGACTTCACTAGGCTGGAACTATACAATAGGCAGGAGCTGTGACCTGTACCCAGCATTGCATGTGAGACTGCATCCCAGGTGTCATAATTGAGAAAACAAGTGTCCTAACTGGGGTGTTTTCTGAAGTACAGCTTGTCCCAAGCACTGGCCAGCAAGGCACAGCCTAGGGAATCCCAAGGGCTACAAGAGAAGACCATGAACACTGAACCAGCTGAGCATGACTCCCAGCTGCCTGCCATATTCATTAAGAGCATTAATATACAGAGTGGCAGTTGGTGCTTTAAGGAGTGCACAGAAAGATCCCACTCTATTCCACTGAGAACTCAGAAGGAAGATGGCAACTCTCTCCTGCTTTGGTCACAAGAGAGGAGAGTGCTCCTGCTGTCATTAGGTAACTGTAGTGACCTCTTCCACATTTCAGACCAAGACTAAATATGACCTTCTTACTGTATCTCTGGACCATTTGATGGCAGCCCTGAACCAGGGATAATCTACTATCAACAATGGCACTCAAGAAAGCCCCTAGACTATTGTGTGATCATAACACAAGATAACATGGCATCCTATCATGAATAAGCCCCTGAAACCTCTTATTGTAACACCTATTACTATTTTTCTTTGAAAACGTATTCTGACCTTTTCTATAGCAAACATGATCATCAAATCAAATCAAATCAAATAGTCATCAAATAAAATTAAAAATAAAATAGTGTTGCATTTTATTCACTTAGAGACATAACCAGTTATCTAGCAAGTTCTTTTCACAACATAAGATTTTAAACCCTGTCCCATCTCAAGCTATTTTGTTAACTCCAATTCTAGGAAGTAAAAATCCCTTCTAAAAAATAAATCCCTTCTCCTTCTAAAGAATATATCCTTTTTGCAAACTAAAACCTGCATATATTAATTAGAGTTTACCTTGCAGAAGAGGATTCAAATCCTTTAACATTTTCTAAAAGTAGGTATTTTGGAAGCTTCTGAAGCCTACAAGGAAAAAAAAAAAGCAAATCTGTGTAACAAGATGTAAAGTACATTATATTCATCCACAGATCTGTTTAGCTAGCAGAAAGATCAAAGTATTTCCACATCATGCTAGCTGTTAAAGTTTAGCATCCTTAAAGAACCCATTGAATTAAAAATGTGGACTGGTGGTAAAAACCACAAACCCCACCTATGTTTGGATGAACAGCTGTACCCTCTTGTACTCCATGCATGTACTTTTGAAAATGTTTATCACTCCTCATTTCCTAAAGCACAATAATATTATTAAACAGATTCAGTGTATAGTAGGAAATATAATTGTTGGGGGAAAACCAATTGCTACTTAGCCATAAAACTTTTGTTTTCAAGTGCTTGTACCTGAAATCAATGTCAAAATGTCACATAAACCTTACAGATAACACATCAGAATCAGTATTCATTTAACTGATTTAAGAAACACAACATATTTAGAGTTCAAACTGCAGATATTCTCAGTTTTCTAAAATTGACTTTTTTATTTTGATGGGGGGAAGGAGGTGTCTCAGCTTTAGCAGGATCAGTGCAAAGGTCTGGAAATAGGCACATTCCAAAAACAGCATACTAAATCTCTGGAGAAATGAGCATGCCCAAACTGTGCCAGGGACTGTTCCAGCAATTTAGAAGCATAGATGATTCAGATTCAAGTCTCTGGGAACATTCTGTGGCACTGATTAATTCTCTAATAAGGCTAATGTAGACACACAATGTCTGTCACACACTGGGATCTCAGAACAACATACAGAAGTAGAATGTCAATGCCCCCAGACAGCAGCTTCATGCTTACTTAAGTTAGTGACTTTGGACTTCCACTGGAACAAATCACAGCAGAATTTGTTTCGGCACATTTTCAATTACCACCAATTAAAGACATCACACAAATTAAAAGAACCAATGCATCTCCCAAGACACTGGAAAATGTACAAGAAACTATGCCAAATTTAAAAATACTAAAAATAATAGGGAAAAAGTAATACTAGGCTGAAAAAAAATAGCATCAGCCAAATTCCTTGCAGAGGAATGGAGAATATATCTGCTGGTATGTCTACCCACACTCTTCATCATTGACTACTATGAAACTTCTTTTTCAGTAATGAATTCAGAGCACAGCCTGAAATGCAAGCACTCACAGGGGATTGACAGATCACAAGGCAAGTAATCACTGTACAAAGAGGAAGTGTTAAGTACTTCATAGGTATTAACATTAAAAATGTTTCTGTAAAAGCAGCACTTTGATGTTTTAGCATTGGATTTTGCCGGGTTATGGCTTGGACACAATAAACAGAAAGTATCTGGACCATCTGGGTTGGACTTTGCTGGCTGGGTGCTCCAAGGATTTCCCATGTCTTTCCAGATCTTGAAATTGTCCTTTCCATTATCTCTAATATTTGTCATCCCAGGCTACCTCTGAATCTCATTTCAGCAATATTTCATTATAAAAGACTGAACAAAAGCTAAGTACATCCAAGAGATAAGAAATTTTTTTACACTTTTCATAAACTGCATGCATACCATAGCAATTTAAAATGTAAAGGGATAATTCCTACATTAAGAATTTCCTTTTTTGGGGCTGAAGTACTCCATACTCAATGTCTCACAAATGTATCGTATTCAAAAAACACATAAGCACTATCTTAGTAAAACACAAATCCACTGGAACTGAGAAACTCTACAGAAGCCATCATGTTGAACCTTCTAGTGACTACTTAGAGTAGGTGCTGCTTCAAGAACCCTCCCCCAAGGAGATAAGGGACATTAGCAGTGTCTCCTGGGGTGTTGAGATAAAAGTGAGACAGCCAAGCCCAGGTCCTTTGCATCATGATGATAAAAATTTAGGTCCTGGAGTGTCTAAAGCTTTGGTTTTGAGAAGGAAAAGCTTCTGCTGTTTATCCAGCTAAGTCCACAGCAACTGGGAAGCAATATTTTCGTATTAATGCACTATAATGTCCAAAAGCAGCCAGCCTTTTAACCATGTCTCAGTTTAATGGAAAGGAATCCCCAGGTCAGGATGCCTTTAAGGATACGGAAGATACTATTATTCTGACTAATTATTAACTTACTCAGTATCTGCCAGGTTTCATTTATCATTTTAACAGATCAGTTGGAAACCTGTGTTACATTTCTTGTTCCACAAAAGACATTCTTCGCAACTTCTAAACAACCCACATTCTCTCCCTAATTCTGTCTCTGACAGAAGCAGGGGAGTAGTAATAACCATTCTTTTTTACCTAGGAATTGTCTAACTTACTGGGCTACAGAATCTGTGTTTTTTTCTGTGTTGTCTGCCACAGATTTCTTATGTATGGCCCTGCCAAGCCACTCAGCCCTTCTGTGCCATTGTTCTCTCTCTTCTGTGTCATTGCGCTCTCTCTTCTCATGACAAGGGCAAAGACACAGTTCCATTTAATGTTGTTGGCTGCATAAGGTTTCTAGAACAAGGATGAAGACTCTTTTCTTCCAGTGCTAACAGCAGTTTGAAAGAAAGGCTTTTTGGTACTGGCTTCCTTCTGTGTTGAAAGCATTCATTAAAAAAAAAAAGAGTAAAAGAGACTAACATTCATCTGTCCTTCTCCAATCCTGACAGCAAGATGAACTAATGGAAGAATATATAGGGAACAGCTGTCCTAGTCTCCAGGTGAAGCAAGACTGCCACTAATACAAATAATTAGGGCTGTTTTATTAGGAACTGGGATCTGACCAGGCAAAAAATGACAGATGAATTCAAGGACACTCTCCAGACAATGCAGTGCTATTCAAATTCTTTAGTATTACTACTCCAAACAAGGTCTTGTACTACAAACCAAAAATACACAATCTGCCCCAAGATATCTAGAAGCAGCACCAAAAAGAAAAGAGACTTTAAGAAAGAAGTGGTTGCAAGATGCATTGCATTGCAGAGTCAATAGCATACTTAAACCAATTTTCAAATGGTACCTCTTCAAAAGATGACTATATGTTGAATCTAAGCTTTTGTAACCCAGTATTTTAAAAACCTCTCATGTTTCCATGAGACCAATAGACAAAGTACTATATTACCTACTCCTGTTTCTATGTAAAATCAATGCAAATTTGATGTTGAACTGAAAAGAACTCTTTCTTTTCATTTATCATCTAGACACAGTTTAAACAGACATGCAATGAGAAGGAAAACAGACAATGAAAGCATACACAGCAACAATGAAGTGATTACAGCATTAGTAAAATACAAGTATTTGTAAGTTACATATGATCATGTGAAAACAAACACAGAATACAACACAACACTAGTAGCATCCCTCTAAAACATTACAGATATCTTGTCTCACTGAAATATAGAAGACCTAGTTACAACAAAGTCTAGTTACAAAAGGGGCTTTACAATGGAGGCAGAAGTTCATTCATACCTTGGGAGAATATCAAGGATATAGAGAAAGCTCTTGGTCCGTGGATCAGACACGTCACCTTGCAGGCCAATTCTAAGAAAGAATAAAGAAACACCGGTGCATTACTCAGAGCAGACTGGTATTTGAGTTACATTTTTCTACTGAATGCTGACACTTTGCTTTGAGTTTCGAAAGGGGATTCTGCAAAAGTATCACGTACAGACAGAAGAACCTGCTCACAGAGGCAGTGTCCTGAGAGATGCACTAAGGAATGAAAGTCTGCCCCTGGAATCCATCAGCTCACAGCAAGGTTAAAATTGGAGCATTCAGTAATGAAATCCACTCCCCAGTCTGCAAAGGCTTTAGCATTCTGATCTTGTCCAGCAAAGCCTTTGAACATACTTGGCTCTGAATGAACAAAAACCCCCCACTGGGTTTCTGGGAATACCCTGCTATTTTGCACTGAATATATTAAATTATTTCTATGAATTAAAGCCTCATTGTTCACCATTTAGCAGGATTGAGCCCCACATGAAAAACTTTGGAATCAATTTTGTAACACTAAACTGGAAAGATTATGTAGGTTACAAAAATTATAATGATTCCAGGCCTGTGTTTTCCTAGCTTATACTTGTATTAGCTCATTAAAAAAAAGAATAAAAGCTTTGTAGAAGAGCTTTAACATGTATCTAAATTAATTAGTCATATACAGATTTTTCTTTTCATCATATTATAAAGAAAAAAAATCTGAAATGTTTCCTATATACATCATAGGTTTGCACTAATTCATTTTTACAGATCAGCATCACTTTACAGGGATTTCTTTTTAATCTTAGACCATTCAATGAGATATCCTTTCTTACACAATCATTATTATCACCATCAACAGACTTTTTTCATGAAGTTACTACTTTGCATGAGTGCAGTTACTAGAATCTTATCCCACTGGTCACCGCTGTCAAATGATATGAATTACAAATTAATCTGACAAATAACATCTCAGTAAACTCAGTCCTTAATCAGCAAGATATTTCTCTTTATCATCCATAAAATCATTTCAAAGCCATTGTCCTTCTGGTCTTGGCTAAAATAGAAATATTCTTCAGAATAAACTGTCAGTGTGCATATGCAATTTTCAAAGTACAAATAAAACCAGATTACACTCTTAACTCTCAGGCAGAACTGAGAAATTCCAATCCTCCTTCTGGAGTTGCCCCAGAAAAATATTAGATTGATATCTAAAAGGAAAGGCAGGACTCCTAAACACTAAATTTCACTATTAGAGGAATAATGCAATTCACAAAATTGGTGCTATAAGAAGCTTACTTAACTTAAACTGAATTAATATATACATATGCAAGAAATGTGATCAACGATTAAGATGCAAATTGCTGCATTTCTTTTGCTTCAGTAAACATCATGGTGAACAGAGCTACAACACATTTTCTTAGGAAGAGAAAGATACACAGATCACCCACACATAGTGTCACTCTTGATAACATTTCTCCTTTGACTGTATATAGTGCAATAACTGCACTTTTTTCCCAAGTGTGCTGTACCTACCTTGTAAAAGGCTGACAGGGAGGACTCATCAAAATCATATCAAAAGATAATCTGTCAAATTCGTTCAGTGTTATGCCCTGAAAACAGAAAAAAATAGAAGAATGTTGAGTGTTGTGAATTGTATGAAATTCTCAAGTCATCTTTCAGATCAAACCACCTCTCTTACTTCCAGTATGCTTTATTTAGCAAAAAAAACACCTAATCTCTCACTTGACCTAGTAATTGCAAAATCTCTTTTACCCTGGCAAACCATAAAATGTATATATGCATTCACTGCTCTTCATATGAAACAAAACACTAATACTAATAATTTATACATAATCTTGAGGTTTTTATCTGCTCATTCTTCAAGGTGTGTAGTAGTTCTTTCAGTAGATACTCACCTGTTATTTCTCCTGAAAATAAAGTATCATTACTCAGATATCAGGTCTTTGTACGTCAAAACCAGTGTTCACATACTCAAAATATGTGCAAAAACATCTGAGAAAAAAAGCAGCTCAAGTGTAAAAGTGTAAATATGATAATTTTTATGGATCCAAACTATGGGTTTTAGCTCTTAGGAGACCACTGGCAGTGCACCCTATAAAGGTTTTTTCCCCTATAAAAATTAGTCAAAGATATTGTATGGCTGAAATTCTCCTCTACAAAGACAATCCTGCTTAGAAAAGAAACAATTAGGTCTGTGGTAGGAATTAATTACACAGGTAGAAATTCCTCTAAACTAAGTTTTCACCAACACTAGAAGATCAACACATTAAGGGGCCAGGAGGAAAGAAGGACAATGATCAAGTAACTATGACTTGGACAAAGAAATCACTCCTTACATATTCTGAAGGATACCTATACAGCAAATGTAATGTAGCTACCCCCAGAAAACTAGACAAAAGCTGCTATTTTTTTCCATTATATTTGAAGAAGGTGTCACCGACTCTAATAATCTGTTCTTGTCTACTATAAAATGATATAGGCAAAGATTCATCTTCTTTTTCCATTATAAAACTATAAACTAACATTTAGCCAGTTATTATTGAGTGCTGAATAAGCATTTAACCTTTAGCCACCTATTTAACTCTTACTTAAGCTGGTGTCTTAAAACAGGCACAGTGTTTTTTACTGTCATGTTGTAAAACTGTAAAAGAAGATTAAGAAGTATACAGTAATTTCTAACTCAATCCAAGCAAAACTTGATGCCTAGCTTGCCCCTCATCTATTAAAACAGAATCCAATTTCACTTAGTTATTTTTCAAATAATTTGGCAAGTTACAGAATTCCTAAAACATTTTATCTATTGAGCCCATTAAAAAACGTTCAAGAGTGCTCAGTCCAATATATTTTGTTGTGTTTCTCTGAGCCCAACTATAACTTCAAAACAAAGGCATGCCCCCAAGTAGTTTAATTAAATTTTTTCGCAGTACATGAAAATATTTTTTAAACTAAAAATATGATTTTTGAGATTCCTTTACTGATGGTAAGCATTCCTCTTGACTTTTATGTAACCTTTCTTCATGCAGAAGGCAAGACTTTCAGGAAAAGCCTGCAGTATGAAATCCCTCTTACTTCAACAAGCAAACACAGCACAAGCAATCAAAGTTATTGTAAAACTGCTTTATTCATAATAACATAAATATTTCTGTTTCTCTTGTTACTAATAAAGACAGTGAAAGCAACTCACATCTTACAAATGCCAGACTACAGTAAAAAACACATTAATTACTCACCTCAATAGTCTTTGCCCATAACGGTGTGCTGGGAAAGTTGTGCTTATAAACATCATTGGCAAGAGTGTTCACGTCAACAGCGGCTACAACTTCTGCATATGTGCAGCTTTCTAAAATTAAAAAAATAATTTGAAAACTCTAGCTTCTCTTTACTACTCTTAGAAAAATGTATTTGCTCAGTTGTGTTACAGCATCACTCAAAACCAAAAGGCAAATTACACAATCAAATTCTGCTGTGTTGTCTTTAAATTTTGTATAAAAAACATACTGTTTTTCTAATCATATGGGAAATACTTCCCTTCTTTATATATCCAAAACCAGAAGCTAAAGTAGATTAAAAAAGTAGATAAGTAAAGTAGGTAAAAAAACTCCAAACAGGGTGCACCTCTACAGCATTTTCACCTCTGTGCAGGTCTCTGTGGCCAGCAAGTTCCTGGCTACAGGAATTCTAAGTCAACCTGCCAAGCCCCACTGCCACTGCCTTATCCTCTGACAACTTACAAGAAATAAGTGTGTTATTTCAGAGGTGTACTACTTCTCAGTATGAAAAAATAGCACCAATATGTTTGACATATGTCTACTCTTCCAATAAAAATTTAAGCTGCCTGAAAAACTTTTGTGCTTACATTTCAGTAAAGCCTTAGGCCTCAAACTCAACTGCTGCCTCCTTTGAGTTAAAGGTCCCAAAATACCAAACTTGGCAGCTTCTCCTCTCTTGGATAGAGGTGTTATTGAGGAGAGGACAGCATAACAAACTCACAGCTAAAACCCTGAAATAAAAATACACTAAAAAGAATGTAAATAAATAACTGTTAATTTATAGAGTAAGAGAGTAATAGGTTCTACAGAAGCTAAAGAGATAAAAAGAGCAGTGTTTACTCCATTGCTCATCATGTCACTATTTGTTATTACTAAACACAATACCTTCACTGAGGCTTTTTATCCAAGAAGACGGGCTGTGGTTACTGTCACAGCTGCAGGCAGAGAAGTGACCCTACCTCCTGATACCCGAGATCAGTATCAACCACCAGGAGATTTACATTATGGTCAGCATTACAAAGCCTCAGATGAAACACAGGCAACTTTAAAAACAATTTTGTAAACCAAAAGAAACAAGGCAAATAGCCACATGCCTTTGAATAATCTCACAATACGCTCAAGTAACACATTAACAAATGACCTTATGAAACACTACATGAATTACTGCTAGTCAGCTAATTATTTACAGTTTGAGAGGATGAAAGCCCAACCGGGATGGTCCCAGTGGATTTAATTTTGAATAATGCAGTTACCACCCATCTACTATCTTTCAGGTTTTCAAGGCTGTCTTAGTCAAAACTAAGATGAAAGAGAAATCTAGGTATTGAAAAGATTGTAGCAGACATTTTAACAAGGACCAAGCTGGTTCCTCCAGGTTTACTTGATGCAATCGAGGGCAAAAAAGATAAGGTTTTTTACAAGGTAAATACTTACAGACCATTAAGGATCAACATACAAATCATTATTTGCCATTACTGTCTTGACCTTTTGACCAGAAGTTGTAACTGAGAACTAAATACAGGTGTATCCACAAGGACAATAGCATGACTACACCTGAGATTACAGAACAGGTAAGTTAACACTGACACCTAGCGTGAAAAGAAAGCTCGATGAATGTCTCAATTTACAAACTTATTCAAGAACCAACACTCTCATCTTCCTAAAACAAAGCTGCAGCATCTAAGTAACAGGAACAAACTTCAAATACTGTTAAAGAGACCACTTTTCTCACTCACTCCTTCAGTTCTTAAAACACATTGTCCTAACAAGCTAACCCTTACTGTGTTTTCCAGGTTCTCCAGAAGAAAAATAAAATTTAAAAAATCAAGACCCTCAAATTATTATCTAAATTAACACATAGTTTAAAAAGGGCAATTGGGAACGCAAGCTGTGTGCTTTCTCTCACAACTCATGAATCAGACACTCGTTTTTTTTACTGCCATCCATTCAATATCTCCCTTCATACACAGAAAAAATAGCTAGTGAGGACTTCACAGGCCCAAAAGTCTGGAGATACTGGTAGAGAGCACACAGCTAATAGTAACCTATTGAATCTCCTTGCAATACAATGTTCGGTCTAAACCAGAGATGTAAACCAGCATGGAAAAAGGACAGGAACTTTTCCTGAAGTATTTCACCTGAGATCCTCTCTTCCTAATTCAAAGACCTGATAACTTTTTCAAAGCTTCTCCTCCTTTTCATTTAAAAGTTGCAGCTCACTTGGGAATTCCTGTTACAGAACAGACTCCCTCTAAAAGCTGATTAAGCGTATTTGTGTGGAAATGCCCTGGAAACGCACCAAGGAGCTCGAGCAGACAAGCAGCTCTCACACATCCAACCTAACAAAAAAAAACTTGTGTGAAACAATGGGAAAATGCAACATTTTTAAAGATCTTCTCCTGAAAGTTAAATAACTTTATGTCAAACTGTGATATTCTGCTTTTCTATAGCAATTACATTTACTACTTGAAAATTACTATAAGGAATGCACCATTAAAAAAAGCCTGAAAGCAGAATCTAAGAAAAACAGAATCAAGACTGTGTTTAACTATCCCCACTGACAAAAGGCACAAAACCAACTCAGGAATCGCTGACTTGGTGGGATGTTAACTCAACTCCCCAAAATACATAGCAGAACTTCCATACAGAAACAGACACAGCAATAGAGATTTTTTTATCCCACTCAAACAAGTACATCCAATTTTCAAAACACAGATATTTAAGAGAATTACAACAATGCAGAAAACAGTATCATTTTATTCAGACTAAAGAAAAAATAATACACATTTCCTAAGTGAAACTAAGAGGCTGCTGGAATACATGATTTGCAGGATCCCTCAACAGCAGTTTTTGAACTGAGACTTTTCATTTCTGAGCAAGATGACATAGTTCAAATGGAAGCCACAGACATGATGGGGAAGTTACTGAGGGAGGTGTTACAACTTATTTTTACGCAGACTAGCTTGTAATATTTTCTCTTGGCTGAAAGCAGGTGAAATCAAATTCGTATCATCTTATTAGTAATGTATTGATTTCACACTTAAAGCTTAAAATCTCTCGGACCCAGACAACAGAAACTCTTTGACTGTTACTTAAACTGTCTAAAGAGGCAGCAATCACACTTTGGGTCCCAGTTCTTTACTGAATACACAATGCTTACAAGCCCTTTCAGCTATGGAGTTGTCATTCTTGAGAGAAAGGGACACTGATGTAAGGATTGGAAGGTGATGCATTTAAAACAAAGAAAAGATGTGTGCATTAGCTTCTGATTTGAAAAAGTAAACCCAAAGAGTGTCACCTTCAAATGCCAGAAATAAAATTTCTGACATTACAATAGCTGTCCTTTTCCTCTTTGGAATTGATTCCTTTGTTATCTGTTTCTGCAGACTTTAAAATTAACATAGATCTGTTTATATTCACTACTGTACTTTTGTAATAGAGTCATCAATGTCAACAGAATACATGAAATACACTGTGTTATAGCAAGGGTAGTGGTGGATTATAGCATATTGGAAAATAGGACCCAGAAACATTATCTGTTCTGACAGGTATATGGAAACAGACGGAAAAGGGAATATTAGCCACATGTTTTGTCAGTCCTGTTTCCTTTTAAAACAGAGAGTAAAGATTTAATTTCTGAGTTCTCAGCTCTTGGCTGAAATGATTAGGCTGAACTGTCCATGGCTACAGTCAACATGACTATCAGAAAACTTAATACTTGGTTCCTGCAGGATATTTAGCAACTTCTTTCACTGCTCTATTTGGATTTGCTCTAAAGGATTCTATCACGTTAAGCCATATAAACTTTACAAATTTACATTATAGCACAACAGGTACCATCCCGTGCTACAAAGGGCTATATTTTGGAGAAGTATTAAATTGAGTTTAGGTGTAAAAATTTGCTCAAACCAGCAATATTTTTGTTTTGCATTGTGCTGAATGTCAAAGCCAGTTTTGTCTCCTTTGCCTCTCTTGGTGGGATAGCTTTGCCCAGTGTAAATACACACACCAGTTTATTGTGCTGTCCAATTCACAGAGACAATCAACTAAAATGAAAAAACATACATGACAGCACAGGAGACACAAGCTGTTAGTCTGTAAAATTGAAATATAACAATTGCAGAGGAAAAATATCACCAACTTAAACACTGCAAATTTATGATATTTTTTAGAATATGTCCTTTAGTGTTTCATGCAAGAGGACTTTTTTTCAGGGACCTGGCAGATTACAAATGCTTGTGGCAGAGACATGGAACCCATTTTTCACGGGAAAACTGCCTAAATTAATAAGCCAGTTTAAGTTCGTTTTGGTTGGGAAGGAGGAAGAGCGGGCTGTTTGTTTCATGGAAAGTTGCTAAGGAAATGAATATGTAGCCATAGATTTTCTAAAAATAAAACACTATTTTTCACTGCAGAAACTCTGCACTTTATAAAGAACAAATTCACTCACACACACATAAAAAAATTATCATAGCTTTAGATGTATTTGACTTAAGCATCAATCTTTATGAATCCCAAAAGGCTTGGGGTACAGGGTGGGAAGAAGAAAGAAATGCACTTTCATCCTTTAGCTGCCTCAATCTTTCAAGAATGCGAATATGAACAGACTCACTGATTTCTGACTTTAACTAAACTCAACTTTACCATCTTTTGATGGTATCTTTTTTCAGGTCTTTGGTGTTAAAATATTATTATAAAGTATTCAAATTCTAAAGCCAGAAATTCTACATGTGCTGAATTATCTATAGCTAAAGTACCAACACACAGCTAGACAATCCCCAAGATTTTTCTTTTTCAGCTTTAGACTGAAACCTAAGTTCAGAAACAACATTCTCTTCACTGTCAAAAAGAATGTGATTAAACTATGAAACTATGTACTCACAACTGCTATGTACTCTGTACAGAGAAACGTTTACCAGAGACTTCCATCACTGTGTGAAAATTCAATTATTTTTTACAGTAGGCAAGGACAATCTCAAAACCAATCCATACTATTTGCTGCGAAATGCATTCTATATTAATGACAGCTGCCAAAACAACAAATATCTTAATCCTGCAAGCTATCCTATAACTAAGTTTTTGAAAGATCACAGCCAAGAAGGGCATCAAGGTAGAAAAGTCAGCGTCAGATTTCCTGAGAAATACCTATTTGACAATTGAAACACTGGCAATTTCACAGAAAAGTAGGAAGTTGGACCAGCTGAATTAACCATAACTGACACCATTACATGGCAGGAACTAGCCTGCAAGAACTGCAGAATCCTTTTTGTAGAACAAGGCTTTTCTGGGATGCTGCCACTGAAATATTACATTCTCCCTCTGTTTTCTACATACTCCTATTATTTTTCTTGGCTTAACAGATTCACTGGAAACCATACTATGATAATATATTATTATACATAATCATCATCTGTCGTGTATCTGGCTTATGTAAGCACTGGCACAATGGAGGCCTTTCTTTCAAATTCATATTTATATGGAAAAAAACTCCCACAACCCTTCTAATATTTCTATACATGATTTAAAAGAAGATGCTGAACAATCTGCCACTTGCTAAATGGAGGATAGGATCAAAGACCTTTTCAAACAGCATGGTTTCATGTAAACATACAGGCCAAAAACATATAAGAAACACATTATTAAAGTACTTACAGAGGAACATTCACTTCTTTTCTGTTTTATTTGCATGTAAAAGCAAACACTTCAATGCCCCTTGACTTTACTTTGTTCCTTCACCAACTGTGTAAGAAAACTGAATCCAGATGTCTAAAGGACTTTAAAAACTAGGAGAAATTATCAAATGCCCAAGTACATTTCTGCTCCCAAATGAAATCCAATTCCTCAAAAACAGTTTTATATAATAACCTGTTATTAAAAACTTAACTTAGTTGCAAATTTTGTAGGTCACCTTTTAATCAATTTGCCTGGCTATTACTTTTAACAAGACTCTAAACAAGAGTTTCATCTAGAAGTGTATGGTTTGGACCTTTCCTGAGACAACATAATGCTTATGGGCTGAACTCATAGGCTTCCCACACACATAAGCATCCAGATTGAAAAATATTATACCAACTGTAATGCAAATAGCTTTGTGTCTATTCACTTTGCAAATTTCAATTGGTACCTGACCATTTTGAACTAGTTAGGGTCATTTACACAAATAATAAATGAAATGTCCTTACTTACAGTCCCTTTATCTGCTTTGGCTGATACCACTACAGAAAAATCTCAATCTCACTGTTCAATTTCTTCAGTCAAATACAAACCCATAAGAACAGAAATTACACCAAAGACTGACACTGAATCAGCTGTGGTCAGCAAGTTCAGAAACAGTAAACATGGAAGTAAATTTACCTTTTCAGGAAATAATAAAAGGGGTTTAGTTAAGACCTTCAGTCTCCAAACTACACCATTAGGTGACATGATTTGAAGACTTCCTATTTGTAGTAACTATCCGCTGGGGAATCCCTAAAATTCTGTGTATCTTTTGGATAAAAGTTTACAGTCTTCTGATAATCTAATGAGGCATTCCCAACATTCCCACACTTTTAAGTATTTACTGAGTTGCAAGTGATGTTTTCACAGGTGGAAACTCACAGGTCATCACATCTAGCATTACAATTTATTAAACACTGCAGCACACTACTGAACTGCCCCAAGACATCCATTATTATGGCAAGAACACAGCTAGATAATTCAGTAAAGAGTGAAGGAACCATGGTGTAGACTAACTTTCAGGAACCAGTCCACTTTCTATGGAAATATGGAAATTGTCTACAATACAACAAACATGGATAGCTTGCCATCACTTCAGGAATCTGGTTACCAGAAAAGCAGCATGTTACCATTAGTGTGTACACTATATACAAGACATAGCACAGTTTTCATTCTACAAAAACTCCAAAATGTGCAGTTCCAGACAAAGCTATACTTGCCTCTTAATATTCTAAGAATATCTCTGGAAATAAGGAAAATACATCCTCAAAACAGGTGGCTAGGAACAATGTACGAACCTATTTTGTTGTGTATTTATATACATATAATAAATACATTAAAATATATTTTATATATTTATGTTCATAAATAAAGCACTTACATTCAAGCAAAAACAGAATAGTAGGAAAAATGCTACTCTGACAACTGTGAGTGTGTTTTAAGTAAATAAATTATGCTAAACGGATTCCACTCCATAAGCATACTCTTAATATTTCATAGCTCCCTGGAAAAATAGCAAGATAAGGCAAGTTCCCATCTGCTGTTTTTATGACAATGCTCTCTGCTAATGCTCCTGAAGACTGAAAGATTTGAAGGATTGTAGTTACAGTTAAAAATATTATCGTAAGTTATACTTATCATAAGTGATTATCATAAGTTATACTAATGTGTGTTGAAACATGGACTTCAAAGTTATAAGGTCCAGGATACTTTACAATGGAAATCAATAGCCCTAACTCAATTTTTAATTTGGGGAAGCCAATTCACAGAGAGTCTACAGGATCTGCTGAAGGTCACCCAGGCCATGCTTTAACAATTCAGCACATTGAGCTCCAGGGTTCCTTGTGCCAAATCAAAAACTCACCTGGGAACATGGCTCAAATTCCATATTTAATTTTCATGTTTATAAAATGTTACACCAGCCTCAGATGGTCAGGCTCGCTCATATTGGAACATGGCTCAGCTGTTCACCCAAATATGGCCCACGAAAACCAAGTCCACGTGCATGCCAGTGGGAAACCCTGGCTCATGTGGTTATCATCCTGGGCATCTCAGTGATCCTCATCCCATCTGCAGCAGGGGTGCCTCTGTATTACACACAGCACATAGTAACAAACACAAAATCACGGCCTCTCCAGAAGCAGCTGCCTGGGCCAAACAAGGAGTAGGGATCCCTAATTTCTGTCCCAACGTGCTCCTGGGTACCTGACGCCACACGCCGGGCTGGGGCAGGGGCTATGGGAGAAGAGGGGCCACCTTTGTCCGCCCCATCGATAAGAGAGAGGCACCCAGCATTGTCCCCCCCTTCCTCAAGGCGGGGCCCCCTCGAGAAAAGGGGGACACCAACGGTGGGGTGTCCCGGGCGGGGCAGGCAGCACGGAGCACCGCGGGACGCGCCGGTACCTCTGAGGGCCTGGTGCATCCCCCCGATGCCGCTGTACAGCTCCAGCACCCGCAGCGCCGCCATGCTCCGCCCGCCGGCCCGCCCGGCGCCTCCCCGAGCGCCGCCCGCCCGTTCCGCCGCTCTTTCGTTCCCCCCGCCCGTCCCGGCCGGCACCGCCTCGGAGCGGCGGCGGCTTGGGCTTGGTGGTCGGTCGGGGAACCAGGGGCGGGATCGGCCCCGCAGGACGAGGCCACCCCCGGCTCAGCCGGCCCTGCCGCCCCCTGAGGTGTCCGTGGGGCGGCTGCTGCGGGCGGCTCCGCCACCTGCGCCCTCCTGGCAGTGAGGGGGCGGGAGAGGGACCCGCTGCCCGGCATGGCTGCCGTGGAGGTCAGGCCAAACCAGTGCGGGCGGCGCAGGGAGAGAATGGCTGTGCGGGGCGGCAGAGGGGCTTGTCCTCAGGACGGGGGGGACGCGTGTGCTGGGCAGCTGGTGCCAGCGGCCTCGGCAGTGCTGTGGGCCCGGGCGTTCCGGGAGTTCGGCGTACGGTGATGTTTTCGAGAAGTCCTTTCAAAGCCGGCACAGGAAAGAAGGAAATGACTGATGAAACTGCTCTTATTTCCCCCAACGCTTCTTGCTAAATTGAGAAGGAAGAGACTACTCAATGACACTGTTGCCCCACAAAGTGTCCGTTTTTTAAAACAAATGGTTTATATATATGTGTGTGTGTGTCTGTGTGTGTGCGTGCATGCGTGCGTGTATGTATATATATACTCTGGTTTATATATATATATATAAATCAGAGTAAATGCGTCGCAGACTGTTATATGGGTTACCCACCACAGTCAAGCAGACACTCACCTACGCCTCAGTTTGCAGATTCAGATTGTAAAGTGAAGATGAAACAAAAAAAAAAAAAAAATCACCCAAACTAAACCTGAACATGTTTCTCCAGTTTCTTGATTTAATTATATTGTTGTGGAGCCATTAAGAAACCTGTCAAAAACAAGGTGGGTTTAAGGAATAGTTATTTTTTCCTTAGAAGCTGCCTCATACAGCATGTCATAGTAGCTCCCACCTCTTGACTTACAGTGGGGGAAGAATTTTTAGCTGAAACTGGAGGGCAAAAAAGAGCTAAATCTGCTGCCTTTCAATGCACTCCTCCAAAATACAGGATGCATGACCTGTGGAAAAGAGTGGAATTAGAAACAAAATTTCAAAGTAAAAATATCAGTCCTTGCCAGTTTTTTCAAAACAGTGCTGTCATTCGCCTGTCATTCACTTGGATCTTCATTATCAGTGTCTGGGGCTGCTGCTTTGTCAGCCATGGAAGGTGACTAAAACAAGTCCAAGTCTACATCTAGTCTACGTCACTTGAAAGGAAGTGCAGCAGCTGAGACACCACAGGAGAGCAGCAGGCATTGCAACTAGCTGCATGCAGGTTTCCTGCATTGGTGGTTGATGGAGAACTGAGAAAATGGAATCACATGGTGCAACAAAACTAGAAATGTGCTTGCTGGAGAAAAGAGTCATGGGACAAAGATGCTGAAGGCTCTGAAGAAAATTGGTCAAGATGATGAAGATGGGCTACAAAGAGCAAAGTTGTTATCAGCTAAGAAGATACACTTTAACAGAACCCCTTCAAAATATAGATGCAAAGTGAAAATAAAGAAAAAAGCCACTTTCAGACTATTGAAATCAGTAAAGCCGATGAATGAGTTTGAGTTTTTTGTCTTACTATTCCCATAACCTACAGACCACAGCAATGCTAGATACTGTGATGAGTGAGAGCTGTAGTCAGACAGAAACAGTTCATTTATTTGGAGCTGCCCAGTACCTGGAGCGATTAATATCAGATAGGAAGACAGGGCTGAGACCTGTTTTTCCTTCTCCTTTCCCTGACTCCAAGGTATTTTTGCCATTCATACATAGGAAAAGTGGAATCAGATGGAAAAAGCAGCAGATATGTCTCTGCTGTGCTGGTTGGTGGCAGTAGAACATTCCCAGCTCAGGGGAAATCCTCCACCTACTTCCTCTTCCAGTGTAGTAAACTGGAGAATATGATCAACACGCCTCCACTCTGGCAACAAAGAAATTAATAAACTAGATTGGGATTTTATTGGCTTCCTCTTGTAAAGAATGGGAAGCACCAAAACTTCCCTAGTGCTCATTTTTAAACAACTGGCAGCAGTCACTTCTATAATTCTGTATAACTGTGGCTGCCCTAACCTGTTGTCATTATTAATTGACAGCTGCAAAAAGAACCAAAATGAAAACAGGGAATCTGGAAGCAGTTACTTGTAGTGTTCTTCACTTTAAAAATGTAAAGTCAACATAATAATAACCATACTTTCTGGGTCCAAACTTAGATAATAGTATTTAAGGCATGCTGCTTATTTCAGACAGGAGCAATGGCTCAGAAATGCTGAGATCCATGGCCACTCACATCTTACTTTGCACAGGAAAACCTGGAATGATGGCAGAGAGAGGGTGAGACCTGTGAAAGCAAGTGTTCATACTTCACTCAGAAAATCTTGCTAACATGTGCTGTCATTGCCATGGGGTGAGCTAAATATTGCTCACACTTTGTCTTGTGACCCCAAAGCAGCCACATGTCTGCAAAATTTCACAATTGGATCTCTCTGACTTACTGAAATTTGGGTATTGTTACAGCTCCTTTTTACTTTTCTCCATGCATATAGGATGGATAGGATTCCTGTAAAACTCCATGAACATTAAATTTTATTAACAGAGGAGATTAATAGCAGAATTGAAGTCCAAAGTCCAACTCTGGACTCTACATTTTTTAGCGCACAAGTATGGGCTGTTTCATGTATCAATTATGGCTCCACAATGTAGTTGGCTTTAAATAACAAATGAAACGCTTTTCTAAAATGACGTTCTAAATTTTCTAAATTTATTCTAAATGGGCACATCTACAGAACTATGATAATGTATTGATGAAATAGCTATTTGCTTGAGTCTAATGTATTTATAGTAAAATATATTTTAAGCAAACTGATCCTTTAATGATATTTTTAAAGTTGTTGACATAAGCATATGATATCAGCATTTTCACTGAGACAGCTTTGAAAACTCCTGCCTCCTACCAACTAGCATAATTTCCTCAATGCAGAAGTTTCTGGAGTTTGCCCACATCTCTGATGAGTGGTATGATACAGATCATCATGCCAGGTCTGAAATTGTTGCCTTGGTAATCAACAAACATCCAGTGAAACAGTACATGTGGTTAGAGGAACACAAAACCACTGCAATATTTTCGCTTCTTAAAATGCTTCAGAATTGTTAAAAACGTTACAATTAGCAATGCTGCACAAGAACATCACAGAAACATGCCCCCTTCCTTGAGATTCTGCATTGTACTTGGCAACTGAAAAGCAAAATTACAAAATATTACTGGACCATGTAATCTTATCCTCAAAGTGAGAAGAAAAGATTTTCATTGCTCTGTTTCTATAATTCAAAAAATGCACGCAAAACTCCGTAAGCAGTTACATGTAAGTCTCCTCCCTGCCCTCCCCTTTGCAGCAGAGCAGAGCCAGCAGGGCCTCTGCTCACCCCCAGCTGTGACAGGAGGCTGCCAGTCTGCAGTGCCTGTCACTGGGTTTTGTCGAGGCCATGAATGTAACCCCTCAGCGTAAGGCTGGGTGATGAAAGGTAGTGGACTTGAAGCTGGGAAGTGTGTGTGAGCATTTCCTCTATATTCAAAAAATGGAGAGAGAGCAGAGAAAACCTCCCTCTGCTTGTACACTGGATGTTTTAAAATGCCTTCACAGTGATCAGCCAAAACTTTGTACAAGCTAATATCAATGTTGATGGCCGAACAACAAAAAATGCTTCTCTGTCCAAAGGTCTGATATAACCTACTAAATACCCAAGTGAGGATCAGGAAGAGTATACAAACATCTCTGCTGTTTGTATACTGAGAGAAGCTCATATTCTGGGATAGAAATCACTGTGGCCAGGAAAGAATGTGAGGCATGTCATACCCTTGCAATGCAACCAGTGAGTTGAAAAAAATCACTGGGAGTGTATGGCATCAGTTATTGTTTCCATAACCATTGGCCCAGTAGGTTACTAATAAAACTGAAAACCTTTTGCAGTTTATCAAAGTCAATCTTTATCGGATGTTATGTTTCAGAAGGGTATTTATCAGAGTTGATTTCTTCTGAAGTGCTACTGAGTAAAAGTAGCTGTCAACCACAGAGGCGGTGCTTCCAGGAAGCCTGCTGGGCTGTGCCTGTGTGGCTAAGGAAGCCTATGATTTTCATTTATAATGTCACGCATCTGCAAGACTAGAAATGAAAACCACATCAAACCAGGTTTGTCAGCCTCTCTCAATGCATTTTCTAAGAACTCTATACCAGGGAAATTTATGTAGCTGAAATTATTTGGAAGAGTGATCAGACACAAACATTTTTAACCTTTTGTTTTTCAAATATATTAATAGCTCAATTTCAGGATTTTATTTTCAGGTTTTGGGGCTAGGTATATACTCTATTGGGAGTAAGGAACAAAAAGACATTGCTTCTCTAATTAAATCTTTGCTTTTCTGGTTAAAATACATTTAAATCTAAATAAATCTGGCTTGTTTGTTACGTTTGGCCTGCAGTGGTTACCCGGGCTGGATGAGAGGCATATGTTTACATTATGTTATTGACTTTCTTGAACTTACACATTCCAGT
>VXBC01004066.1:298838-370374 GCA_013399945.1 Ploceus nigricollis | reverse complement strand
GCCACAGCACAAGCTGCCGCCCCCCCCCCGCGCCCCGCCGGCCGAGCCGTCTTTGTGTCCGCGGCCGCCGCCCCTTCCCCGCTGGCGGGGCGGAGCGGGGCGGGCCCGGCGGGGCGGGTTCGCGGCGCCCATAAGAAGGGGCCCCGGCCACGGCCACCGCCCTTCTTCGCCGCACACCCTGGTCGTCCCTCTCCGCTCCGCTCCCGGATTACAAAGCTCGCACCGCCGTCGCTATGAGCATCAGCACGAAAAACTCCTCGTACCGGCGCATGTTCGGCGGGGGCAGCCGCCCCAGCACCGGCACCCGCTACATCACGTCCAGCAGCCGGTACTCGCTGGGCAGCGCCCTGCGGCCCAGCAGCGCCCGGTACGTGTCCGCCTCGCCCGGCGGCATGTACGCCACCAAGACGACGTCGGTGCGGCTGCGGAGCAGCATGCCGCCCATGCGGCTCCACGACTCCGTGGACTTCTCCCTGGCCGACGCCATCAACACGGAGTTCAAGGCGAACCGCACCAACGAGAAGGTTGAGCTGCAGGAGCTTAATGACCGCTTCGCCAACTACATCGACAAGGTGCGCTTTCTGGAGCAGCAAAACAAGATCTTGGTGGCCGAGCTGGAGCAGCTCAAGGGCAAGGGCACGTCCCGCCTGGGCGACCTCTACGAGGAGGAGATGCGGGAGCTGCGGCGACAGGTGGACCAGCTCACCAACGACAAGGCACGAGTGGAAGTGGAGCGGGACAACCTCGCCGACGACATCATGCGGCTGCGGGAGAAGTGAGTGTGCCTGGGGAAGGCGTGTTCGGGCTTTCGCCGCCTCCCGCTGCCTCCCCGCTGCTCTGTCCCTTGGCGCGGAGGCAGCCCCTGAGCATCCCGAGCGGTACCGGGCGGGCGGGAGGCTGGGCGGGGGGATTTGGGGGACCCCCGCTCCGTCCTCACGGCCGTCTTGCCCCTTCTAGGCTGCAAGAGGAGATGCTTCAGAGGGAGGAGGCCGAGAACACCCTGCAGTCCTTCAGACAGGTTAGCGGTCGTGGAGGAGGGAGGGGCCCGAGCAGGTGGTGGCTGTGCCTGGGGCGGAGGGTGGGAGTGCCGGAGTTTTGCGTTCCTTGCACAAAGAGGTTCCGTCAGCTCTCACGCGAGCCCTCCGTGTTTTCTTTAGGGGGATGCTGCACTCTGAGGGGAGGGGAGGTAAACTATTGTCCTGCTTTATCCAAGTCTAGCCCGTTTTACAAAAAACACCCCAACGTGGAATCACTTTCCGATCCAATAAAAGTGAAAGGGGGCCATCTGCTCGCTTGGCTGAAGGGTATTAATGGTTTCTATGGGATTCACCGTGGAATGCAGATACAGGCATTATGGCAAGTGTGGTGGCAGCAGATTGAAATAATAGATCCCTTTGTGTTGGAGGGGAGGGTGCAGTGGGCTGCATTCTTACTAAATGTGTAATGGTGCGGGAATATTTCTAGCGAAATGTGTCTATTATGGGCTAGTTTTTGTACAAAATAGAACTCCTTTTTGATGAATCAGTGGTCAGTGCATTACTGGGCAACAGTTTCAAATTTAAGGTTTTTCATGTGGGTGTTGTCTGCTGACAAGAAGTAGACAATATGTTCCTTGGGGCGAGGTCACAGGATTGAGTTTGCCTCCTCTGGGTGTCCATTGAGAACGTGGAATTTAATCCTCTGTAAAACAAAGATGCTAACCTAGGAAACAAGTTATGTTAGAGTTTAGTCTTTGTAGGATGCTGTGATGTTACCCAGTTATAAGTAAATCTACATGACAACCAGAAACAACTGTGCAAACAGTGTTCTAAAATTCTTAAGCTCAAGTTTTCACTTGTGCAAAACCAGCTTTCGACTTAGATTAAGCCTTGTTTGGACTAAGATATTTAGGAATGTGCCTTCTCAAAACAAGGTCTCTTCCCTAAAACTCCTGGTGTAAAACAGCATTGTTAGCATTCTTTCAGACTGGAAGTGACTGCTCTTATCACCAGGCAGCTGGGTACAGGCTGACTTTGTCCCAGAGCTCTTCATAGGCATTAACAGAAGTCACTGTTCAGGAAATCAGCACTTGATTGTTAGTGTTTCCCTGGGAAAGGCTTTTGACTGCAGTATATTTACAGTCCTTGAAGGAGAGCAGGTGTATTCAAGAGATATTGTGGGGAAACTGAAACACCTACTCCCATTCAGAGCCTGGGAATTCAGTCTCCACTGGCATTCTGGGGACAGAAGTTTTAAACAACAGTCTGAGATACTGCCTTAATTTAAGCTTCTGTGGGGTTTTTCTGGGTTTTTTTGGTTGCTGTTTTTTTTTTTGTTTGTTTGTTTTGGGGGGTTTTTTTGTGGGGTTTTTTTTTTTTTTGAGTGCTAAGACAATTTAATGTAGTGTGAAGTTCTATGAAGGAGCATTTAACTTCAGTTTTAGAGAACCTCATCTACTCTGATTCATTGCTGAATTCAGTTGAAGGATCAATTGACTTAAGGTTGGCTTTTACATGATTTTTCATATTTAACTGGTGCACTTTAGGCAAGTCTGTAGTTCAGTCCAGTGGACTCTTATGAAGGCTCTGGGATTTAAAGTGAGCTTGGCTTGGTGTGCATACCCCACACTCATTATCCAGCTCTTCCCTGTATTTGGAAAGGGGTCACTCAGGAGCTCAGCCTCCAGCAGATGTGTTCATGCAGGACAGTCAGAATTGGATCCATTTAACCTCATAAGCTGTAGCTTGTGCATAAGAAATGCAAATCATTGTCTATGGAAACTCTGCACTAAATCCACTCATGACATAACTGGTGCATGCTGGTGTGCTTGATTTGAACATCCATCATACCTAATTTTTCCTTACTGGCAAGGGTGGAGTTAACATGTAGATTTTGAAACCTAAATCTGTTTCAGTGCAAGTTTTGTTCTTCTGAAAGTGAAATTAAATTCACAGAACACTGAAGCTGAAATATCCTGTTGTGCTTTCCATTTTAAAACAATGCACAGCTTTCTATTAAATTGTTATATTTTTCCACTGGGAAGTTGTATAGTTGTATAGATTTGGATCACTTTAGCAGGTGCTTTGCTGTTCTGATGTATCATGAAAGATACTTCTTACTTGATGGAGCTTTACTTTTTTCTTGATGGAGCAGTTGTGTACTTCAGTATTTTGTGCTGAGGGATATACTGCATAAAGTGTATGTGAAAGTTCAGTGAGGACTTTCCTTTGGGGCAGGACAAGCATCACAGTGAGAAAGTTACTGCAGCTTTGCCAGCTAGTCTAGCAGCAAGGAATAGATCCTGAACCTGTGACAAGCCTAACAGGTCAGGTCCTGGCTAATATGAGGTTTGTCTAAAGTAAACATGGATGCTCAACCCTGCAAAGTGTGTGGCTTGCATTGAAGAATCTCCTAGGATAAAATCAGCGCATACTCCAACTGTGTGTATCTATGACTTGTTCGTTCAGGCTACAAGTAGCCAATTCATTTATGTGGTTCTCCACACATCTGGGAACTACTGAAACTCTGAATCTTAGTGATAGGGAATACATAAATGATAGCATATGGTAAAGTACATACCACATATTGTAAGTGTCTTCAGTTTAAATTGCTTTCAATTTACTATAAGGTCCTAAAATCCTGTAGCTATTCAGTTGTTATTAAAAACAAAAAATTGCCTTTGGGGTGAAGATTTCTGCAAAATCCGCTAGAAAATCTTTGGATGTCTGGCCAGTTATGTAAACATGTTGGGTCATAGCCATGTAATTTTCTGCCAGAATGACCATGAGGGGTTTTGGGGGGAGGAGAACAAATTAATTAGGAAATTCTTTCCCTGAACTGAAAAACAGAGCTGATATGAACTGTGGGTGTAAAACTGGAATTGATAGAGAAGTTACGGAATGATGCATGAAAGGAGTATTTTGCTGGATAAAGTAAACAGAATAATTCTTCTGGAGCAAGGACCTTACCCCAGCGTAGGAGTCATCCAAGGAAAGGCTTTCTAGGAGTCTAAAGAAAACACTCCTTATTTCAAAGGTGCCATAATAAAAAGAGCTGCTGATTAGGAATGCTTATGCTTTGGGCAATCCAAAATAGCTTTAGAGTAAGCTGTGAGAACCTGATATGTTAATACCCTGTGAGCACAAGCATGTGGCTGTGTATGTAACTAGTGTGAGAGGAACAATCTTCCCCTTTGCAAACTAAATGCCTTGCACATTCAAAATGTAAGAAGTTGCCAATCAATGTTTAGTCTTATGTTTTTGAACTAATTCAAGTTGTTCCCTTATAACATTCATGACATGTCTTCTGTTATGCTCTAAATGAATTTTTGCTGTTGATTAAGACTATCTCTGTCCAGCAAAAGGTGGAGCCTTTGCCAGCAACTGCGAGGGTGTAGGCAATGATGAGTAGCTCAGTTTGTGTTTGTGCTCACACCTTGTTTTTCTCAAGGGAGATGTCTTGACCTGTATTGTGAATACTGCAGGTCTTATACATACCTCATCAGCTTTACAAGTGTGCTTCAAAAGTGTGGTCTGTGGACCTAAGGGGCTCTGTGCTTGTTCACCAAGGAGTCCATAAGTTAAGCCCACTGATAGGCCTGACAGCAGATGTGTTGCACTTTTAAGCCCCACTGAAAAGAGTGGAAGTTTGCAAAGTGCAACTCTTTGTCAGTGTAGTCAAGCTAGAAGCACTTACTGCAGACTTCTGACTCAAGTACTTGAAGGATTTACACCCACTATGATCTGTGTGCTCTTGATCATGCTTAGCAGCATGTCAGCAAAGATATAATCAACATATGTGGTATAGTTTTCAAATTCACAATAAAGGTTCATATCTAAGGTTTAAGACTAAGGTAGGAGGTGGAAAAAAGGTTTTTTACAGCTTTTGTTTTCCTATTGTCTTGCCAAAAAGCTCAGATGTAGCATCAGTCTGTATGCTGCTGAACTTGCTGTAAGAGACTTCTGTACATCAGTTTTGTAAGCTTATGAATTGTTCTTCTCTCTGGTCAGGATGTTGACAATGCCTCTCTGGCACGTCTTGATCTTGAGCGCAAAGTTGAGTCCCTGCAAGAGGAGATTGTCTTCTTGAAGAAACTTCATGATGAGGTAAGCTGAGAGATGAGGTCTGTGCTTAGATGCAGACTGTCTAGCAAGGAAGCTCTTTGCTGGTTGTGTCCCAGAGTCCCCACCTGTGTATGATCTGAGTGCTTTTGTGCAATAATGTTGAGTGTCTGCTTCTCTCTAAGGAAATCCGAGAACTGCAGGCCCAACTCCAGGAACAGCACATCCAAATTGATATGGATGTCTCTAAGCCTGATCTTACTGCTGCCCTGCGTGATGTTCGCCAACAGTATGAAAGTGTTGCTGCTAAGAATCTTCAGGAAGCTGAAGAGTGGTACAAGTCCAAAGTAAGTAAAATGCATCAGGCACTGGAACTAATTCTGTTTAATTAGTTTAAATTAAACTTTGCTGTAGCACTTGCTGTTCCCTCTGTCTCTCTAATGGATATGAACATAACCATGACACAAAGTCTTTTTTAAAATCCTAGTCTGGGAAGGGTACAACTGAAAACATAACTACAGCAGCAAAGTAATGGGTGCACACTGGGAGTCTTTCCTGTGCTTGTACCTGAAAGCAGATGTTGGATGAAGTACTGGAGAAATTAGTGAAAAAATGGTGAAAAGATGGGAAATGTACAGGGCAGGAGAACAAGTATCAAAGTTAGCTATGAATTCTAATATAACATTTAGAAATAGAGAGGCACTTTAAGGGTAATACTAATATTTAAGCATTTCAGGTGCTAACCCTCATAATACCTTCAGTTGTCCTCAACTGCTGTGTCCAGAGAAGGTCTGTTTCACCGTTTCTGTTGAAGTGTTATGCTAACCAGACTGGGGTTTTCCAGTTTGCAGATCTCTCTGAAGCTGCTAACAGGAACAACGATGCCCTGCGCCAGGCCAAGCAGGAAGCCAATGAGTACCGCAGACAGATCCAGTCTCTCACCTGCGAAGTCGATGCTCTTAAGGGAAGCGTAAGTACAAGACAGCAGTTGTTATTCTTCATTGCAGCTTTAAGCACTGCACTGCAGTTTAATTGTTGATTTGGATGTGAATGCAGGTAATCTGCCATGCAATTCAGCAGCATATTAATACTTTTTGTAAAGGATGCTGTGGGCTCAATTTGTGTGTATGCACAACAGTGCACTGGCTAGATTGATACACTGAATCAGTCTTACTTAAGCTGTAAACAATAAGTTCGTTCTCTTGCTATAATATTCACTGTTTGTTTAGCACTTTCTGAAAGTGTTTATGGCTTGTCTGTCAGGTACAGATAAAGTTATAGAAAAACCCTGGAGGAGCAGTGAAAGGTGCAAATTTTGCTGTTGCTAAAACATGACTCCTTTAAAGACAGGCTTGAAATTGATGTAATAGTGTTTAGCACACCTGCAAATCTCTGCTACTAAGGACTGCCGACATGCTGTCTTGAACTGCATGTGTTGGGCTTACTGTAAAGGATGGCTTTGCCATCTGGTACAACAAATATGTGGCACACCTCAGATCACGCTGCAGAATAACTCTCCTTGACTTTGCAAAAGGAAGATAAGGAGATGACAAATTTGGGACATGTCTGGGCCTTTTCAGAAAGGATGCTAATGTAACACAACTTTCCTTCTTTAAAATGTTGAGGGTCTTGAGGATGGGAAAGAGTCACTGAACTGCAGCAGTGCTTGATTTCACTATTCTCTTCCAGAATGAGTCCCTGGAGCGCCAAATGCGTGAAATGGAGGAGAATTTTGCTCTTGAAGCTGCTAACTACCAAGACACTATTGGGCGTCTGCAGGATGAGATCCAGAACATGAAGGAAGAAATGGCTCGCCATCTCCGCGAGTACCAGGACCTGCTGAATGTAAAGATGGCTCTTGATATTGAAATTGCCACCTACAGAAAACTGCTGGAGGGTGAAGAGAGCAGGTAATTACATGCAAACACTCTTCTAAAGTCAGAAATTACTAGAAGATACTTTATACCCATATCTGATTTTATCTATTTCTTTTTTCCTTCAGGATTAACATGCCTATTCCAACCTTTGCTGCTTTGAACCTGAGAGGTAAGCTCTTTCTGCTATTTCAGTTTAGGCAGTTGCTCTATCATTAGCATGAGGGTTCTGGATAGTTCCTTTTATGCTGGTTTTTGAACTTGTATTAAGTGCAGTTGGTTGTGAATACTCTTCTTGGATACAACTACAGTATTTGCAACTACTTAACCTTGGATGGTAACAGCTCTTTTGTTTCTGCACACATTTTTAAATACTGGTACATAGCAAGTAATTAGTTTGGATACCTGCTGAAAGTGCTCTAAGGGGCATAGAGAGAAAAATGTAGAAGACCTGGGTTATTCAGAGCAGGAGACTTCTTTGTATACTAAACTGGGATTCTGAAAGTAGACACTAAAATCTGTTACACCTAATTTCTTTGAGAAGGCACTTCATCTAGACTGTTGGTAATAATACATCTTCTTCTGCAGAAACCAACATTGAGTCTCAGCCAATGGTTGACACTCACTCAAAGAGAACGCTTCTAATTAAGACCGTCGAAACTAGAGATGGACAGGTTGGTGGTAACTTTAATTTTATTTCTATCACAGCTTAAATTGTAACCTTAAATTCTTAAGTTTGCCTACTGCTTACTGCAGCTTGTATGTGGTAGCAAGTATTGAGTAGAACAGCAACTGGCATTCCAAGCTGTGTGAATATACAGGTAGAGCAAACAGGTTTCTCTGGAAAAAAAAAATCAAAATTCATCTGATAGTAAAACTTTAAGTTGATGACTGTTACCTGTGTATTAAGTATTTAAGTTCAGGTGAGTTAGCAAATTCTCAATAGATTTCCATAGGAAAACATGTGGCAGTAAACAGAGATATTCTACTCACTTAGGATAAGATGCTGTTGTTGATGTAAGTAAATAAAACTTGAATGGTTTCTGTATGCTATTTACAAACTAGAATTTCTTGTAAGTGAGAGCTGATACCCACTTGTTTACATTTTGGAAGTGGATGTTCCACTTCTAACTCTTAAAAAACCCACAAACACCTTCCTACTAAAACCTTAATGCAAGTGTTTCTGTTTTTCATTAGGTTATTAATGAAACTTCCCAGCATCATGATGACTTGGAGTAAAGCTGAAGTGAAGATGCATACTTACTAAAGGAGAAATTCTTACCAGCAAGATTGAAAAAGTCCATGTCTTAAAGGAAGAAACAGCTTTCAAGTGCCTTTCTGCAGTTTTTCCATGAGCGCAAGATGATTATGCTAGGAAATAGGTCTTAGATCTTGCAAACTGACTCTCCCTGAAGGATTAGAGTTTACAATGGAGTCTAGTTTACAAATAGCAATATCTTGTGCTGCAATACTGTTTTTAAGTATCTGAATTCAATAAAACTGCTTTTTCCAGCACAGTATGAGCAACCTGTCGCTACTTCAATAAATCTTTGGAAAGTGGCTCTTGATGTGTTCTAATTTGTTAAACTTCATGACTTTCTGGAAAGCCATAACAACATAATGCTGGAATTACTATACGGTTGACATCTTTAGTACTGGCTGTGTGGAATGCTGTTTTTTCAGTTTAACTAGATAAACTGTCTTACTTATTTACTGCTTAGGTTTTGGAACCAATTAAAATGGATTATAACTGGCAGATGCAAAATGTATTATGATATCACTTGAATAAAATATGATACTTCAAGCTAATAAATATTAATCTTGCTTCCATATACTAGTTAATGCAGTTACTAAATGTCAATGCCTGAAGTACCTTAAAACTTGGCTTTATAAAACTTATATTGTACTTATGTAGCAGAGAAATAGTTCATGTGAGCCCTTATCTCAGACAGCACCTTGCACAGTTAACAGCTGACTTGGTGCATTAACTTATTTTTCCAGGAAAAACTAGTTCCCAAAGGCTTGTTGGTATTACAGAAGCTACATGAAGGCTTTGGCTGGAGTGGGGGTTAGGAGAGACTAACTTGCCCTTCTGCTGACAATTCCAGAACTTAAACCCCTTTTAAACAGGAGACCCACCATGCTTGGTGTTCTCTGCTGAACATCAGTGTAAAAGTGCAGCAGAATGGAACAAGGAAGTTCCACTCTGCCTTGCCATAGTCTTCCAGGAGGCAGAAGTGGAAGTTGATGTCCTCTCTGAACACTTAAGTTTTCTTCTGCAGAGCAACATACTTCTCAAATTTAAACACAATTAAGATCCACAGCAGAGCCCCATGAAAGTAGCTACTGTGTTCTGCATTACTTCTGGGAAGTCTTCCTGTAAGCTTTTACTGAGATATCGATTTTCTGGAATGAGGAACTGCAAACTGAAATTTTTCAGTTAATACAATAGCATTCAGGCTAAGAGTAAAAATTCCATGTTGTACAGATATGCTAGCATTTGGGAATTGATCTCTAAGGAAAACTTACTGTTACCTCCATCTGATAGGGATGGAAACAATTTACTGGTTTTCCATCCTTATCCTTATCCTTACCTTTGCTCACGTATGTGGCTAACTGGATGCAGTGTAGGTATTGGAGGGGGTTTGGGGGCAGTAGGAGGCTGCTTTTCTCATCCCAGTTGCTGGCAGCACCAGGTTAGGAGTCCTGCAGCCAGGATACCAAAGAGGGAGGTGGACAGTGCTTGGGGTGTGCTAAAACCCTCTGCAGCTCCAACACACAGGTGCTTCATGTGCTGCCCAAGAGAAAAGTCCTGCAGCTGGTCCAGCGTTTGTTCTGGTGACTCCCTTTGCGTGAAAAGGGACGGAAGTGACACTGAGGAGAGTGCCTGGACCCAAGCCTCAGCCACAGCTTTTGCCTCAGCAAAGCAGAACAGATTCAACCTGCTCCACCATATGGTGGGTAGGATAGTCTCACTAGAAACTGAGAGTGAGCCCAGCCTTTTTCATGTTGCAGAGATTACAGACACCAGGTTTTCTACTACCTTTCAACATCCAGACTGATTAAAAAAAGCACAAATGAGCTTTCATGGGAAGTATTATCTGTGATAGTAACAGCTTAGGGCATGTGTAATATCTAATTTTGAGCACTTTACAGGCATGAGTGTCAACAACCCTTGAGGACAAGTGGAATAAGGGGCTGATGTCCTGCCTGTTGCAGACTACTTCAGTCTTTCTCTGAATCTAGTTATTGAAAAAGTTGAACCAATGCTAAATATAATTTCTTGTCCCTAAAGCAATGTCAGAGCCCTGGCTGGTGGCATCTGGCAGTCTATGGGTAGGGGATGGTGGGCACCCTTGGTGGCTGTGGGCAGAGACCCACAGCACAGTGTGCTTTTTGAAATGCACATTGACGTCTGGAGTTATGATAGTCTTTCAGATATTGCTTCCACTCTGCCACCAGCTACCTGGCTCAGTATTATTTCAGTATTATTTCAGTATTATTTCAATATTATTTCAGTATTATATTGATTATTTCACTCAGTAGATAAAAGAAGTGCCTGTATCAAGCACTGACTGCAGCACATGAGTTATTCCTGGCTCTTCAGTGTTTAGGGTTACTCAAAACACAGAGAAGCATGTGGCAGGCTCTCAGTCCTGGGAATAAATGGAAAAATAAAGAAAAATAAATAAACCTAGTTGCTAAGGGGATAAGAAAATTGCAGGAAACCTCAAAAACCTGCACCCCTGCGAGAGCAAGAGCACCCTCAAGGTGGAAATGAGAGTGGATAGTGGCTGTGTAAACTTCTCAGTGTTTGATCTAGGGGCACCAGCCTTATGCTCGTATATAATTACTGAAAGCTGCTTAGTGCTGAGCCAGCAGCTGACCTCAGAACTGTATTTCACATCCTAATAACTGCAGGCAGCAGCTGCACCAAGTGGGGCAGCCCCCACCAATGGCCAGGCACTTGTCCTGCCCTTCAGTGAGCCCCACGAAGCTGCTCCCGTGAGCTTACACAGGGAGTGCCTCCAAATATGTGAGCTGTTCCCACAGTAAACAATAATAATCCTCCAGATGACTGAGAATCCTCATGTTTAGTTTGTTTAGTTTGTTTTGCCTCATGTAGCTAGAACCTTGTTTTCCTTTTTTTTTTTTAATAATCTTGCGAAACACAGAAACTTAGCAGAGACTCCATATTCCAAGCCCCTGGGAACATGTAGCCAATGCAGTTCTTCTGCCATCCAGTCGGTCTGCTTTAGTACACAGTAAACCTACTTTTCCCTTCCCCCTTCCTTCCTCCTTCCCTCCCTCTCTCCCTCTCTCTCTCCCTCNTCCTCTCCTTTCATTGTTGAACACGCTTATCTGGCTCACAGAGAGCTCGCAGTTCTGTCCCAGCCAAAGGCTCAGGCCTTCTCTCTTCCCCTCCCTGTGGCAGCTCTTTTCAGCTGTTACATCAGTAAATGAATCTGGTGCTCTCACTGATGCCACGCTGTGCTGGGTGGGAGCATCTGCATTTTTTTAAGTGCATGGAGGAAATCCCTACAAGACTGCTCTGAGGCTCTGAATGTTCAGCTATGAGGTTAAATTGCTCAGGACTCCTTGGCTGAAGCTTGCTGAGCATGGTGGAACATGTCCATCATGGTGGTGGGGGCTGGCCTTGCTGGGGCTCAGGCTGCAGGGTGCTGCCCCACAGACTGACAGGGGTCTGGGCAAAGCCACAAAAGCATCTGAGAAAACTGCTGATAGGAAACCACTCATCCCAGCCCGCTGGGAAACTTCCCAGCTGGGGTTTGGGCCAAATCCCACCAGTCCAAGCCCAGCACCTGTGATTAGAGCACTTCCAGGGCTCACATTCACAGTCCTATCTGCAGGTGCAAGGTCCCACATGTAACTGGGCACTTTGAGACTGGTCTGTTTTCCCATTAGTCAGTCATTTAAACATATCCTATAAGTTCTCATCCCCTTTAGGTACCCATGGAGCATGGAGGCACTTATGGCTGACATTCCAGGGCAGTCACCAAGGATCCAATGCTGTGTGGAGAACATGTCCTGCTGGAGCACACCTGGTGTTGGGAGGGACCTGCTCCTGGCCCAGACTTGCTTATGCCAACTACTGGAAGGGAAGGCATCCAGAGCATATAAATTCCCATGTTTGGAGAGGATGAACAGTTGCGTGGCTGGATAGAGAATTTTGCTGGTGCCCTAACACGTATTGGAGATTTTAATTATAAAATCCTTCCACAGGGGAAGGAAAGTCTGGATATTGCCAAAAATTTTTAAGTAATTTACATAATTAAGTTATGCTCTGAGACTGCTCTGAGACACTTACTTGAGTGTAGTTACACATGCAGAACTAGGAAGTCCCCAAAATAAAATTACTTCTTCAGTCTTCATTTGGTCTCTTCATGCTCATGCATAATCCTGTGGATTTGAGCTGCAAGTTCATGGATCTTGTCTTATTGAGTGCACACACCCAACAGCACTTCAGGAATTAGTACTGCTCACTGCTAGAGCATTTCAGATCTCCTGCATTTCTGTTTCCTGAGTTTATCTGCTTTCAAGAGTCTGAATTTTTAATTTCCTCTGGAGTACCCCCTACTGTTCTTCATGGTCCTTTGCAACGCCCCTGTAGGAGGTGAGGTATTGTGAGCCCTGCTTGAAACGTAGGGCCACGGAGCACAGCAGTCAGGATCAGAAGTGGAAGCCAGTCTCAGGGGTCCACTGGGAAGGTGTAGCACTGTGTACTTTTAAGGCACTTACTGATCCAGGTCCAGGTATTTTCCCAGTCTAGATTGCAGATTAAGTCCCCACAAAATGAAGTTCACACATTATGGGGTACCAATGTAAAGCACAATTCAAGTCAAATTCTCAGCTTCATCCAGGAAAGCTATAGAACAAACACTGAAAAATCTGTGTCTCCAGCAGTGCAGAGTTTCCTTAGCCATAGAACTCTTTTCCTGTCCACAGCCTATCGGACATTCCACGTTCCCTCCTTCTGCACTCAGGGCAGCAGGGCTCTGGCTAACAGGCCCCCTCCCAACCCAGTCCAAGGCCATTCCCTAATTCCACGGGCTGGCCAGAGGGAGAAGTTGCTTGTGGGCTTCCGTCCACAGCAACCAAACTCATTGCTTCTGGAAAGGGCAAGTCCACAGCAGCCACATCTCTGCAGAGCGGTGTGTCATGGTTTCCCTACAAACGCCTCAGCCTGACGTTTGGGCCGGTTTCTTTTCCAGAGATGTATTGCCGCTGTCTCCCTGCGGTGGGTGACATGAACTGCAAGGCAAGGACAGCCTGCAGGGAGCCTTTCTTCTGCCTGGTGGCTCCTTGCCTGCAGTGAGTGGTGGCTGGTATGGCTGCAAAGGGAGAGGTGACGCTTTCTCCAAGAACTGCCCTGCAGTTATTCTCTGCTACTGTCAGCGAGACAGGAGGATGTCTCAGACTTGACAGACAGCATATAAATACATTTTCAGGATGGAGAAATGTGGTGGGTTGAACTCGGCCAGCAGCCAAGTGCCTACAGAAATGCTTGCTTGTCCTTGTCACTTCCAGTGAGATGTGGGACAAAAAAGGAAAAACCAAAGTAAGAAAATTGGTGAGTGGAGATTAATAGGTGAAGAAAAAAGTGGGGGAAAACTCCAGGAAAAATAAAGGCAATCACACACTATGCCCCACAGCCAGACAGAGGCCCACCTGGTCTCTGAACAATAACCACCGTGGAAGCCTTCTTCTTCCTTTATCTCAGTCTTTATTGCTGATGATTGAGCTGATTGAACATGACATTGTATTGTATGGAATATCCTGTTGACCAGTTCAGGTAATTTGTCCCAACTGTGTTCCTTCTCAGTATCTTTCCTACCCTCAGCCAGACTTGTTGATGGGTCAGACTGGGAAACAGGAAAGCCTTGATGCCTTGCAAGCAATGTTCAGCCAAAACATCAGGGCACCATCAGCACTGTTTTAGTCACACATCCTAAGCACAGGACCCCCAGGGCTGCTGTGAAGACAGTGAACTCCATCTAGGCCAGACTCAGTCAAGAATCTTGCAGAAATTCAGATTGGAGTTTGTGTCCTTGTACCTGGCAATGGGGTGGAGGCCATATACAAGATCTGAGAATGACCCAGATCCAAAGTCCGTATTTTCCAAATTAAGGGGAGGGTTTGAAGTCCAGATCTCCCAACTTAAGACACCTTATAGAGTTTATGGGTGTCTAAGAAATGTATGAGCTAGAAGATCTCTGCCCTTTTATGCAACCAGCTTTATAATATATAGAAAAGTGAGTAATATGGGGAGGTTTTGCTGTCTGAAGCACTCCATGTGCAGACCAGGTTTCCATTCCCATCTCTAGCTGTTGTTTAAATACTGCAAACATAACTTGGCTCCCACCTACTGTAAACCATTACAATCATATTTTGAAAGGTTATTTTGCAAATTGGAGATGTTAATTGCAAACATACTTTCAGCTCCAGCAGTCCTTCTTTGATGATCCTTGCTGGAGTGCATGACAGGTTTGCTGCCCGACTTCTCCTCTCAGCTCTTAGTGCCCTACAGCTGGGTGGCTGTGGAAGTGTGTTTCTGTACCACACAAAGTACTTTCCCTGATCCTTTAGGCTAAAAAAATACTGGACTGTGATCTAGGAGGGGTCTGGAGTGGGAAATTCTTGCATTGGTAGGGTATGCTTCTGTCATGGCCAAATCCTGTTCAGTATTCAGTTACTCTCAAAATGAAAAAGCTTTTTCTTATATGTTAACAGAACTTCTTGTTTTTCATTTCATGCCCATTGCCTCTAGCCCTTCTCCTGGACACCGCTGAGGAGAGCCTGGCTTTGTCTTTGGTATTCCTGCCACCAGGTATTTATGTGAAGTAAATTGATGTGATCCCCCTGAGCCTCCTCTTCTCCAGGCCAAAAAGTCACAGCTCTCTCAGTCTCCTCTACTCATATTTCAGGTACTCCAAGCTCTTCATTGTCCTCATGGCCCTTGGCTCGACTGGTTCCTGTACGTCCATCTCCCACTTGTTCTGGGGAGCCCAGAACTGGACATGGCACTGCAGAGGGTCTCACCAGGGCTGTGCAGAAGGGAAGGATCACCTTTTCCAGAAAATTTAGCTTCATCATATCAAATTATACTGACTAGTCATAAAAGGGATCCATAGAAAGTGGTGGCCTGGCAGATGGGGGGGAAGTAAAGGCCAGAGCTCCGCAACAACATAAGAAAAGACATTTTGGGTCAGGCCAGTGATCTGCCTGGCCTCCTACAGAGTTTTCTGGGGAAAAGGGCACAAGAAACAGGGCTCCAATTCCTGGAACAGCCTTTATTCTAAGGCAAAGAGAAATTCAGGGGCTTTTTGAGCCAGTGGCTTTAACCAGATCATTGATGAAGTTGTCTGACTTGATTTGAGTAATTTTGTATTTTTAGTTTCTAACAGAGTGTATTTCATAATATGACAGTATACCAGGAAAGAACATTGCCTTTTGATTATTTTATCTTTATTGTCTGATCATTTTGTTAACTTTCCAAGAGTTCTTGTGTTATGAAATCTGGTAAATAATCATCCTGTGCTCACCCACCTCCCTGTTATCCCTCATTTGACAGATTTCCCTTCCCTGCAAGTGTTCAAGGACAGGTTGGACGGGGCTCTGAGCACCTGGTCTAGTGAAAGCAGTCCCTACCCCCAGCAGAGAGATTGAAACTAGATGATCTTTAAGGTCCCTTCCAACCCAAAACATTCTGGGTCTATGATTCTCTACTTGCTCTCCTCCAGCACATTTGCATGTTTCAACATCTATAGTGCCTCTCATCAGGAAGTCATCCTGTAACCATAATAATCCTCATCACTCTACTCCTCATTCTAGTTCTGCTATGATCTATTTAAAACAAGGTGACTAAGAACATGTGATCTTCAAAACATGTGAATTGAAGCAGTACAGAGTGACATAATGAGAACTCCTGGTTTGTGCTCAAAGTAAGTAAAAATATCCTAGCTACTTTTTTGATCACTGCGCAGTACTGGGCTGATGTTTTCAGAATGTTATCTGAAGTGACTCAAAGATCTGTTTCCTAAGGACAAACAGCTATGAGTTATTTTTTCCCCTACTTTGGCGTCACTGACATTAAATTTTCATTCCCTGTTTGATCACCCAGTTATCTAGGAACACAATGCCCTTCTGCCTCTTTGAGCTCAGCATTAACATTGATTGCCCTTTTTTCTTTTGTCAACCTGCTGGATGGCCTTGGCTAGGTCCCTGGGGAATGTATTGAATGGTAAAGTCCAATGTACAAATACCTGTGGCAGGCCACTGGCAGCTTCCTTCCACAGTTAAGGCTCTCCATTATTTCTGTCATTTCTGCCCTCTAGCTTAAAACTGGGAGAACATGACCTTTGTATCTCTCAGAAATCTGAAGTTATTGTTACATAAAATTTTTTGACAAAATCTTCCATCTGCACCACCCTTATGCACAAAGCTTGTATAATCCTACAGATGTTTCCACCACATCCATGAAGTGTGACTTCCATGGGAAAAAGTGTGTGTGGAATCCTACACAGCACAGCTGCTCTCCCAGTTCCTCCTGATCTTTCCGAGTAAAACCACTAGCATTATTGCTCTCTAGGTTTCAGCATCACCCTGTTAGCCTCTTTTTGAGAGTCTGAAGTTATACCAAGCATTGTCTGTTCCTCTGACACCAGATGCATTGCAGTTCACAAATTAGCAGTTTCATGCTGAGCTGCTGCAGAGCTGCTTGATAGTTGCCATTCTGCCTTCTTCTTATCTGTCAATGTATTGATTTGTTTCAAAACCTTTTCAGTTTGAGATTGTTCTTCATCTGTCTCAGGGGGCTCCTTCACCTTTTCCTTAATGAGCTGCACTCACCTAAGTTTTTTCTTATTTTTGCTGAGTAATCCTTCTACTTCTTGACTATCTCACTTGAAGCTGCACTGAATTTCTGGCAGTGGTTTGGATGTGCCTGAAAGTGTTTTTTATTAGCAACTTGCCACTTGAACAGGTACTTGATCCATATCATTAGAGATATACTTTTCACCTGCCAGATTTTCCTGGGTTTCCCATTTGGACATGACTTCTGTCAAAGTCTAGTATTTCCTTTCACTGTCCTTTTAAACTCGAGTGGTGCTTTTTTGTGGGTTTTTTCCTTTTCCTTTTCCTTTTCCTTTTCCTTTTCCTTTTCCTTTTCCTTTTCCTTTTCCTTTTCCTTTTCCTCTTTCTGGAAGGCTTTTCAGCATGATAATGGGCAGTTCTCAGTTTAATATGGTGTCATGGTTTAACCTGAGCTGGTAACTAAGTGTCACACAGCCACTTGCTTGCTCCCTGCCTCCTCACCCCTGGTGGGATGAGGAGAAGAATCAGATAAAGTAAAACCCAGGAACTGAGATAAGAGCAGTTTAATAATTTAGATAATGTATAAAGTATTACTACTACTAATAATAATAATAACAATTACAGCGAAAAGGAAGATTACAAAAAGAAAAAGAGAGAAGAATAAAACCCAGGAGAAAAAAGTGATGTGCAATACAATTTCTCACCACCTGCCGACTGATGCCCAGTCCATCCCTGAGTTGAGCTCTGCCCCTCTAGGTCAACTCCCCCCAGTTTATATCCTCAGCATGAGGTTCTGTGGTGTGGAATATCCCTTTGGCCAGTTTCATCAGTTGTCCTGGCTCTTCTCTGTCCCAGCTATCTCTTCACGTTCAGAGCATGATACNAGATAAAGTAAAACCCAGGAACTGAGATAAGAGCAGTTTAATAATTTAGATAATGTATAAAGTATTACTACTACTAATAATAATAATAACAATTACAGCGAAAAGGAAGATTACAAAAAGAAAAAGAGAGAAGAATAAAACCCAGGAGAAAAAAGTGATGTGCAATACAATTTCTCACCACCTGCTGACTGATGCCCAGTCCATCCCTGAGTTGAGCTCTGCCCCTCTAGGTCAACTCCCCCCAGTTTATATCCTCAGCATGAGGTTCTGTGGTGTGGAATATCCCTTTGGCCAGTTTCATCAGTTGTCCTGGCTCTTCTCTGTCCCAGCTATCTCTTCACGTTCAGAGCATGATACACTGAAAAGTCCTTGGCTCAGTGCAAGCACCACTCAGCAACCAAAACATCAGTGTGTTATCAACATTATTCCCATCCTGAATCCAAAACACTGCACTGTACCAGATACTAGGGAGAAAATGAACTCTATGCCCACATGAAACCAGGATGTAAAGTGTCTCCAAAAAATCTTTGTGTCTAATCAGCATTTTCATTTTTCTGGCTTCTAGGGTTTGTTGCGGTTTTTTGTTTGTTTGTTTTTTGAGGGTTTTTTGTGTGCACGCCATGCAGCTGCTATACCCACCACTAACCTCTCCACTTTCCTCACAGGCTGTAAATTTCTTGTCTCTCTCTGTCCTTTGCAAGATATGTTTTCAGCTTTTCTGTTCTTTAACCCATAATTCTCTATCTGGCTTTTCCTCTGTAGGTAGTAGAGCTCCTGTGTACCTAACTGTATTTGGAGCAATTGCTTTGAACTCCACAGCATTTCTTTCAAACATGAAGAAAAGCTTTCAGATGCAAATTTGTTATTTTCCCTCAACTCGATTATATGGATTAATAAAACATAGGACTTCTATCCACAGACCTTGACTTACTGTCATCAGATGAACAAGCACTGTAGATGCTCCCCACATGGGCTGTCAGGGAATGACTTAGCCATCAGGAACTGTCCCTCCTCCCCCAGCCAGGGAACAGGGCAGGCTGCTGTGGAATGACAGATGGGGCAGCCCCAGACCAAGGTATCAGGCACCTCCATGGGGAAGGAGGTGCCTGATGTAGAGGGTGTCTACTCTGATCAGGAAGAACAAGTAGATGAGGCCTTTCACAGCCTCCCATTCTCTGGCTCTGGTCCTCACAGCAGACTGTAACCATACCAATATCTGCTGGAGGAAGAGCACAGCCTTGGAGGTTCCTGGAGAGCATTGATGAAAACGTCCAGACCCAAGTGTCAGAGGAGCCAGTAGGGAGAGGTGCCCCGTTGGACCTCACACTAATAAAGAAGGGAAGGCTCCCTGAGGATGTGAGAGTCAAAGGCTGCCTCGACTGCAGTGACCAAGAGATGGTCAAGTTAAATATCCTGAGAGGAGACAGCAGGGCAAAGACCAAGATCCCAACCCTGGCTTTTAGGAGAGAAGACTTTGGTTTCTTCTGGGATCCACTTAAAAGAGTCTCCTGGGATAAAAGCCTAAAGGGAAGAGAGGTCCAAGAAAGCTGGTTGATATTCAACAGTCACCTTCCTTATGCTTAAGAACGATCTCTCCTAAAGAATAGGAAGTCAAGCAAAAATGTTGGGGGCCTGTGTGGATTGTTAAGGAGTTCCTGGAAAAACTCAGACCTCAAAATGAAGGTAGAATTTTTGCAGAAAGTAGAATTAGGGTCAGGTAACCTGTGATAAATGTAGAGACACCTTTAGAGCAAGCAGACATGGTTAGAGTCAAAACCATCCGGAATTTACCCTGGCAAGGAATGTCAAGAGCAACAATAAAAGCTTCCATAAATACATAAGGGGCAAAAAGAAGACTCTTGAAAATGTGCACCTGCTGCTGAAAGGGGCAGGTGTTCTGGTGATGTAGGACATGGACAATGCTGAGGTACTTAATGTCTTCTTCAACTCAGCCTTTGCTAAAAAGACAAAATTCAGGAATCCTCAGAGACCAGCATGAAAGATTGGAGTGAGAAATTTGTATCTTGGTGGAAGAGAATCAGGTCAGAGAACACTTAAACAAACTGGACATACATAAACCCCTGAGCCCCAAGAGGATGTACCACTGAGTGCTGAGGGAGTGGCTGATGTTGTAAGGCCACCTTCAATTTTTCCTTCCCTTGCTTCTGATGGTTCTCATATTTCCATGCAAAACAACAGTCATCACTGACTTCTCACAATAGATCAGTGTCCCTTGTATTCCATTTCATCAGCCTTCAGCTGGAGAGTTGCACTTTACTGCTTCACACTTCGAGATATGTTGACGTTTAAGGTAAGACATTATGTGGGTAAAATCCTACATGAATAAATTCTGCATTCTGTGGTCTGACTGGAGCCTGCTGGAGGTGTTACGAGGGTAAGAAGGAGAAGCAGAGGTGGTAGAAGCGCTGCAGGATGAGAAAAGACAGATTTGTATAAAGGTTATAAAGGTTTGGAAAACCACTGTTTTATGCATGAGACAAAACAAAGTACTGAACTGGTCTTCTACCTTTGTTCAAGCTCCTTTCCATGCACACAAAGCAATTTCAAATAGAGGAGTGTTTTTCATCTCTCAAATATGATTTCTGTTCATCCAAGAAGCCCTTCCCCAAATGTATATCACTGGGGACCTGCTCTACACTCCAAGTTTTTTTTTCATTTAATAAATACTTGACATTTAGAGAAATCGCTTCTAAATTTACACAGTGCAGAGCTCACAGTTTGAGATTACCCTCTAAGCACCCTGAAGTGCCAGGCGCATAAATAAATATCTTTGCAAATAGATTCTCATTTATTAGTTTTGCAAGAGTATTTTCACTTCTTGGAGATGGGTGATTACTACAGGACGAAAGAAGCACTTCTGGTTTAAAATTAATAGTAAGGAAATGCAGGAGAAAGGCTGATCAAAAAGCTTAAATTCTCTCCCTAATGTTTTGATGTTTTCTATCTTTGTAATTTAAATTTCTTAGTAATAGTACTGTATGCCTAAACTGTCCAGCTGTGCTTTATGTCACAGCCAGCCAAGCATCGACCTGTGTGAGAAACATCAGCAAGAGATAAACTGCCATTTTCAGGGACATTAAATACTGTCTGTCTGCAGGTCATGCATGGTCTCCATCATACAGGACATGAATAGTCTTCAAGATGTACTATTTACTCCCATAACAGTACTGGGAGATGACCAAGCATTACTGTCCCCATTTCAGAGAGGGAAATAATATAGGACTAAGTGTTTTGCCATAGAGAAAGCCAGGGATTGCTGTCTACTTCCACTACATAAAAACTGGAAAGTTCCATACAAAGGCTTCCTACCATCTGAACTGCAATGTCTCACCTCATTTCCAGGTGTGTGGAAAGTGAGAAAAGATTCATGATGGCCATGAATTGCTTGGCACCTGTCCTCACTATCACCTGTGGATAGTGCCCATGCTGCACAGGCCAGAGTACTGATGCAATTAATGGTGCCATGCAAGGATACAACCTTAACCAGTAAATAAGGTGATCTTTTCACTTACTTTTGCTGCCAAAACCCTAAACCTCTTGTTCAAACTGTCTCTCTGATGGAGGGGGGTGGGGTGGGGGGGGGATAACAGCACAGTGATAGATGGGACAAAGGGCCTGTTTCTGACTACAGAAAGCAGCCCAGATGGTTGCCCTGGGACAGGCTGGATAGGCCAGGCTTTTCCTCAGTACAGACTGAGCCTTAGCAGCCAAAACCACAAGGGGACAGGGATCCTTGGATATGTGTTCAAAACCCTTGAGCCCAGGGCCTTCAGCTCAGGGAGTGCCTGTGTTTTCACATGAAGTCTGTGAGTCAGTAGCAGTGATACCCCTGACGATTCCAGACTTTTGTTTTGGTCTAGGTGTGCCAGAACATTGTTTTTTGGCCAAGTTAACACTTTAGTGAAGATAAAGTAGTTTGACACTTTTTCTGACAAAAGCCATGTGGAACATACTGAGGAAGGGGGTGTGGGGAGTGTCCCTGTTAGCACAAAATCATGGTTTTACTACTGCTTACCTCTTCTCTGAGTGTGGGTATTCAGATTCAATGAATACTGCCCAGTCAAGCTTCATGACATTCTCTTTCTAGCGTTGTGTCACAGAGAACTGGCTTCCAGGTTGCTGTTGCTTACCTCCAGGTTCTGGCACAGTCAGGAGATCTCCATGGCTCCCAAAGTCCCTCGGACTCACAGTTACTTTATGCCTTGCTAATGAATTTATCCAAGCGAAGCAGTGAAAATCCCTAAGTGAAAGCTGTTTGACTTGCACTGCTAGATTGACAAACTAAGCTAAAGCCAAAGTACAGCCAGATTAAACCACTTTTAATGTGTCTATTCAGGGCTGCACAGCAGTTGGAGCACACAAATCCAATACAATACTGATTTCAGCAGTGAACATTTGATAAAGAGCTTTTACTTTCTGATTAACTTTTTTTGTGACTGTGAAAATTGTTTTAGAGGTCAAAGAAATTAAGTTCACTAGGTTTGTTATTCACAAAGACTAATCTATACCTATTCTCTTTCAGAGAATCCTTATCAACCTGATCTCATTATATGCTGTCTCTAAGGGATGTTAAGCTACTATTTCCCTGCTCATGAGGTGAAATGCCACAGGGTGATGATCAGGCCTCAGTCAGGTCATGGCTGTGTATGAATAAGGAAGGTGGTAGCTCACTCTGGGGTTGCACCTGCATTTACCCACTCCCTCAGGGTGGAACACTGAACTACAGGCCAGCACACTGAATGCGATGGCCCAGCTAGTCACCCTACACTCCCTCCATAAACCAGGGAATCTACAATTTACCACAAGCTAATTTAGACACCTAAAAAAAGCTGGTTGTATTATACTCCACTTCTCTCCATGACCATAAATGGAATCCAAAGTGGTAACTTTGAACTGTAGTGATGACACCTGCAGTCAGTTCCATGGAAACCACCTTTGGTGTTAAAATGCATCTACTTCAGCTCACTGCTAGACTGTACAGCATTGAACTCTTCAGCTGAGCCACGCTCCCCTCTCTTCTTTTTCTTTTCTCCTAGTCTGAGGTCACTTTGCAGTGATCTTTCATCTCAGCTGATCTCTTGCTGTCTGACTTTTGAAATTAATATCCTCAGCAAATCATTCGGCTCCTGCAGAGCACATACAACACAATCAGTATAATTACTTCATGTCATACCTCAGTTGTCACTTCACTTTAATGGACTGCAAGTAAGACGAACTTGAAAAATACTCTAAGTTAACGTTCTTATAGTTTCTGTTTTAGACTCTTCTGAAAGATATTAAATGTATTCAGAAAAAGAGATTTCATCCTAGAAATTATTATCTGTATTACAGCAAAGCGAATAGGGCCAACAGAGTTCAGAGCTCTATGATTCAGGCACTGTTGAAAAAACATTCAGTGTAGATAGGGAAAGTGTAGGACATGATGGGATTGATCTAGTAAATGTAGGTGCTTATCATGTAGAAATTTATATATAAAGTAGAACTCTGACTATGAAGGAGCCTCCTGTACTTAAGGATCATGGAGCTTGGCATAAAAGTCTCCCTGCCTTGAACTGGAGGCTGTGGATGGTGAGATGAGTCTTGGGCTATTTCCTTCTGTCACCTCACTCAGCTTTAGAGCAAGGTGAGGTGCCCATCTGCCTCCCACTGTTGCCCATTCTGTGCTTCAACATGTTTGGCTTTTTAAAACACAGTTATTTTACACCAGCATTTGATGGAGAACTGTGAATTCAATGTCAGAGTACTGCAATCTTCCATTTTAGGTCACTCCCTCTGCCACTTAATAATCACACCCCCTCATCCTTCCTTCATAACCTTTCTCCACAAGCCTTTTACACACAAGCCTATCCAGAGTATCTTAAACCTTGTCTCTTACTCATCTATTCCAATGCCTCAGAGAACATCATTGTCTTTTTTTTGATCCAGCCTTGAAACCTTTCCTGTAAGTGTAAAAACTTTTTTTTTTTTTAAGAGAACAAACTAACTTAAAATCAGGTAGAGAAGAGTCCTTTTGCTTCTCTTTTATATCATAATCCAACTTCAGGACATTTACTGAGGCAGCATGCCACCACCCACCTCAACTCCTTCCTCTGCTACAGGTGACTCAGACCATCATTCCCACCTTCCAGGCAGGAACCTGAGTCTGAGGTTGGTAGCAGCCCAGAGGCAGGAGCTGTGGCCATGCTCTGTGCACACACAGTGGGAGGCTGCAGCCCACTCCTGGTGTCTTGCTTGGGCACACAAAAGTTTTTGCATATTGTTCAAGAGAAACTATCATTATTAAATGGGCAGTTCAAACGGAGGGACCTTTACTGAGTGATTTTACTTTATTAAAACTCTACACATAATAAAAGAGCAATTTTTGTCCTTACAAAGATTAAAAGCTAAACAAAAAGAACCAACGTCCCTGCAGGGTTGGATTTACACAAGCACCACTGTGCTTAAAATTCAGTCAGAATATTTTTGCCTTAACAGTCTCTCAAATTACCTAATAAAAGTAATTTCAAATATGAAAGTTATTCCATTTCTAATGCTTATATAATTTTCCCAGCACACCCAGCATTTCTTCCTCTGATGACAACAGCAGTATGTGAGCTCCTGGACTAATTCAGCTTTGCTTCCCTGTGTTGTAGAAAACAGACAGCAGCTTAAATTCAGTCCTCACTGGGGTCTCTTTTTTTTCATTTACATGATAAAATATCTGCAGTGCTTACTCCATTATTATGGAGATACCATAATGCTTTCATTATGGTATCTCCATTAACCAGATGGCTCCATCTATCACTCTGCAGTGGCCACGAGACCTTAACATTCCTATTTAGTATTAATTTGTTCTGGTGCAGAGTGAGGATGACACAGACACTTGATACAGGATGGAAGAGGCAAGCTAAAACTCAGCCATGTATCTCAAAACTCAGGCACATTTAGTTACCAGAACATGGGCATACTGGGATCCTTGAGAAGGAGGCAATCTCGCCTCACCTTTTAAAATGCTGATGTCTTCCTCAGCCCATTTGTGTATTTTTCCAGCTGCTGGCTGGGCCGTGGCTGTGATCCCAGATTCCCTAGCCCACTGCCATGGCTTTTAGCTTGTGGACTTTGGCCATGCTCTTCTTCTGGACTAAGCCAGCACCTTCATGTTGTAAAATCTCCCCATGACATTTTTACCTAACAGAGGCAAGAGGAAAACCTAACCTGGTCTTGGACCATATAATTGCTCCTGGGAACATTCCTTCTAAAGCCCTTCTAGCACCAGTGACCTAGTGCTTCCCACAGCAGGAGTGCCATCCTGGTGGTAGGTGCCCTGCCCAAGGAGCATGGTTTGAGCTTGGTACAAACTGCAGAGGTGCAACAACTGCAGGACAGGCATAACCTCAGTGCACAACCACTTCCCTCCCATTCTCCTCTTGTCCAGCCGACTTTTCCCAGACTGCTCCCCTCCTAAACAGCAGATAACAACAAGGCAATGCTTTGTCTAGGGCTGCACTCAGGTATTCTGTACTTGGGCCAAGCAGTCCGAATCACCTGGCAGTGCTGCTCTTTCAACATTTGGCTGTTCATAAATATTTGAGATGGCTAAGCTCAATCTAAGACACTTTCCTCAGCAGAAATCACACTTCTGATTTAGAACCTGCTCTGATTATGGGGACACATTTGTATCTGCATCACTCATATATGCCATTCCAGCTGCCAGCACAGCAAACAAAGGAAACCCTTTGGTTCTGATCATCAGTGAAAGATTCATGCACTATGGGAAGGAGGTAGGCCACAAAGATCCAGATCTTAATCTTCAGGCAGAAGCCACTTGATGGTCCATGAGGCCAAATAAAAGCTTTCAGCTCTAAACCTCTATTCTGTCTACAATAAAATTTGGCAATTGCAGTTCAGTCCCTAGAGGGCCCTAAAGGATAACAGTCTTCCTCACAAAACAGCTGCATGTACATATTTGACCTGATTTAGCGAAGCAGTCAGCTTCTATTTGGAGAAGTCACAGTAAGTGGCACAGAAGTTCTACGACTGCCTCCTGCCCAAAAGTAAAAAATAAATGCTTGGAGGGAAAATTCTTTCTCTGAACTCTATCTGTTTGAAATTCATTCACTTCAAGTATCTTTGTATATGACCAAAACCTATATTAAGAAAAAATCCCAACATAAGTGACTAAAATATGCATAGTAATCTACTAGATACACATCTATCAGACATGTACTCATGGTCAGTATTTTGTATAAAAAAAACTTTTGCATCTGTTGTTTAAACATTTTCCAGTAATCATTGTTTTCGAAACATTTAGTTATTTTTAGAGATAGTTTTCAAATTTAAGAGATATTTTCTGAAGATGGTAACAACTGTCTTTTCTTGTTTGGTTCCTTTCCATGTTTGATGTTTCTTCAATAGATAATTTTTGAAAGTATTTCAAGTCATTAGAAGTAACAAAAGAAGATGGTTAATTGTGCTGCCATTCAAGAACAGAAAAGACTGAAATCACTTGAAGGTACCATTTAAGCAACAGACATTTACACAGGCACCAGTGCCCCAATCCCCTATTGCCTTTAAGCACAGCTTGCTTTTTTCCTTGCACAGTTGTAAGGAACTGTCCACGATTCTACTGTCAGTTGCTAATACTGTTCTAGAGGATTCAGACTAATGCATTTTATATGCTGCTGCCTCAGGAGACATATTTTTGGTTGTTTAGTCTCAGGAATTCACAAAAGAAAAAACACACCACAATTATGCCTAATAAGTCTTTATTTCCAAACATAAATTGCAAAAATATTCTATTACAGAACAGGTAACAAGTACAGAATTCTAAGTATGCCTTATAACAATGAAACCATGGCCTCCTTGACAAAAAAATCATTAGGCACTTAAAACAGGAAAACAAAGTACAAATTAAACCAGCTGCAACAGATGACTCACCAATACAACTTCATCTTGGTTTTCTGTAATAAAAGCACACACACGGCTGAGGGGCTCCAGCCTCCTCCTAAACCCTGCACAGAGACATTTCTATATTACACTGCACACATTCTACTCAGACAATATCAAGTTCACATCTGAAAACATAAATAAGTTCAGCACTGAGAGAATTTGAGGAACCTTTTTGGAACAGCAGTAGCAGAGCCTACAGTAGCAGCTTCAGAGAGCTTGGTGCATGTGGAGGAGCACAATTGTACCAGCCCCACGGGGGAGTAAGCTCTGCTTTGACAATTGCATTGGAAAGAATGGAGCTGAAATGAATGCAAACAATACACATTTTAAGAGACAATGAAACCTCTGGGCAAAAGCTATCATGGTAACTTTATGAAATTACATTTTGGCACATGGACCAGTCTCTGAAAAGAAAAGCCACACATTTGCCATCACTGAGGAGCAGCCCTATATAGGACCTCTCCATTCACCTGTTTCATCCCTTGCAGATCTTGAACTAAATCGGAAGCAGAGGTTGCCTCTTAGGCCTGTCTTAGAAAGGTAAATCTAAGATGCAAGTGTCCAAATGACTAACAAAAATACTCCTTCAGAAATCAGTCAAATATCCTTAAAATTATTTTGGCTTGTATGACTGTTTTTTAGGTGGCATTATGTAACTTCCCACACACTTTACTCTGGTGGCATAAAAAAGAAGAATATTTAAAATAATTTTAATTAGGTACTCAAAAGAATATTAAGAATATTAACATAAAGAATACATATGAAGCCACTATATAAATAGTACATATAAAAATGCAGAAATGTCAGCTGTTATACTTCAATGTCACAAGATTTCAAGAATGGGTTTGTATTGCAAACACTGACAATAAACAGACCAAGGAGGAAGTGTTTTTAGGGAAACATCTCACAGCCAAGCCAAGAGGTGAGAAGCCTAGCATGCTGTTGGCCTACAGACTTCCTGTGAAGAATCTCCTCTTGTCAGGGACTAAAGTGAACAGTGAGGAATTTAAACCCAGCAATATTGACAATAGGCTATCCTGTCACAACCATTTGCATTATTCATTCTGATGGGTTCTTGCCTTGAAACCATGATGGGATCATTAAATACTTCCATCATGCACTGCGAGTTTTCTCCCTCACTGGAGAAAAGAGGGATGAAACAAAGACAAGACAGAAATACCAGGTGCAACAACAAACACCAATGTATTGCTGAAGGTACGTCAGGATTTAGCAAAAGACAGACTTGAATGTTCTTTTGATGGCAACATGAGGATGCTGGCTCCAGTCACAGCCAGACTGCTTTCATCCTTAAACCAGCACCTGCCAGCACCTGCCACCCAAGGGCAGTTATTGCCTGTGCTTAGAGTGACGTGAGCTCAATCACCACACACCACAGTACAACAGTGACTCCTTGCTCGATGGCAAACTCAAGCTGATGTACTCTCATCGTGTTAAGCTCTTGCTGCACTGCTGGAATCTCAACACCGAGAGCACACTGACACTTACTCCTCTAGCTGTAACCCAGTAACCCCGGGTCACTCCCCTGGTGAGCCGTGTTCCCAGAATAGGAAGGTATTCTGAAATGCCCTTATGAAAGGAGACCACCAAATAACAGCAATAGTCCCTTTGTTCAGTGGCATGCTGCAGAGAGTTTCTGCTCTACTTGATCACAATGATAATTTTGAGCCAATTAAATACTTTATGAAAATCTGGAACAAAGGCTAATAAATATAAATCTGCCAACTTGTTGTATGCTGTGGGTGAAAAGCCTTAAGGATTTCCCCAGAGTACCCTGAGAGATTAGCAGAATTTGAAATTTTTCTGTCCAGAAACTCAGAGAAGGATGGTCCTTCCTAAAATGACAGAATTCAAAATAAAGAGAGTCGGGCCTTCTAAAGTAACTACATGTCCCCTTATCACTGTTGTTGGCTAGCAGACGTAGAGATTAAAGAGATCTGCTGCTGAAGTAGCACACGATGAAGGATTACTAGTGTAAAAACATTTTCAACTAAGATATGTTAACTAAAAGGTCACGCGTAAGAAGTCTACTGCTTCAGAGCATGCAGCAAGTGGCTATCAGCTGTTTGACTTAGAGCTGTTGCAGAATAAAGCACTCCACAGAATATTCCTTGGGTTTGTTGTCACAGACTCCTGTATACAGGCGGATGTGTGTGCTTTGTGGACCTAAGTGTCCCTGGAGGAGCTATTGCCTGGATATTCAGGACCTCCCTCCACAAATTTGTCACAGGAGAGCAAGTGACAGGACAAAAAAAAGACCTGTAGGTCACATGGATTTAAACCTAGATTACTGTGTTAGGCTGCAGCTCCACCATGGAGTCTGTGCAGGCTCAAGGTGTACATGCTCAATAAACCCAGATGAATTAACTGATCCAGATATTTGCACTGAATAAAATCAACTAATACCTAACAACAGGAATATTTGCTAGTAATTTAGAGAGCCACAGAAGGTCAGAAGTCACCCAGATAATTTAGTTTCTTTTCCTGAGTCACTCAAGACAGAAAATTTCATGTTTTGTCAAGCATGGTGGTGTGTCAGCCTTCTCACTACTGTACAAAGGAAAGAGAATCAAAGTGAGAGTAACTGGTCTCAACTCCCTCAGGCTTCATTCACCTCTTTTCTCTGCAGATGCTGTTTTAGATGCTGGGATTAGAAGAGGCTGAACACAAAGGAATACTGAATAACAAGCAAGTTTATGGAAGTTTGCCATCAGTGAACTGATAATTTTTTCTGCTTATCATTTCTGAATCTGCTGGGGTCACCAGCTTGTTAAAATGACTGTAATGGGAAAGGGAGAAGGGTAAGCAATAATCAGCAGGGTAGGCACCTAGAGTCCTTAGCGTAGAGGCCTTAAGCACCTTCTGGCATCACAGGGAGAGATGGGCTCCAGCCCACCGGAATAGCTGCTGTGCTGCCAATCCCCCTTGCAGGGGCCCATCTCTCCCTTCTGACCAGGCAGACCCTCAGAGATGTTACCTTCTGAACTTGGTCAAGCTTTCAGGGGACCACTGGGTCTGTCCAACAGCTGTCAGATAACGAAAGGCACTTGTTGTGTCCCTACAATTCCACCTGCATGGTCTTAGCCCCTCCTTTGCTTTGACTGTGAAGTTCCCCTCTCTACTGGCATGAACCAATTTTCTTTCTGTTGCCACGGCAGGGTTTCACCATCTCAGAGTGCCAAAACAGCTCAGTGTGGGACAGGCCAAGGCCAGACATGGCATGCAGGGATAGGGGCAGCACAAGTACAGGGACTGGACCTTGCAGCCATTCCAGCTTAAGTCACCATGGAGCTACAGACCAACTTTAGCACCTGCAGTTAGGCAACGTGAATATCACACCAAGCTGCCTTCCTTGACGTGTAAACCCAGTCATTTACAGCACGTGTTACTATGCTGCAAGCATAGCAGTGTTTGGCTCATGGTCACACAAACTCCCTAAGACACTAAACAGGGCTGCATAGCACTCCACAGGGTAAAGACAAATAACCAACTCAAGGCAGCACTGGATCCAGAAGGAGAACGCAACATCAGAGATTGAGAAGAGAAAAAGGAATAAAAGCAGCCAGGCAGGCTTTAATCTAATGATGCTGTGATGCAGTCGTGCAAGGACACTGTCTGCTTCTGCAAAGGTACAGTGGAAATATTAGCACACTGTCAGTGTTTCTATCTTTAGAAAACTATTTAATCTCAACATTCATTCCACACCATGTGACAGCATTGGAGGTCCACAAACCCTAAAAATGAATATTCCTGATGTGAAATAGAGGGAATTGAAAGGTCCTTACTCATCTTTGGTCAAGAATCCTTAATCAAAACTGATGTTGGCTCAGTCTTGCAAAAGTGTCATAAACATTCCCAGCCAGGGACAAAATCCATTTAGTATTATTAACCTGGCACAGATGTAAAATAAATGAGAACTAATGTATTCAAGTACCCAAGACAACATCATTTCCCACACTGAGTGTACTTCAGCAAGTCTTGATCAATCTGATGGTACCCTGTGATGCAGAAATGCCACTATTAACTTGCCCGGCCTGCGTCTGAATTAACATGACCCAGCCATCCAGCACACAGCACCAGTAGCTATAATCAAGCTGAGTACAATGTCCTGTAGAGTGAAGTGGATGCAACTAATATCTCATACTAACTTCATGTCTGGAGCAGCAAGGCCTGAGGATCTTAATCTAAAGTCTAATAGGGTACATTTTTAATCTATGGAGAGTTAAGAGCATTTGTAGGAAAGGGTAGGAAAGGTCAACAATTCCTTCAAGCATTTCTTATCAGCCCTGTGGGCCACATAAATCACTGAGAGCCTTGAGAGCATGGAAGATCAGGTCTTCAAGTCATTGAAGAGTTTAAACTTTGTGGAAACAGTGCTAAAAAGTCAGTGGCTGTCCATACTACAGAAATTTCCATTTGCTCTCAATTGTGAGTGCTACATCACATTCCTTCAGTTAAGACCTCTTTTCGTCAAGGAAGCCAGAACAGATTTCCTCTTTTCGGCTAAACCTCTCTTAAAATGTATTCTGATGATCTTTCCGGTAACACTAATACATGTGTTTTTCAAACAATGTAGCTGCACAGAAATAGTTCTGACACACAGTAACTTCAGCTCTTTGTAGTGTGTCATGCTACACTATTTACATTTACTCACTGAGACAGTGCTACATGTTACTAACTAACAAATGCTTTCGAAAAAAGTTGCTGCAAATGAATTTGTCTCCTCTCCCTATCCCAGGTTTTGCCCCTTTACTCAGGCTGAGTAGTTAATTGAATTTAGTCTGAGCAAAGAATGATCTTGCATTATCTCTATGCGCACACAGAGCACTTGCAATTGTTCTGGATACTATGCACGAACTTGCTAAAGATGTATGAATTTTCCCCAAGACAAACCACGTAGCTGCTACACAGCCAAGATCACCTGACTACACTAGACTGGAGTAAGTTACAGTACTTATATGAACACAGGTGTGCCTTTGTCTGTCTGAATGAAATGCAGCAAGGTTGTCCTCAACCTCAGCTGTTTGCATCATCCAAAGGACAACTACATCACTTTGCACAGCTTCTATTAAAAACATTCCATGTGAGTGATTTATAGCAGAGGAGATGCTCTTTTGGGAACAAATTTGTCTTTGATCTATAACTAGGATGTTGCAATAGGCAATCATCCATAACACTCATAACACGTGTGCAGGTTCTTTCAGCAGCCAGCTCTCTGCACAAGAGCAGCAGATACTGTGGCCAGAATATGGCAAAAATCTCACAGCTGGGGAAGAAAAAATGTGGATTGTGATGTTGGAACTAGAACAGATCACAGTAAATCAAACCCCTGTGCTCCCGTCTTCCAGTCACCAGCTGGTAATGCAGATGGACTCATCAGCTCAATTCTGCTGTCTTTGTTTCTGTTAAAAGCTCTACTGACCCTCAGAGGTCCACATGTGTATTAGTGACATCAGTTATTGCCTCAAAGCACTACGTACTTTTTACCCCTTATTTTCAAAAATGGACTTTATCGCTCATATTTGCAGTCAGAATTTATGGATACTTCTGCTTGGGTAGGAGTAATACTGGATTCTGATATCATTATCCTGGAAATGGATCCATATACTGCTTGTGTCTCAATCAACAGATCTGTAACCATAATGATTGATTCTAATACTTCCAGGAGTGCTTACATCATTATAAAACTGCTGCAAGGTAAGCGTTCAAATATTACAATACAGTAATGCTCTTATGCAGTATAAATTCAAAAGGCTTTTCTGAACCTTATTTTATAAAGTCCAATTAATTTAAGTGGGATTTTTTTTGCAGATATAATCCTCAAAGAGTGGAATACTGAATGCTCTTTAAATCAGTTGATTTGGGATTTAATGCTGGAGCAGCAGAAGGAATTTTACTAAACAAAATACCTGATAGTATCTGAGTGCAAAAGAAGAAGGACACTCTATCTTTAAATTGACCATTCAAAGGACTCTCAAAAAAGTCAGTGAAACTCTTATCAGAATCTGGTTATTACAATTTTAAAATTTTGTTTGCTTGCCTGGTTGGTGTTTTTTTTCTGCAGTAGAACATATAAGCATATAAGCAGTAATAGCTAGGGTACAACTGCTTGACAAAGCTCCTGTAAATGTTAAAATGATTCTTTCCACTGGGCTGGTATTTCACTTTCTCTTGCTACAGGATGTTGCTCCACAGGTATTCTTGGAACATATGGAAAACTTAAAGAACCACACAGGTTATAAATTAGGGGAATGTAGTCAGTTTTCTCAGTTTTTACATCCTGGTGTAGAAGAGCTTGGGGTTGATGGTAAGAAGAATATTCTTCAATAATGCTTACTGCAGTTTCACTATCTGTAGTCACATATGAATACAAGCTATACTACATGAAAAGAAATTGAATTATAGGCTTGGTACCCATCATCTTTCTAATGGAAATTCCATCTCATGTATGAGCCAAGACACAGAACTGGAATAGCAAGAATGTGTGCAAAGTCATGCCCTACCAGGACCTGGGGATTGTAGTGTGGAACCAGGTTCACAGTCCTCATTTGGAGCTGAACTGGACCTTAGACAGGAACACAAGCAAGTAGAGTGGTTTATGAATAATTATAAAGCTCTGGTCCTTCATACACTTGTTTTCAGAATTAACATCACTCATATGAGTGATCCCATTAAATCCACAGCATCATCTATTGCTCACAAAATGAAAGCCCATTAAATCCACAGCACTACTTACTGCCCACAGAATGAAAGCCCATAAACCACTTAACTACCTCTGACCTGAGGGATTTTCTCATCTGTGCACCCTGGGACAAACTAAGAATGACATGGCTCTGAATTAATTACTCCTCTGCAGCTCTTCTCATCACTTCTCTCATGTAGAAAAATGCCAGTATTTACAGGATGAAGTTCTTAACTGAAAATGTTCACTGCCAACTCATGCAGCCACCATACAGAGACTATTGCCTATACTATGTGATGTCAACAAAACCAGAGATCTTATGTCAAAATATTTTAATGATCCTCTAGAAGCAAAACATGATGAATGTCACATATTGCCACCATCCTGAGATTGTGCTTTGCTACCATTAAACCAGCAGTAAGGAGTTTCAGAATTTTTCAAATAATTGTTACTTTGTATTTTAAAAAATGATCACTCAAATTTTTTTAAATGTAGCAGTCATTGTGTGAAAAAATCATCCCTTTTCTCCCCAAGTGTAAAATATTTCTCTATTGTAGCATTATTGTAGAACTGTATTATATGCAGTTTAATGCTCACAAAATCACATCAGATCAAATCCAACACCGAACTGCTGAGATAAATTGTCTCCTTAGGATCATCACCCTGAAATTAAAACAATAAAATATGTTATTGGTATTTCTTGTTTAGTAGAAAAAACTGCTTTTTATACTTGAAATAAGCCAATAGTTTAGTCTTTGTATGCATTGCACCTTCTGCATCAGTTTTTCATCTGTACTTCAGGCTGTGAGTCTGTGAGATCTATTATAGAGAATCACAGGCTCTCAGAATTCTCCTGGCTAAGCTGGAATCCTCGTGCCTGGTCTAACTCAAGCATCTGCTCTTTCTAAAGGAAGACTCCTTCATTTGGATACCCCCAGAACCACTCACACTTATCCCAGCTGCTCCACACTCTTCAGGCTTCCCAAACTAACCAAGGCCAGGTCTAGCCAGTATCTTCATGGGGACACAACCACTGCTAATTTGAATATGGATAGGTTCTAAATTATATTATCTTATTCATATTTTGAAATCGCCAGGGATTGCAATTATTCTTTTTCCTCAACAGGATAGTTCTCCTGTGGAAAACCAAAACAAAGCCCTTCTAGATATGTAAATACTTATTAATTTGAATTGAAATCTAACATAAATTCTCATTTGATTTAATCTATACTTTTCTATTCTGATAGGTTTTAACTAAACCAGAAACAATTTATCTCCACTTGTTTCATTACTGACATTATTCTTAACATGTAAATTTAATTCACTGAAGGCATGAGCAAAGTGTGTGCTTAAAAGCTGTACTGCAGGTATTCTAAGGCAGAAAACCTTTCTTTCAATATCTACTAATTTCACATTGGATAATATTTGCCCAAGTCAAGAATAGCCTGCAATTTGGCTGCTTGACAGGAATCCAGAGGAGTCCTTATTTTAAAATGTGGTATCATTTTGCTCAAGGTAATTATAACTGAACTGTGGGTTAGTTCTTATTTCTCTAGCTACACTGGGACACCACAAGCACAAAAGAATTTCAACAGAATTTAAGCTCATGTTGGCATTCTACAGTTATAAATAGGTTATGTGTAACAGTATTTATCACTTACTTGGACTGCAGCAAATTTCAAGATTAAAAAAAATATCACATGCTGACAGACTTTGGAAAAAAGTGATTCTTTTTGATGTTAGCTGCTGAGAAAGTAAGCAGGCATCCCCCTGTTTACAGGATGCTGCTCTGGCAGCTCCACCTTGAGTGGAGGGAGTCACTGCTGCTCTCTGTCAGAAATAGATCACATTTAATCATTTGGTTGGAATTAAAAAACTCATACCTACTTTTTACTTTCCAGGTGAGATATACGGTGGAGAGTTCAGCAGTTCTTACCTCCTAATCACCAGCACACCTCTGCCCAAGCCCTCCTCCCTCAATCCTTCTGCTCAGATAATTGAGCACTATTTACTTCCCCAGGCTCAGAGTCTCAGTTTCATTCTTCCCTTCTGTGTTCTTTTTTTTTTTTTTTTGTGTTGACTGACTCCTCTGAGCAGATGCTTAATGTTATTGTTTTGTATGTCAAAGCAACACATACTCATCTGCCCTGCTGTCTTTTCCTAGCAAACAGAAAACCTGATGGGATGGATTCTCGGTCAGACAAAATTTGCATTTTAACCAGGTTTCTGGGCAATCAAATTTATGCCAGTCTGATTAATTTATCATCTGACAATTTTTCTAATCAGATTCTTTTTCTATTTTTAAATATGAATTAGGTCATTTCCCCTCCTTGAACCTATGTTTACTTGAAGCTAATGACATGCCCTTATCAGGTTAAACCAATGAACAAATAAGACTTCCTTCAGCTGCTTAGCTGAATGATTTGGTAATCTAATAAAAAATAATAAAAATCATTAATTATATTTCAGTTTTTTGCTTTTGCTGCATTTTCTGTTTGACCCTCTGTGACTGGTGGGCACTGACTTTAGTCACGACCTGTACATGTCTGTTGAACATAATCATAAAGGTACAGGAGAGGATATTAAGGCAGAATTCCCCACATTGTATAGATAGGGCTCTCACATCTGACAATTCTCTCTATCCAATAAAAAAAAAAATTCACTGGCAAAGATGGTGTTTAGGAGCAATATTGCCAAAAATGATTCATTGGGATGCAGTTATAATCTCCCTAGAGGTGCTCCCAGCAGAGAAGCTTCCTTCACTTCTCATTTACAGCAGCAAACTTTTGTGTCCCAGTAATGTGTGTGGGAGGTTCTGCCTGAGCCTTCTGTGGGCACCCACGGGTGTAAGGAACCTACAGCTACCCAGCTAAGAGGAAAGAACAAAGAGCATGGAGAAGAACATAAAATGGAAATTGAAAAGAGAAAGGAGATTGTTGAATTTTTAGAAAAGATCATCTTCAGTAAAATATACTCATTATAGAATTTCAATTATCTCTAATAGTTGCTAATACTAGCAGAATGGTAGCTCATACTGAAAACATTTCTTTGGTTTTCTCTTTGTAAATATAAGTGTAAATAGGGCAGCACAACTTATTCTTCTTCTGGTTTTTTTTCTTTACAGCTTTTTTGGCAAATTTGGCCACAAGTAGTTTTCAGTCTATCAAGCATGGACAGCATTTAATTAACACATACAGATACTTAAACATTTTTGTGGCTTCTATCTTCTTCTCTCTAGAGCAAATATTTCTAAGGAGCTGGCTTTCATTTTCTTAGCTCATGTAGTTACTACAATTAAAATTACACAGTATGTCTCCAATGATTTATATTATAGGAATAACAAATACAATGGAAACTGCTGGGTATAAACAGCTTAGCCACTAAGAAAAAATACATTATGTATTTGTTAACCTTTCAAATATGCTGCAACCTTTTACAAGCAAAAAATGAAAGTGCATATATATACAATTCAATTCCTCCTAGGTAATCTCCTGCCATGGACTAGAAGAATGGATTCACTATATGGATTCTAGGTCCCTTCTCACAGGTTTTATATTATTCTAATAATCTGAAAGCCATTTATTTTTCTATTTCTTAAAAAACCCCTTGAAACTGAATAAAATTGTGCCTTCCTGGTACTAACAATCTGCTATTTTAAAACTTAGCATTCTCTGATGATAAAGTAAGTGTGAACATATCTTTGACAACATGTTTTCTAAATATCAAAAAAGGATATTTTCAAATACATTTCAGAACCTAGCCAGAAGAAAAGCGCCCTTAGCTTTTAAGCTTGAAATTTCTGGCTTGAACAAGAAATGATGCTATTTATTTAACTTGAGTAATACAGTCATGAGATTACATCAGTTCAATTAAAGTATATAGCATACAATGGCAGTTCTACTGCACACTTCACTTACTATTATATTAACTTGGACCCCCTGGAAAAATAGAGGTCTGTGAAAGGAGACTCTGACAACAGTATTGTGAGCTCAGGAATTTCTGAGTTAGCTTAAAAGATGAAGAGTATTTATACAAATTAGTCCTACTTTGTCAACAGGGCAAATCAAGATTGAAAACATGCAGACAAATCTTTTCAGAGTCATCTCTAGTATGTACACAGTAAATTGGCTCAAGGTCAGAGGCCAGATTGTGCTGCATTTCTCTGAGGCAATACACAGAAGGTAGAGGTCCAAGGGATTGGGACAGATAGAACAGAGGAAAAGGAATGACACTTCATCCTATATTTGTAACTCCCAGATTCTGAGCTGCCTCTAGGTAAAATGCTCAGCAAGATCTGCTACAGTGTATGGCAGCTCCATCACTGCCATCTGCAAGCTGCTACACTGCTTTACCCTTTAACAAGAGGCAACGAGGCCATAGATGCATGCTTCCCCTTCATGGAACAATCATCATCCTTACTCTGCTCTCTGTATACACGTGGAAAGGCTGGGCCAGGATTAGGTGTCCTTCTGAAGATCACAATGTGTGAATGCCTTTAATAAAGCAATTCTTAAAGGAGGCTGGTACCTGGGAACTGATACCAAACCAAATATAAGCTGGCAGAGACATGTATCTGAGATAAGAAGACACTTCTGATTGACTATGTTTTATGGGCATAATTTGTACTTAGCTATGCCCCCCTTCTAATATTCACAGTTGGAAAACATTTCTCAACTCTGTGATATGTATTTATTCAGAAAGATTCAATCTTTCACTTATTTGGAAATACAACTTTCATTGAGAGTAAGGTAGAAATGTCTCTCTAAGGAAGAACAGACTTACACTTTGTAAAACAAGTTTTCCCTTAGAACATTTGTGAAATAAAGACATTTCATGTGGTAAGAATGGGACCTACCTTTTTAGTCCGATTCACATTTACCAAACTGCAACTTCAAAATGCCTTTGCCATGAAGCTGAAGGATCTGGTTGTATTCTTTGGGCATTGCGTGGAAACCTGGTTTAGGCAGCTGATTGTCATAATAGTGGTGGCTGATTGGCATCTTCTCTGTGGATTTTGAAAAAGGCCAGAAGCCATAGAGCTTCACATTCTCACACAGCTCAAGAGCAGCACTAGTGATCATAAAACCAGATGACAACCGGTAGGCCTTCACACCCTTAGTTCTCCAGAACTGGGCAAGACTTTTCAGATAAGTGGGGTGAAAAAATATTGCCCTTTGGGTTGCTTTGGACTCCTTCAGAGTGTGGTATACTTTAAAAGAAGTGGCTGTGTTGCTTCTGAAGGAAAATGCCGGCAGTAGAAGAAAAGCATCTCCATAGACCGCAATGTTTTCCAGAAATTCAGTCTTCTTTTCATTTAGCTTGTTGTATCTGCAAAGTACAAAATTTTAGGAATGGAATGTAGTATTGATACAAACATTACAGACCAGAACAGCACAACTGCACTTGCAAAGATGTTATGAACTCTGCTACAGCAGTTCAGCCTGTCTACACTGCAAATTTATATCACCCTATTATATGTTGTCATATGTGCAGCTATGAAAATCTGACTCTTGTATAATAACACACTACATAGGATTGAACTGGCAACACAGGAGATACTGAAGCAGATCAAATTCACTGCCAATGAGACTAGGACGTGTTTACAGAATTGATCAATTCAAGAAATTAGGAAGAATGCAAAAAATATTGTGCTTATACTTTCTCTGTTTAAAAATGCATGCACTACAATATATACTGTATGTGTTTGTGAAACTTGTTTCTTACATCAACAGGTATACAAAAATCTCTGTTCAAAATCTCTGTGTCTGCCCTGTGTGGAAATCCAAGGATGCATGTGAGCAGTCTTGGAGTGTTAAAGATTAGTGTGTGCTCAAGTGCAGGATATACTTTTAAAATAGGTAAAAATATAGGCATCCCTGTTTATGTCCTTCAACTACAAAGGGAACACATGGAGATCTATAAAGACTTAGAGCTTTAACTTCACAAATGACGAGGATTTATTCTCAGATGCTTTCAGTCACCGACAAAGAGCAAAGAGTCTTAGTTCTCACCACTGCATAATTCTGTGCTCCCAAATACTGACTAGTGAAATTCCCAAGTTATCTGACAAGTGATGCAAGCAAGGGGGTCACTCAACTCATGTCCTCCATAGATCTGAATTTTCTGAATCACCTAAATATATAGAGCTTCCACCCCTTTTGGGACTCAAAGGACTGAGTCCTCTTTTGCAGGTAGTTGTCTATTTGAGCAGAGTATTTTCACCTTTTAAAGGCCATCAGAGTCTACTTTTTACAAATGACTCCAGCAGAAGCTGGAAAAATTGGTTTCATTTCCCTTCATAACTTGAGTAGGTTCAAACCCTCTTTTCATGCAGCACTTTGAACATTAGGACAGCAGCCACTGCCACTGCCATTTCCATTCAAAGCATTCATGGAAGAGTTACCTCTTGCACAACTAAATTAGTGCAAGGAGTGATACACCCTTTCTCAACCTGAAGGGGTTTAAACTTATAGCTTCTTCTTCCCAGAAAAGTGTGATTACCACCAGACTCTGAAACAAAATGAATGAGAGGGACTCGGGCCCTCCTGTTGACCCTGAACCTATGTGCATGCGAGAGTCACACAGCCAAAAAAGCAAGAAATGCCTGAGCCAATGTCTAGGAGATGTGGTTGAAGGGTGAGTTTCTGGCCTCTGCTACAAGAATTTTCTGTTTTTACTCAGTGTAAAGTACTGAGCCTCCAGGAATAGAATTCAAATTTCTATTCCTCCTTAGCTAGAAACCTGGACAACTCAACAGTGTCTCAACCTCCTTTCCAGCTCTGCCACTGTAAGAAGTTTAATTAGGACACATAAGAGCTGTGTGTTTCTTCAAGAGAGTCCACCTACATTTTACACCCTGAGAAACACAGTTCAAAAGCTGATTAACCTTAACAATAATAACATCAGACTAAGCCAGTATGCAAACAAAGAATTAGAAATTACAGGGAATAATGTTGGAATAGGTCTTCTGAGAGAATAAACAAACTTGGTTCTGCTAAATGGTACCAAGCTGCTTTCTGCTGCTTCTTCAAAAGCATTTACAGTTTTCTCTGAATATTTAAATAAATACTTTTTTAAAAATCACAAAGTCCTCTTGTAGTCTCACTTAATCCTCCCACAAGCTTATCTCCCATTTTCTTCAGTGTAACTCCTATTAACCCTAGTGTGACTTGATTTGGCTAAAAAATGAGTGCAACTGTGGCAGAACACTTTGATTAAGCCCAGAAAAATTGTGGATCAGGTCAGAAGTCACCAAGGATGCTGAGTCATTGGACAATTTCCCTTCCTCATATCCTTGTGCAGCCACACTAACATCAATGAGCTAAATCTAGTTTTGGAGAAGCAATAATTTATCTTCATTAAAGTCAAATAGGTTTGGGTAAGCATTACATAGTTAGTACTCATTGCAAAAAATGAAGTTCTATCCCTGAATCAATGAAAAATGCCTGTTTGTCATTTCTATGTACTCACTGTACTTCTTCCTTCTTCCTTTCAAGGAGAAAAAAAAAAAAAAAAAGCTTTGCCTTTTTGACAATACAGTTATGACAGACAATAAGATACAGTAAGATTAGCAAGCAGTAAATAACATGGCACAGCAGTCCTTTTCATAGATAAGCTGCCGTTCCAGCCTGCTGAAGATGTCAGATTAGTCAGGCTGGCCTTATTAGATTTTCTTCTCATCAAGAAGGTGAAAGAAACCCCACCTCTGCTGTGAAAAAGTGTGTGAGCAAGCAACTTTCATGTGGATTGAAAAAATGCATTACAGAAGCTGGGCCTCCATTCAGGAAACAGCCTTCATCAGAACAGCCTCCAAGCACATTACTTAAGAACACGTGCTCACAGTCCTGCTGATAGAGTCAGACACACATTTCCAGGCTTTCCTGATTTATGATTACAATTCCTTTCTAAACGCTTGGGGTCATGAGGGTCATGGGGAGAAAAGAAGAGGCTTGGGCTTACAATCACCAATTTTACTCTGCCATAAATTGCTGATTAGTATCAGCCAAGGTATCTTGCTAATCTGGGTATTGCTGACTCCGTTATGCTACAAAAAAGGACAGGTTTAGAAGATTTCCATTTAGACTAGTGCATATTTTACATGGAAACTAAGGCTTAATGAAGTAATCTACATGTACTGCTCTCTATGCTGGTATCCCAATGGATTTTCATGAAAATCTAAATCATGTCAAATAACTATACACCATTGCACAGAAACAGATTTGCAGTAGTACTCACTTCTGAGCTATGATACTCGGATTAACGGTCACAAGGTTTGTTTTATTGCCAACATCTTTGCTAATGTTTCCTGTGGTTGGAGGGAGGTTACACCTGAAATTGAGAAACATTTGCTGAAACAGATGCGCACCAGAAATTATTTACAGTTTCTATTTGCAAATTCCTCTCTTGTGCAATGACAGTTTCACGTCAGCTCCCAGGGATGTCTAAGCACTTTACAAATATTAAATAAGGCTTACAGCACTTCTAGTAAAGATATTTAATCTACTGTACAGATGGTTAAAATAGGGCACAGAGAGCTCATTTTCATAAATTGTATCACAAACCAGGAGCACAGTCAAAATCTCAGGAGCCAGTCTATGAATGCCCTATGCTGTCTGCTAGGAAATATTGTTCCTCTTGCCTAAACAATGCATTTCTGCTGAAAGTCTTCTACTGGCTCTTCTAACAACAGCATAACTTGCCCTATCGCAGAAACAGTGATTTCTGTAAAATGCAAAGAAAACATTTTCTTAAATTAAGTCACTTAGTAAGTTTAGCATCTTAGTACAGAGACTTCCCTTTTTTATTAAAATAGTTACCTAACTGGAAAGACTTTCTTTTTTTTTTTTTAGCTTTTCAAAAGCTCAAATTTTAGGAAAAAGTAAGAAATGGAAACAAAATCCAGCACGCTGTGTGATTGGACATCACTGAGAAAAGAACCTTCCCTCTGTTGCTCTGTTTCTTTGCACGAACCACAAACTGTGAGCCACATACTGAGAGAGTGGACAAAATTACACTCCGAGTGCGCCTGGTTTTCTCTCAGTCTATCCAGGGAGATTAAAAACACTACTTGAATAAATGCTTAATTTTTAAATGAGTAACAGATGAAACAAATTTGGGGCAATTAAGTAGCTACATGGGTGAGCCAAACTATGGCTAAGTAAATGCTTTGTTAAAACAGAGATACATGTGTGACATTTAATACCAGCCTCCTAAAGGATGTTAAATGATCAGAAATGTCAGGTTCTCAGATAATCTCATTTCACATCACTGCAAGGTGACTTAGCAATCACAGATCACACATTTATCATCCAGCCTGCTCTTTAATTAGAAAGCAGCATTCTGAAAACTACAAAGCAGAAGTATCCTTAAAGAGGAAGAAATAATGAATTGTCAAGATTCTTCCTCATTTCTACAAACTGGCATTGGCACACCTCCAATCCTGTGAAGTTTTTAGAATGTTGGGCACACTTCAGGAAAATGAAGCAGCTCTTACCTGAACACAAAGTCAGAACTATCGATTTCAGCTCCACACCTGGAATTTTTCAGAATGCCTCCATTTCCAACCACAGCACAGTTTTTGAAAGGATAGACTGAAAGAGGAGAGGACTGCAAACAAATAAAAAGATGTAGCCAATTCTTTATAAGTGTTTTGATTGTTTCTTTGTGTCTACTTGGTCTTGCAGGTTTAATCTGTTAAATCCCAGTAAAAGCATTCACCATTTAGCAGACAGGATTGCCAAACCTGGACAGCCAAAAGCTAAAAATAGGCACCAACAGACAGAGAACTGTTACCTCTGCTACCAGAACTTTGAAAGAATAACGCTGGATTGTTAAAACTGGGTACCTTTTAAAGGTACCTGGGTACACTTAACACTAAAACCATCTAGTAGTGGATTGAAACCTTGACAAGCTAAGGAACTAATTTATACTGAAGATAGTTTAAATTTACCCATTTTCCTTTGCACTGGGGGCTGTCATATAGTAATTTACTTTCTCAGGTAATAGAACGTAACTTTGTACATTCTCCTCACTTGTGTCACCACACAATTATATTTGAAGCAGAATAATGAATTTAGGGGAACCTGAAGAAACTGTAAAGGATAATGATGTGCCCTGGCTTAACTCTTTGTGAATGTCAGGCCCCACAGAAGAGGTTACTGTTTCTGGCTGTTCACTCTCTCTGCTCCTCTTCTTATTACAGCTTGCTGTCTTGCAGTGGGGAAGCTGCGTGGGAGCTAAGTGCATCCACTTGAGAACTAGCACAGTTCACAACCTAGAAAATTAATGCAAATTGTTGGCTATTTAGGTTGACGTTAATATAGCTGGCTGCTATCCCAGTCTCAGAAACTTTTCATACATCTTGCTCAATCTCTTCTGCTGTGGGAGCACTGACATTTACCAGAGGCCAACAGCTGGGATACTTTGACTGCAGAAATTAAACCCAGTTGTAAAAGCGAGTCAAAACTTGCTTATGGAAAGCATTATCCTTCTTTCTTCTCTCATCAGCTTGCCCAAAGACAAGCAAGAAGGGACACTGTGTTGAACTACGCAAAAAATGTGGGGGAAGTGGCAAACATCATATTTGCCTGGCAATATATTACAGAACATGTTCAATTCTGAAAGGATGGTAGGAGAACACAAAGGCCAGGCAATTCTGTCTACCTTAGGCACACAAAGCATACTACTTTTTTATTTCTCCAGCTTAAATTTGGAATTACTATATCCTCTATTGCAATGAAGTCAGTAAAGACTGATTCACAGCAGTGTTAGGAAGAACTAGACTCGTGGTAGCTGGCATCTCACAAACCAAGAATGCCAGAGATGGATAAGAGGGCTCCCATACGCTCTTAGCTTCAAGAAACCAAATACAAACTCTTTGTCTAGTCTCAAGATCTTGTATGTCTACTGTAATCCTGAGGTAAAAATCTGCTTCCTTTTCTCAACCTGTGTTTCTGGCTGCAAACACCCTCCCCCAGTGGGTAGCAAAGCTAGTGAAAGGGCTGGAAGGAATGTCCTATGAGGAGTGACTGAGGACATTGGACTTATATAGTTTGGAGAAAAGAACAGGTAATCTCATTGCTCTCTGAGGAAGGGAAGGGGAAAAGAAGGTGCTGATCTCTTCTCCATTGTATCCAGTGACAGGACACATCAGAATGGTTCCAAGCTGCACCAGAGGAGGTTTAGGCTGTACATTAAGAAGCATTTTTTTTAACAGGAGGATGGTCAGTTGCTGGAACAGGCTTCCTAGAGAGGTTGATGTCCCCAGGTGTCAGTGTTTAAAAGGCATTTAGACCATGTCCTTAATAACTTGCTTTAGCTTGGTCAGCCCTGAACTGATCAGGCAGTTGGACTATGTGATCATTGTGGGTCCCTTCCAACTGAAATTTCTCTGTTCTACCCTATTATGTTTTATGTTATTCTGTATCAGGTTTACCACCAAAATATCTTTCATAACTTACATGCCCAAGCCTGCACTTGAAATGGCATGGGCATATGAGGAATATGAAATGTTCTTCCAGATTGAAATGCCTTTAAAAATGGGAATGATAAAAGCAAGGCAAACACTTTCAGAGTATTTGCTCCTGAATTCAACTGGCTGCCAAGTCAGTGTTCTGTAGCAACTCTACCTCCAATCCATGATCTATGATATCTGTTAATGCCTCTACCGCTGTGGAGGAAGGGAAAAAAAAAACCACCTTGCAAGGTGAATAAAGAAGTTCATAAAGTGCATATAGGGGCTGATGGGTCTCTTCCAGAGCAATCACAGTATCTCAATTACTAACCCAAAATATATATACTGTGATTATAATAACAAGAAAAAGATACACTTCTTACCACAGGCAGCATCCTAAAAATGTCCTCTGTAATGAGGATAGTCTTTTTACTGTCCACTTCATAACTCATGTTACTTCCCAGTGGGCTGTTGTTTTGAGAAGCAATAAAATTGTGAACTGCATCACAGCAGGAAGCTAATTCTGACCTGCAAAAAACACAAACAAACAAAACCTGCTCAAAGAGAGTCAAATAAGCAGAAAAGCAGTGCTGGAGAACCAGATCAATGAACACCAGTTTGAATTAACTAGCAGCAAAAGGCTATATTAACCTTCTATGATGTCATTTCCTTTGACTTGCTTTGCTAAGCAAGTCCATTTTCACAGTAAATGTTCAGAAACTAATTAGGGCAAGAACTGATAACTGTTTTTATCTTTTGGTCTCCTTTTCCCACTGAGAAAAAGTTGTAATCAATCTCTTCAATATTATTAATTGCTAAGATTAATATGGAAATACTGAGTGACTTCAGTCCCCAAAGAATTAAAAATGTGATTTTCACCAATATTGAACAAGTGATTGTAAGAACCTAGAAGGCTGAAGAAGGAAAAAAAAAAGGAAATAAAAGAGATAGAGATGGAAGGTACTGGCAGTGGTACTTAGTGAACATCTAGATGGTTTGCAAGCCAATTAATTAATAATTAATTTCTGCAACTGTTCATCACAATTTTTCCTGTGCACAGTACCACAGGTGTTAAATAAATTACATCACAACTTGCACATAAAGAAGACAGATGTGCTAGACAGATAGCCTAGCTGCTCCCCAAAATACCTAGCAGCAGCCCTTAAATAAATAAAAATGGAAGGGATTCACTCAAACCTTTTGTGGGAGTGAAGACTATTACTCATCTTACCATTCTTGTTACCTCCAAACTTATAAAAATATTATGCATGCAAACATTCTACATTATTAACAGTGAAATTAAATTAACTTAAAATCCCCATCAGACCTTTGAAATCAGACCCAAAACACTATAATTCATTTTGCTATAGGCAACAACGTCCTCTCTGCTGCCATGGGATCTGATTTTCAGGCTCTAAGGCTGAAATATTCATGGACAGACATTATGTATCAATTGCTAGGACACAGCTTTCTCATTAGGTAAGATACTAAGAGAACTACTAACAATTTAGAGAAAATACTTTTATAACAGAATTTCCCAGAGTTTTGAAAATACCAGACTGAAGGTTTATTGAGAAGAAAAAAATTTACCATTAGAGCCAAAGGAATAGAAAAGTTTTATTTCATACTGTTTCAACATGAAAAGTAAAACAAATTGTTGAAACTAGTTAAATATTAGAAGCCAAATTCTGCCTGAAAGTGAGCTGACTTTAATGGGGTAAGACACAGCTAAGAGAAGTTGCTTCATTTCACTTTATCAACAGTGTAGACAGAGAAAATATAATAATAACAATAATAAAAATANGGAAGGAAGGAAGGAAGGAAGGAAGGAAGGAAGGAAGGAAGGAAGGAAGGAAGGAAGGAAGGAAGGACCATTTCAGTTGTCAGATGACTTACTGGTATATATTAACACATTTTGAATACTGAGTTTTAAAACTCCTCCAAGGCAAGGTTTCCAGATGTATAAGGAACACTGGGGCTGGGATGGCACAGATCTGGAACAACAACACTAGGAGAGTAACGAGGAAATGTCACTCCTGAGAGAGGAACCAGTAGGGTTCAGATTCCCATAAGCTGCATTTGACTCCATTCCCTAAACATGGTGATTCCCACTGCTCTGCTCAAAACCTTAAGGGGCAGGGAAGATCTGCGGCTAAAGAGAACCACAAGGTCCAAGGCTGCAGATGGAACTGCGACTATGCTCTGTGGTCAGGAGACACTCACATGGTAAAAACAATTCTCTGCAGGTATATGGTATCCTACTTTAAATATATGGCAAAGCCAAAAGGGTGCAGTAAGGCCGTAGAGTCAAATGATGGAGTCTGGGAACACTGGATGTTATTGAACCAGTGGTTTTTGACTGGAGCACACCTGCTTCTCGTTCTTGTCACTTTTTGCTATAACCAGCTCATTCTAGTCTTAATAAATGCTGTAGCAATAAGAGGTTTCAGATCTCACTGTCAGGTCCTGAGGGCACCACCAAGCCTCGCTACTGTCCAGCACCCTGGGGCTGCCCCTATCCTGTCTAGGGTCCAAGACCCCATTTCAATCTTCCAGAGCCATCAGTCACTGCCCCAGCAACACCAGAGCAGGGCCAGTCTCCGGTTGTGTCCATCCTGTTCCCAGGGAGGTGCCCAGGCCTAGGGCTGCCCCATTCCTGGCTAGGGGTGGGATAAGCCCAGCTACCAGTTTCTGCTCTGCTGGCCAGGTTACTGCATTGGGATCCCACACCCTGTCCCTCAGGAAGCAGCTGTCCTTCACTGCTCCCTGGCACTCACATGGAAATGAGGAATCACATAACCCTTAATGCTGATTTCCTTGTTTATTTTCTTGAAGCTAAATGAAGCAGGCCTAAACACTATCTATGTCAACCACTGGACATTCAGAGGAGAAGGAATAATGCCAGAATATTCTTGCCAACTTTAGTAAAACAGCTCTTTTGTGTGTGATGGCTACCAGACCCTGAAAGGGCAAACTGATAACAGATCCCATTCATTAATAGAGATGACATGTTTTTTCCTTTTTATCACTCATTCCACAAGAACAAGTGCTTCAATAAAAGCAGAAACAGTGCAGAAGAAAAACAGATATCAGCATTAATAAGAAATTAATAGTTTAAATTAATATTATGGATTTGCTGAGAACGTAAAACAGAGCCAAGCTAGTCCAGAAACACAGTAAGAACAAGAGAATACATACTGAGCAATGACAAATATTCTTAGAGCATCCATGTTAAAAATTTGGTGGTAACAATAGAAACATTTTACTTCGATTAAATCATGACATACAATCCCACTGTGCTCAAGCATCCCTGTACAGAGCTCCAGTGGGAATGCATGTAACCTGCAGACAGCAATACCCATGGCAGTGTATTCAGCAATCTGCTCACACAGGATTTTGTACAAGCTCTGACACGTGGTAATCTACAACTGACAGCAAACGATGAGGAAGGGGTAGAGACTGGGCAGTCCAAGCAATCTATTACAGCAATTTCATCAGAGTATTAATGTCATTCATATGTGCTCTGTCAGGCGGTGACGACTCACTGAAGAGCATTTTACTTCAGAAGATTAACACATGTACCCTACAAGGGCTTTATGTGAGGAGTTGCAAAGCCAAGACAATATTTTAACTCATGTATCATGCCACCTGGAGAGAGGGAAACTTAAGATGGTGAGATGAGAAGCAAGAGTCAAATCATAAAAGCACCAAACAGAAGTAACCTTTTTTTTTTTTGGACTAGAAAGTGATACACATTGTCTGTTCTGACTAGGAGAAAACCCTGAGATATGGAAGCAGCACTTGGAACACAGGATGCTGCTATGCAGGCTGAGCATCCATCTCATACCTTTCAGAACATGAATGTAGCTTACAGTAAGAAGGTTTAAGTTCAGCCTTTATCAGAGACTGTGGGCTTGCCCTAGAACAAAGGGTGTTTATGATCCAGTCACGCATGACAAGTCCAAATTGAGGGTGATGCTTGAGTCAAAGTACTGAAGTTTTGTAGGGCACTAGTTTTGGAAAATATCTCCTCTGCAGCAGAGGTTATTACTGACAGTTTCTTATTTGGAGAAGCCTTTTTCTCCAACATTTCTCCTGCAAGGATTTGGAAGCTGAGTGATATCTAAGAGTTATTTTTACATCCTGAGACATAACTCCAAACACAGATATTTCTTATGCCAAGATAAGCAGAAAGGGAGTTGATTGCATTATCTAGAACAGTCACTTGTAGTAAGTGAGGAACAAAATCAGAACCTGGAAAAAGACCACACCATTTTGACTGGTAATACATATCTCATAGGACTGAGTAAGTACAGTCATGATAATCTTGGTCAGTAACCTAAGTGGAGGGGTGTGTTGCCTTTGTGTGGGAAGTTTTGATCACATTAGACAACATAGACTCACACATAGTTGCACTGAAGAATGGTTTTTGTTGCTCAGCATACACCTTCACTGAATTTTTTCCTTTGTGGCTGAAGGATGCATGACCCAAGTTTGTATCATTTTTCAGCTGGTACAGAATTTTGAACCTATGGCTCCAAATAATTTCTTCACATTCATGGCCACTGAGACCTTACGGAAATCCTGGTTTCTTGAAGAAAGTTACCAAAATTGTATGGCTTGTGAGACAAGCCAAATAATGTTCTTTTCCAACTGCTATGCAGTTTTTCCATGCTGAACTGTTGGCAGCAACAGAGGGCTGTTGCTTTGATTACATGTTTCCAAACTTTTCTGCATAACAAACACTTAATATGGATAGTCCACTGTATTTAGTGGAATACACATGTTCTAAATACGCTGATAGAGTTTTCTTTGCAGCTCCTGCAGTTGCTCTGTAGCCAAGATAGCAGCAAAATTAGCTACCTTCATTCTGTGCTAGTATGAATATATGCATTTTAGCTGATTCAGGCCTTCTGTACAGGCTGCACATGCCTGCTGACAAGTCACAGTGTGCACACATTCTGAAGATACTGAAAACATCTCAACATCTTCAACAACTCAGTGTGGACCAATCACAAGGGCTAAAACAATCAATGGTTAGCCAAGCCAGCTCAGCTGGTTCAAAAGCCAGCACTGCCCTTACTCTGAGTGATATTGGAAGAATCTATAATGAGTGTGAAATTTGTCTTTATGTAAAAAGCTTCTGCAGAGCTTAAAAACTTCCCATTCCACCAAACTTTCTCCATTGAAAATGCTTCAGTATGACACCAGTGCCTGTGGATCTGTGGCCTGAGGGCATTCGCCATTGCTGAGAACTGTGTGAAATATTTCACTGTTGTTATGCATTGGACTAAACTGGGGTGGGAGGAGGAGAAAAATGGATGGAGATAGATGCCACCGAAGTATCAAAATATTCAAAACATTGTTAAAATAACAGATGCTCAACTGTCCTTTAAGGCCATAGTGGCAAGGGTGAGGAAAACAATTTTAATTTGCTCTAAAGAAAGCTTAAGTTCAGTATTAGGAAACACACTAAAAGAGGTTGCCTAGGCAAGGTGCAATATTTGAACAACTGAAATATTTTAATAGTGATGAGGACAAACTTTTTCCAGTAATGGTGTAAATCTATTTGATTTTAAGTCACCATTTATAAACATCTATAAAGTGAATGTTTGTTTGCAAAAACAGTATCATATCAGTCCTGTTATAAAGCACCTGCACATTATTGACACCAGCAATGCTTACATAGATGTATCTCCTTGTGGATTTTCAGTTACTCTAGACACAAAAAAAAAAAAAATTTACATAAAAGAGAACCAAACACAAATTAAAACTAGCAAATATTTAAAGCTGTTACTCCTGTGAGCTAAGTGGACATCACAGCACAGCTCGTAAGGTCATTTGAACAAAGAGCAAAGCATTCAAGTGACAAAAGTCCATGGATTACTACAAACCAGAAAAAGTTTTGTTAAGTTTGTTTTAATAGCTTACCTAGCTTAGATCTTTGTAATCATTAGTTCATGTGAGTTATTGTGCTGTACATGTGAAGACATCAAAAACTTTGACTGTTTGTGACAGTAGAAGAACCCACAAAAAATTCCACTATGTAACAGCAAAATTTCAAGGGCACACCTACAAACAGGAAAACTACTTTTTATCTATGTCCATTGCTGTAATATTTTATAATGAGCAAGCAATTATCTTTTTGTACTGCACTGGTGTCTCTAGACAATGACACAGGTTTCTCCAGGCTCTTGTCAATCCAAGTCAATGTGTCAATCAAAGTGCAATGAGGCATATTATGACATATTCCAAAATTAAGAAAAAACCGGTTAAATCTGATATCTGAAACAGAACATGTTGAAGGGGAAGGCTACACTGACCACCCTTGAATTGCCTGGAAATGAAGTAATGTCATAAATGTCTAAGACAAAGAAAACCAAAAGGGTTGAATCTGAAATCAAGGCTGAATATGTAAAAGGTGTAATAAAATTTTCAAACCAAAGACTATTTAAAGGGTCTGCCATGAAGACATAATTAGCTCAGACTAATCCAAAATTAGATTCTACTTATAGGAATCCTCCATCCTTTAGAAAAGTATATAATAGTCTGTAGACCAATTAAAAGATTCAAGCCTTGCTTCAAACTGTCACTAATTACTATCTCTCCACCCATCTTTTTCTCTCCTGAAATAAAATATGTTTTTGAATATATACTCATTATTTTACATATCATCTATTAAATCTGTACAGCAAATGTACTCTTAATCTCTCAGCAGTCTGAGTTCTGTGTACTTTCTTGTACACTGGAAGATTTCAGAGATTACAGCAGAAATATTGATCTGTTTAGTGTTAGAAAAGCTATTGATTATGTGGTGGTGTGAGCTTATATAAGCATAAATTGACCTTGCAGTGTGTTTTATTTGTGTTTCAGCTGGGGTTCATTGCAGCACACAGATGTGATAAGCAATACTGTTATATGGGTTAGAGTGTAGTTTGCAAAAAAACTAATCTCTTCAATAAGTGGTATTCTATAATCTGTAGGAATGTTTAACACACACTTTTGAGAAGAGATATTAAAGTGGGAAAAGGGTAATAGAGGTCAAGTGGAATAAAAAGGAAGAGGGAGAATAACAGGACATGGAAAATGGTTGATCTTTTATCTCTTTTTTTTATGAATATATGTTCTTTTTTAAAGTAGTAATGTTCCTTTAAAAAAGAAAAAAAAATTAAAATATTTTCGTTGGGGGCAGCATTCTGCCAGCTAGACTGCAGTGTAACATCAGGAATTTTAAAACTGTGTTTTACACCTAGGAATATCCTTCTCTCTTCATTATAATATGCAAATAAGGTTTGTCTGGAATGGTCTTTCCATGGGGAGAGGGCCCAGTACCCACAGCTCACTATTTCAGTGTGATACCACTCCTGAAGTGCTGCTGCATTGCTTTGACAAGCTTCAAGCTCAGTCAACCCAGACATACAATGCTCAGAGGCTTCTCTGAAACACAACATCTGCTCAGCTCTTCTCCCCTCATTTTGAGGCCTGTATTAAATATTTTGTAGCTTTCTGCAAAAGCTGGAGTCACAACTATTCTGAAAATCTGCAGATTATTTGATACCATCGGTGTATAGCCCAAATGAGAGTAAATTAAGCTTGAAAGTCTGTAAAGCAGAGAGGTGTGGAGGTGTAAAAAGCAATTACAGCTTGCACTTAACTAGGCTCTGTAATTTGTTGCAATAATGAAATATTTCTTTAAAGCGGAAAACCTTTGAAGAATACTAATATAATAATTAATATTCAGGTTACCTAGGGAACTTGAGACTCTGCTGACTGTAGCTAGAAGATCATTTGCAGACAAAGCTACCCAGTACAGCTTTTTTTCCCTAGACCTTTAAGGATGACCCTTCCAGGCAGCTATGAGATTATTTCTCCCATTTTTCCAAGTTTCTACTAAGTTTCTCCCTTACAGACAAGAAATCCAAGGACTTGTTCTGTCTAAAACAAGTTAGAGCTGATGTAAATCTGAAAAGGGAGAAAGAAGTCAGGTGGGCTTAGAAACAAAGGCATAATGTGGAGATGCTAGATGACTGAAGAGACATAAAGAACAAAATAAAATTTTAAAAGGTCAAGAGAAGATTAATTTTATAAAGGAAAAGTCAGAATAAAAAAATAGTTTTCTATATGTCTCTAGAAGTAAATGCTGGAGAAGACTCCAAAAATCACTGTTAGCAGGATGCTACTTAGACCACTCTTTTAACAATGACTGACAAATACTACTGAGGGGCACAATAAATCTTAACTAGATTTCAAGAGCAATGAACCAAGTGCTTGCACTTGCTCCTCTGAGGGCAGCCTATGTCTGACAATGCTGATGTCACCACTATAGACACTAAAATAAGTGAAATGCCAGGAGATTGGTTCCCTGACAGAGTCTGGACAAAAATCAACCACAGAAGAGTGACTGTGGAATGGGAGGTATTAAAGAGAACATCATGGCTTGTACTTGCTTCCTTACTGTTGTTGATTTTGAGAAATGCATGTGTAAACATCACGTAGCCATCAAGAACCAGTGAGCGCTGCCAGAGAGCAACCGAGCCAAGAGCATGTGAGCCAGCACAGCAGAGCAGCTTTAGAGGGAGCCATTTGGAAAAGGGCAGCCCTCTGACACAAATGGACACATTTTGCACAGCTGCATGACAAAGCTGAGCCAGGTAGTAGAGGGTCAGCCTGGAGTCCTGCACTCTGCTCTCCAACAGTGAGTTGGCAAAAACACTGTAGTTTGTGCCAGACGTGGCTGTCAGCTGTAACCCTTCTGCCAAATAAAAAGACAAGTACTTCTTTCCTGAACTGCACTTCTAATTTATATTCTTTTATTTGGCCACGATCTGCTGAGAGAGCAGCTTACAATGAGAACAGACGTGTACTCCTTGGCACACAGTGCTGTCTTCTAGGAACACGGGAGTTACTGGCTTAGATCACATATTCCTTCACTCCACTAGCAGCATGATGGAAGCCAGCAGCAAAAGCTGCAAAGGAAAACACAGGAAAGCTTCTCTGAAAAATTAACTACCCAGGAGAAGCTGCTCTTGAACCTTATTAATTAGAGGTTAGTGTATGCCCTGAAGCATAAGACATTAAATCCCTTATAAATATGCATGCCTCTTCTTCAGAACTTCAGGATAACAGAGAGATGTCATAAAATTGACGCCTCGCCTGAGAAGCATCTAAGCGTTCACTGCATTTAACAGATGGACAAACAGGAAAAGAAGTCAAGCAGCTTCTCTGCAGTCCTGTGAGCAGGCAGACTTCTGGTGGCACTGGCAGGTGAATAATGTGACACAGCTTCAAGTTTCTCCTGCTGAAAATGGCTGGCTGTAGTACCCAATTTCTGCTGCACAGCCCCTCAGAGATTAATTTCCTCTTCTGCAAATGGGTGTGTTTATCTACCTACTTAATGAGATTTTCAGACTGTAAAATATTTGTATTACACAGCTATTACTGACACTAGGCTAAGCTCAAAAAAGGAAGAGATCTACTGCCCAGGGATTATTAATTCATTTATTTCACTACAATTCTAGAACTTTTTCACCCCCATAGCTCCATTAATGCATCATTTCTCAGCTAAAGTGCCCTTCCAAAGCCAGTTGGAAGCTTAAGTCTGATAAATAAATCCATGGTCATGGATTAAGGACAACTGTACAATTTTAATATCTTATTTCCAAAAAACAACAGAGAAGACAGAATGAAAAAAGAAAGACAAGACTTATGCAAAAGCACTCATCTTTTGTGAAATATCATTCACAATGCCCTACACCAAAGCACCAGTCCTTAGTCATGTCAATGGAAATCTTTGATGGCATCAAATCAGATCAAACTTCAGGAACGGGATAAATAGTACTGCCATCAGAATTGCAGCATGGGTTATGTACATATGAACTAGCTAATACTCCAGCTAGTTTGGATGTTAAAAATCAAGAAAACCATAACAGCACAAACCTTGAATGTACCTTCAGTAACAAGTTTGTCCAGCCTGTGCTGAACCACGGATTTTAAAAGACGGTTTTCTTCTGCTTGGTATATGAGCTAAATTAAAGTTAGTAAGATCACCTCAGTGTACATGGAGTCCACACTTTTTTGGTGGCTTAGTGCATCAGACAGTTTTGTCTTTTGAATTTTTTCAGTTTGATCATTGGTTGCATAACCTACCTTGACTACTTATGACCCACAGTCATTGCTGGAAGCCAAAGACAGCATGAGGAACAGCAAGCATCCTGTACTTTAAGTCCAGTCTTATATGATGTTTTGGATGCTTGATTCCCATAGGCCTAGAAGATGCAGAAGCTGGCCCGGTGGAGGGGAGATTGTATAAGTAATAAATGAAGAAGTCAGGCTGGACAAAGGAGTGGCTGCAGTGCCACTGATTCAAACACTCAGTACAGCAGACGCAGTAGCAAATAGCTAGTGCATGGTGGCTGGTCCATTTGGAAGGAAGAGAAGTTTAAAAAAAAATAGATTGGAAAAGAAAAAGCCCAAATATAGCAGGATGAGGAGCAGGTGAGAGCAGCTTCATCTCCTGTCAACTCTGTGCAGGACACTTGCCTGTTCTGAGATGGAATGGGCTGCTTTACAGCTCCTTATCATGCTTGATAGCTCTGTGCACAGCTGTGGCCTGCGTGAGTCAATACAAAGTTTCTTTAACTCTGTGTATACTCCTCCCTCAGCTTTGGGAAACATCATTAGTCAGCTGTGATACACAGCAAACACAGCAATTTACGCTGCACAAAAACTTTAACCTGTCCCCCGCACCCCAAAACTACTTCTTCCAAAAGGATCATGCTGAGCATGTAGATATTAAGCTCTCAATGCTAGTTAACTCCAAAGAGTTGGAAGATAGGTCAGTTTATTTCTTTTTAACAATCATGACAGAATCTTGAATTATGATCCATGTAAAAATGTAAATCAAGAGAGCTTTTTTCCCTGGAGAAAACAGGGATGGCACAGTGAAGCTATTTTTCACAACCAGCACGATTTCCAAATGAGAAATTTAGAAATTTAGGCTTTTGAGAGCTTACCATCCCTACTGAGTATGTCCTTCTGTGCCATCCCAAACAAGGACAGATGGAATCACGTGTTGTCATGCTCAGGGGCCATGGCATGCAGTGACAAACCTAATGAGTGCCTTGGGCACTTCTGCAATAGAGGCAATAGTCTTGGGGTAAGGAACACACTGCTTCATCATAGCCTTTTATCAGAGTGTCAATTCAAATGGACAAAATAAAATTATCAGTACTTTTTTAACACTGTAGGGTTTATGCCAGGAATATTTTAATTAATTCTTCTTAAGTTAGTTTACTACTCATTATAGTGAAGATAGATGAAATTATTTATGTAGTTCTTTTATTCTACTCAGTGTGCACAGTTAAATTCAACAAACAAGAAGAGCTGCAGCATCAAAAAATTACTAGAAATTACTGCAAGCAATACAAAACTATCTGTTTAAAAGGGAATATTTAAATTTATGGCTTGTTAGAAAAATCTAGGGTAAACAGTTTTTCTAAACGAGACAATGAAAATCACCTGAATTTTGTAGATTCTTCTGGTTTCCTTACCCAGGTGCAGTTCTGCAGTTTTGTGACTATGTGAAGATAATAATCTTCCGAGTATCTAAAAAAGGAAACAACATCAAACACTAGAATACATATGTATGTATATTTAGAAACAGTCTCTGAAAACATTCAAATGATGCATTTATTAATAATAATGTGCATGGTGCATATATAATAGATTGCTTTTAGAACTCCATGACCTATTTTATCTTTGTAATTTGTAACAGCACTATCCTCATTTAACTAGCATGACCTATTAAACATCTCTTCTTAGTACTGGTGTCCTAATGAACTTCAGAAAGTTTCAAAAGCACATTTGTTTCAAACTTACATAACTATAACTATAAATATTTTGAACTTACTAGAAATCTTCTCAAGTGCAAAATTCCAAAATAATATAAATAATTCTCTTGTACTTGGTGGTTTAAACCTTAAAAGTGTTTTAAAAAATGGCTCTTGCTGGCCAAGATGAAACATAACATTTCTTATGCCTTTTCTTTCCTTTACTTCATAGAGTCCCCAAAGCTCAATCATCTGAAGACAACAGACCAATATTTACAGATGCAATTTTTCCTTTAAACTGTCTGTAAAATAAAACAATCTGCTACTTTACATGATCCAGAACTTTGGTTACATTGCTACATATAACTAAAAAGCTCTCCGCTCTTGCAAATCCATTCAAGAGATTTAAATTTGTTCATATGTGAAATACTTTGTAACATGCAAGTCAAAAGAATGAAGACATTTTTTGCTTTCATGTTTAATGTTACTACTTCTCCCATTTGTGCCTGGATTATAATACAGGTTTTTAAAAAACAGTAACTGACTTAAGATAACTGGGGGAATAAGAAGAAAATATGGTATGGATGTCATGACTAAAATTCTGTGGGACTCAGGTCTCCATACAAGATCTAACTTGTATTATTTTAACAAAAATGGCTTAGTGTTGATCCAAACGATGATGAGTTTATTCAAGCTGTCACCTAGAAGTGTCTGTTTTGAACAGTTTTACGAGAGTTGGGATGGCAAGAAATATCACTTGTTTTTAAGTGGAGCATGAGAATTGATAAAAAGCAATATATAAAAACACTCTGGTGGTTGCAGCAGCAGAGGTCAATTATCTGAAAGCTTCCTTCTCTCTCCTCCACATTTGAAAGAAACAGATAGTTTGCTTCATAAAAGTACTGCAATTGCTAAAGGTAACTCATTTATCCTACCCCAAGTAAAATCATGTCCAATTTCCAGATGGAAAAATAAATTATAATTTTAAGAGGAATGCTGCATTAAAACTGGTCTCTGGCTCAAGTTTACACCTGTGACAACATGTACAAGCTTCATCCTCCACACTTAGTAAACTCTTAATGGAACTAGAAGATTATGACTAAACGGATTCTACTGAGCCCTTCACAACTCAAGAGAATTCCATCAGCAGAAGCAGGAAAAGAAAAAACTAGTTTCACTGCAGCTGTAGCTGATCTGATCTGGTGCAGTACACCTTCCTCCTTCCAGCCCAACTGCCTTGTGTCACTATGGGTACTTACCTGACTCCACCCCTGCTTTTCTTTTGCCAGGTTTTGCACTTGTCAAATGCCTTCATAGGCCACTTTTACTACCAGGGCAAAAAAATAATCCAGAAGGAAAAGGATATGCATATACATTTTCTTCTTATTGTGTTAAACCAGATAAGAAAGATTCCATCTAAGACCACAGCCAGTATAAGTAAAGAGTGATGGAAATGGACAAACAGGGATCAAGGCCCTCCTATTTTGGCAGCTGCCTGCTGGTATGTTATCAGCGTTGGAACTGCAGACACAGAAAATGTAACTACCTACCTGCTGAAGCTGATGCCTAAACTGAGTCACTATGTGGTCAGACAAGTGTTAGTAGGAGTGCAGGGCAGGAAGTGTTTGTGGGGTGAAGGTGAGATAAAAACGCAAAACCAAAATAGCCAATTCTGATGTTGAATAACTCATCTGGTTTCATTCCTTAATATAAACAAGAAATCACTTTTAGATGCTTGGACTTACAAAAAAATTCCAGAAATTAATAGGATAACAGACCACGAAGAGTTACTTATGCTATTGTTATCCAGGAGGAAAAAAAATATAGAAAAAGCAAATTCTAGCCTAAAGACATTGATAAGATGAAGATAAGAGTCAGAAATGAAATGAAAAATTACCATCAATTCAGAAAGAAATTGCATGGACTGACAATTTTTTAGTAACTTACAGGGAAGCATTTGGTAGGGAGAAGAATGAAAGCATAATCTATATTCTCCAGTTCTGAGACCTCATAGGAAACATAGGCACTCACTGTCAGAAACTGTAAGGGCCCTCTCATACTTGTAACAGAAAATGCACTTAGGGTAAAAACACCAATTACAAAGCAAGAACACTGCAGCCTTTCCACAGCTGTCTCTACTGGATGGAATTGCTCTTGCTGGGAGGTATCCAAGCTCACCAGTTCACATAGAAAAGCACCATTTCCAGGTCTTTACAAGTCAGAACACCAGCTCTGCTCGCCCTATGCAATCAGTTTAGCTCCTCTTGTGACTTACAAAGACACTCTGGTCTGTCAGAACTTGTCTTTGCCAGCTGGTACAGTGCCACAGGCAGCACAGACATCCCAGCAGGCTGTCCTGGGGGGCAGGAGCTCCCAACTGTGGCAGCTCTGCAAGGCATCTGCTCACAGCAGTAAAAGGTTTCTATGAAATGAACTCCAATACAGACAGTATTCCTAGAAACAATTTTTTAAAGACTCAACATGAAGCTCTGGGATTTGCTGCAGCTGGGTTTGCAACCCAGAAAACTTTGTTTTCCTCTAAGAAAGCAAATTTTAGCATTTCCTGCTTTAAAGGAGGCTTGGGGACTCACTTCTCCAAACGAATCAGTTCAGGTTATCAGGGAATCATTTCATGACTCTGCTATAACCCAGACAGTCATCTTCTCCACACTTCCATTTTAAAGAGCTGGCACATTACATATATTTCCACTGACACCCAGGAGCCCACAGCACAAATTCACTGATGCTAAAAGGGTTTTATTATTAAGATAAAAAAGGTTCAGGTAAATTGAGCTATAAAAATACTTGGACAACACAATGATTACAGTGCTAAGAAGAGCGAATGAATGAAACATGGGGTATTTTGTCCTGTTTTTGTCTGCCACCTGCACCACAACAGTTATAATAATTTGCTGTCCTAGGAAACTCACTTATGCTATATGAGCCTGACTGACAAATAACACCTGGAATGTTTTTTTTTTTCCCCAGAGTATTTGTCAGGTAAGAAGTGACCTTCTATGTTAACTGCGGTGGCTCAAGTGGAATTGCTATGCACAGTCGAAGAACTGACAAAGTATTAGTATCTTCCAATTTTTGGCAGATATCAAAAGGACAACAGCAAGAACAAAAGTGTAGAGATAGTATGGAGACAACAGGTAAAATGTCAGAACAGGATGCAGTCTCACTGGTTATTTGCTAAAACTAAATACCAGCTTGTAAAAAAGGTATTTGAATTAGAAGGAAGATTGAGCAGCAGGAGTGAAAAAAGGACACATTTCTACTTAGCAGTTTATGTTCAAGAAAGAAACAAATAAAAAGAAAAGCTGTGGCATGAAATGCAAAATAAGGGAAGTTCTGTTTTGCCTATGGACACTTTAACACTACCAAAAACAAATATCAGTTTTATAAGCCCTCAGGAGATTGTACACAGGGCTTGCTCTGGAATAAAAATGGAAAACTGCTAGCAAAAGTCAGCACTTCAGGCTCTTTGTCATCACCAGCACATACTTGATATAATAATAACAACTTCCCAGTTACATAGCATTTCTTACTATCAAATCATTTGACAAGCTTTAAATTAGTAATTTAAAGCTTTAAATTAGTAATTTAAAAATTTAAATTTTTTCTCTTTCTTCCAATTTAAGAGGCAGGAGTGTCCAGAATGTCCCTGCAAGTCTAGAACTGCAATATAAAGCATTTATACACCACGCCCATGGGTCACACCTTGAAAAAGCAACAAAATCCCTGCAGCTCCTCTCAGCAAAGGTCAATAGCTGCAATATTCATGGCAAAAAGTAATCCCTTGCTCCTTTTTTTCCCAAGCATCTGTTTCTCTTCCTACCTGTCCAATTCATCTTCTGCCTCATTAAATGGTACAGCCCCTTTCTCTTTAACCACGGAACAAAGGTCTTGTACTCTGTAAAGTTTCTCCCATAATCTGGGCTCCAAAATGTTCTCAATACGAAGAGCTCATCTCCAGAGACTGCTCATTCCTTTGCAATGTATGGGATAAACAAGAGCATTTATATTGCTGTAAGTAGATTTTGAAAGCAATACAGTGACTTCTTTTCCTTCCTTTGGTGTTAATCACTCAAGTTTTCAGTCAACTGCATTCTTTGATCCCTGCCAGTCTATGTTTCAGCTCTCACTATCAGCACATCAGTAACCTAGTAGTCTAGCACCTTTCAAAAGAATAAAAACTTCAATGATAGTGTTGCTGAAAGAGGTGGAATACTGATGGGAGAAGAGGTTGTAAAGAAGGGGGAAAAAAAGAATAAATAAATAAAGAAGTAATAATAAGAGCAAAGACAAAATGCTGGAAATATGATGACTTAAAGAGAAGTGAAAGATCTTTAAATGCAATAAAAAAGTGAGGAGGGGGCAGAAAAGACAGAGTAAGTTTTCAAATCATCATTTAATGGTTTTTTTGGCATTAAGGAAAAAATTGAGTTCTCCAGTACTTTGAATAGGGAAAGGCATATAATTATTTTTAGCTCACCTTTTGCATCTCATTCCATTTCTCTTCCCAAATGGAGGGGAGTGGGGAGGGAAGTTCTCAGCTTTAAAGACAGCGTGGCACCATCCATTTTAAGCTGCATCTCAGTCCTAATGGGAAGCCCTTCTTACTTTCAATGTTTTATTTATTGGTGCATCGATACAGGAAAAGATGTTACATGTCAAAAACAATGGCTGCTTCTCAGCTTTTCACTTTGGAAAGTGACAAGGAATTTGAGCAGGACTGATATCAAAGTTGGATTTTTCTCCATGCCAGAAAAATACAGAACAGCAAGTTGAAACCCAAAATTAATTTGGGGTGTTTTTTTCCCAATGTGTCTAAAGTCGGACTGTTAGTTTCCTGTGGACTTGTAATCATAACGCAATCATGTGACTAACCAGCAAATCTTTATACTAGTACATTTCCAAACTTCCTCTAGTCAGCAATGCTGAACAGAATCATTAACTGAAATTGCTCATAAAAGGAGGAGGGTTCACCAGTCAGGGAAAAGACACTCAAAAATGAAATTATATCCCACACTTCTACTCAATATTTTTGTGAATAACTTGGAATGTAACATTGCTAACTGACAAGAAGAAATCTTGTATTGTGAAAATAAAAAAGTTAAAATCCCACCTCGAATAAATCTTATCCATGTAAAAGAAAAAATGCAGCAAACATTGGTTGAACAAATTCAGTTTTCTGTTGCATAGCTCCACATTAATAAAACAAGAATTATGTAAAAAAGGACAATCTTTTACCCTTCTGTTTAAAACAAACAAAGCAGAAAGGACAGCAAACACCTACCTTTTCTTCTTGATAGATGATGACAAAATGTTGTCCTGAATTGCTTTACATTTTGAAGCCTGTTCAAACTGGTAAATTCCATTTTTATTGTGAGTTGTTCTGTTAAAAGGGAACAGGAGGAGAAAAAGCAATAAACTTTAAAACAGAGAACATATTCTACCAATGTTGTCACATTTACTTTGCTAAGACAATAAGATTAATAACCGTTGATTTAGCTGAAAACATTACCAAACAAATCTTATGGACTTCTACTGTGAAGTTCCTGTTATTAAAAGAGAGTTTTCTGCTAGGGACTATAAAATATTTGGTTCTTTAAAATAACCCTATTTCATAGTCTGAATTATATTTTCCACTTTACACTGTAATCAGCAATTGTAATTTTTTTAAAAAATGAAATTTAAAGCCTCTTGAACATTAAGTTTTGAAGATATTTAAAATATTCACTAGTAAAATATTTAGCAGATGTGATTTCCTAAAACTGTTGATGAAACGCAGTGCTCAGAGTGAATATAATGTATATAGCAAAGTTCATCCACAGGTGAAGTGGATCTTTGTACTTTGACCTTAACTTACTGACTGAAGCATAACACTTCCTGCCTTGTTTATTCTTTATTCACACAGAAAGAAAAAATATTTGTAAAAGGAACCAAGGCAAGTGCCAGATAGTGATCTTCTATTCCTGTCTTATTTTCACCAAACTCCTGTGTGGTCCTCTTGCTCTGGGCAGCCCTTGTAGAAGACTGAGATGTAAATTAGTAAATGATTGAGATACCAAGGTCTTATTCCATTCACCTCAGTTCATCCTCTACCTATGTCCAATCTCATACAATCACTCTCTTCTAACATCAGCCTTTGCTCTGTGGATTGCCATTTATCATAAAGATTTTTCCCCTGGCATTATTTTCCCTGCCCCTTACCATGTTCTTCCCTGCCACCTCCCCCTCCTCTTTGCTTCTTTCCACTGATTCACTGCTTACAGAGCCCTTGGAAATTGCAGCCTATTTGCCCAAACCAGAAGTAGAAACACAGAAGACAGAGACGCTGTGCGCTGTTCTTAGAGAACACCTGAAACATCTTTGTACAGAGGCACTCACACACAGAGAGAAAGGCCTTCCTGCTTTGTGCTTCTGAGCCATCACTGCCTTTAATGATAAGGATCAAAACTCCATTGCCTTCATCTGCTACAACATGGAGACCTCATAGCAACAAGATTTCTGACAAGCTGATTTTGAAGACCTTGCTTGGGAAAGATGCCATTTCAAGCCACAGAACCACAGAGTGGCTGAGGTTGGAAGGCATCTCTAGAGCTCATCTAGTCCAAACTCCCCACTCAGGCAGGGCCACCTAGAGAGGGTGAGCAAGGACTGTGACCAGATGCTTTTGAATATCTCCAAGCACAGAGGCTCCACAACCTACCTGAGCAGCCTGTGCCAGTGCTCAGTCACCCTCACAGTGCAAAAGTGATGCCTGATGGTCAAAGGAAACCTCCTGTGTTTCAGTTGGTGCCCACTGCCTCTGTTCTACCACTGAGCACCACTAAGAAGATCTTGGCTCCATCCTCTGCACCCTCCCTTCAGGTATCAATAAGGTCTCTCCTGAGCCTTCTCTTCTTAAACACTTCAAATGAGAAGACTGAAGAAGAAAGAGAAGAATAAATGCTTGTTTATTTTGCTACTGAACCAACTCTCATGGTCATAGCTGACAGGGAAGGAAAGAACCACCTTTCTTTTTCTTTCCATTGCCCATGAATTTTCTAGAGTTAGTCACCCCTAGTAGCAATTCCCACAGGACGCAGGTTGCCACGGACAGAGAACAGTCCTCTTCATTTCTTCCCACCGCCAATAAATTCTTCCCAGTATACACTCAGTGCCCCTGAGGAAGTATCCAGTCTGTATGTCTCTTGTTGAGGAAAACAGTAAGACAACACAACATAAACCTCTATCCTTTCAGCTCTGCAGTGACTTCAATAGATAGTAACAGCTGGCACTGCCTACTGAGAGCTCCTTGGCTGCCTTTGCATACAGCCCTTTATCTCATTTTTTCTCAAGGAGTGAAATACAAATAGCAGAAGGCTCTCAGAGCACACAGTTCAGAGTTAAGAACTCCACAGATCTCACATAGCAAGTGCTAGCAAATATTCTGCCTACAAAATTTATGTACACAGGTTTATTGCAGCTTGGTCTGAATGGTTCTGTCTATGCAGAACAACCAGGTAGGCCCTTTCCAGTTCTCAAACAAATTTAGCTAGCACTACATCATGCTTCCTCTCTCTTGCTTCTTTAACTCAGTAACATCAAATGATTATTCTGCAGCTGCAGCTTAAAATAAGAGGAATGGCTACAGGCAAAAGTTGAGCTACCTAAACAGCATCTTAAAGAAACAGATAGGAAAAAAAAAAGAACTATTGATATAAGCCAAGTGCATGTTACTACTGCAAATAAGCCTTTCATTATAACTAAAACCTAAGATGCTGGATGCTGATTTGAGAAGTGGCCTCAGCCCTTCTGAGCCACAGCTGGCCAGAAGAGACCCTGTCTAACATGTGAAGGCTGCCAAGTGGATGACCAAGGCAGAGCAGGCAGTTAGGTTTGATCAGCTCCCTGCGAGGTGCGTTAGCAGAGTGGCAGAGCACCAACACTCTTTCACAACTCTGTGCAGACAACCATTACAAGTCTCTACAGCTTCCTATTAATTTATGTCTTGAGATCTGTGGGGCAACAAATAAATATTCTCTCAAATACAAGCCTTACTCCACAGACTTTTAGTCCTTTTAAAAATTCGTAAGATCAACACAAGCAAGTTGCCTCATTTTTTACTATGCAATTGTTTTTATGCAATCATTTTCAAGACCTGAAAAATTAAAAAAAGAGGAAGTCAGAGAAAAAAGAAAGAACAAAATAAATCCCTATTCTGTTTTGTCATTAAAGTCTCACAATCACTTTTACAGCCACATGATAGATCACCAAAATGCTTCTTCTGCGGCTTTTTATACATAAAATTTACTCAACCCTCTTTATGTGGTGCAAAAGGTACAAAATTAAAACAATTTATTTGCAAGAGATGTAAAGCAATTACTCATTCCATTAAAAGTTAAATTTCTGAAGTTCTGTTTCACTGTCAGAGTGGCCTCTGCTTCACATGAGTGAAATCCTTTTGCATTTAGATAAAGATGAGTGTGCAAGAGGCAGTCCAGACTTCTACTGCATTATTCATGGCAAAGCTGTGCAGACATCAGACTCAGATTAAATTTCTGCTCATTTCAGACAATTGTGCAAGGCAACATTTACCACTAAATGAATTTACCTGACCTAGTGGATGACAGTCTTGTTCACTGGTTAGAGCAGCACTACAGCTTCTGCAATGAAATCAATAACGTGCCTAACAACACAGCTATCAGGCTACATTCAACTAATTTTGTGAACTATTAAGCTAAATGAGAACTTGAAGTAGAAACATTCTGTTGGCTTGAACTCATAAAACTGATGATACAGGGAAATTTCAGCTGTATTTTTCCTAGGGCTTAGATGTTCTCAAAGCCAATCTCACTGGACTAAATCTGAAAAACAGGGGTTTTTTTAATCATATATGAACAGCTTGAGGACCACATACTTCCTATGGTAATTCTAGAAACTCAGGAAGTACACCATCTGTACTTTAATAAATCCACAGTAGATTAAGACCATGTGCCTTATCTATCAGCACGTTTTTATTCTATATCTTGCTCTCAGGAAGACAGAAGATCCTCAAACTGTAAAATTGTTTAAGACAAGGATGGAATCCACCTTTAGACAGAAACTATATGGAAAGTCCTTTTGCTGCTCCTGCAGCATTCAGTCCTGAGACAATAGGGAACCTTAGTGCAGGGAATCACCAGACAGAGGGGTATGTCAAGTAAGACATCATTCTGGGGGAGCAGAAAGGTACAAGGTACAGGCAGGAAAGCAAAGGCACACCCTTTAAAAACAAAACCAAACTCAACCCCAGTTATCAGAGTTGGAAAATGGGATGGGCATAAGATGGAGGAATGGTAGGGAAGAAAAGAAAAAAGGCAGATGGAAAAACTGATGCTGTGAGTTATACTGTAACACAAAGATTAAAATGTTACTCCTCTAGATATCCCTCAAAATCAGGTAGAAATGTGGGATGAGATATTCAAAATTTCTCAGACCTGAACTGTCTGGCAGCAGTGAAAGCAACAAAAATTTCACCTCCGTAGTAAGTCCACACTGAAAGTAAGGGAAAATCCCACTCATTGGCTATCCACTCCACACCCAGCAGAACCAGTTGTTGCTCTTTTCTATAACTTCTTGCTCTTGTCTGTCTGAAGCAGCACATGAGCTCGAAACATGTTCCAGCTGAACATCTCCAGCTAAAAAGGATAACTTGTATGCAAAATTGCACATTTTTATCATTCTACCAAATGGCACTGAATAGCATTATCCAGATTGTGAATATCTTCTGTCTTAATCTCTCCCTTGAAGAGACTAATTTATATTTGAACCTCATAATCTGTTAGTTGAATACTATTTAAAAACCCACAATCCATACTTCCATAGGAAAGGTGCTCTTAAGTGCTGTCTTTGACACTATTTCTAATTAATCAGATGATAAGAATATAGTGATGTTTTTGAAGTTCACAACACCTTGATTAATAAGGCAATACACAATTTAAATTCTTGGTGAAATGGACTATAAAAATGGCTTCATCAAACCACAGAAGTAAGAATTTGTCTTGAAACATTAATCACAGCAACTGTTAAAGGGACTGATCCTACTAATTTTGTTCACGTTCCTATAGAGGTATCGCTTATCTAAGGAATGCTAAATCTGGTCTTTAACACAAACTGCATCTTTAAATTATTTGAAAGACCCTCCAGTGCATTCACCAGGGTTATGTATAACATCAGATACTTTTTATTTATAAAATCTATAAACTGCATGACAGGTAACGTGACAAGCAACATTCAGAGCCTCATGGTAGGTGAAGTGAAAAGAATAAGGTACTTACACTAAAATCATGTTACACATGGGCACACAATAGAATGACAGAGCAGTTTCACTTGGACCAAGTAAACAGAAAACTTTCACCACTGTCAGAACATAAACGTGTCCTGGCAGCAGCTTTCAGCTGAACACCTATTCATTTAGACAGAACTAATACATGAGGCATGGGTTCAAATGTTCTCCTAAAATACATCTGCATGCATCACTTGGAAATGAAGGGGCAAAATATTAAGAGAGTAGTAAAATTAGTGAAGTGGACCCCCACGGCTGACTAATCTAAACCATAGCAAATTATTTGTGCAATATACTAGGCTATTCCATAATTGTGGTATTAGCCTGTTTCTTCTTCCCCTTCTCACTGCCTGAATGCAATATTTTGTCAGTAGACAGAAAGTACAGGTCTCTGTAGCATTCTTAATTAAGTATAGCTGTTTATTTCCTAGGCCTGCATACAGATCTGCTGCTGAGAGAGGAATTGGAGAAATCAACACTGTGGAACACTGTATTAATACGAACTTGTTTACCCATAGCTTCTCAATCACTTCCTCCCACTGTTCAATTACCTCAGTGCTCTTTACACTTTGCTTGCCTTGGATCTGCAAAGACAGAAGCAAGCTGGGGAACTAGTAAGGGAATGCCTTAAAACTGGCAACACAGACCAGCAGAGTATTGGCGGTCAGTTCTTTAGGGTACTGTTGCCTTGTTACTTTTATATAAAGTATACATAAATAGTGCTATTTTGACTTCCCTTGCAGGGCCTGTGTAGGAATGTGCCCCCTGTTGACAGAGTGAACAAATTACCCTTTGTCTCCATAAAAAGGAAAAAAAGCCCAGAAGTTTCTCTCCTCAATTTGGTTAAAAGACACCTCATAGGACCTTGGGGACTTCACCTCAAACTTAAAGATAGCCAATTGGACAGAAACCAGAAAGTCCCGCCTAAGCAATTCCCTAGAAAAAGAAAAGAACAAAGGAAGTAATCGCTTTTGTGAAGTGTTTTTAGCAGGGCAAGAACCCCTTGCCCTGGCTTGGTTTTTCTCTGCATAGAGCTTTGTTATTTTGCCTTTTATTAAAATTTTTCTGTTTCTAACACTGTCTCAGAAGCCATCCTGCTGATTTTATGCCACCTGAGGTAGCTGAGCTATCTTGGGTGTGATACTTTTCTCTGAGAGCTTATAAAACCTGGCTCGAGGAGATACAGTATCAGGCCTGGCATTATTTATCTGCTGCATATTCCTGGGTAGTATAATAGGAGCTAGAATTTCTGCCTAAATTTAACCTAGCACACACTGGGCCTCATAACAAAGAAAATACTACCTAGCTTCTCTTACTATTTTCATTTTCCCCTGATAAGCACTAGCAGTACTGAGCCTTCTGTTCTACTATTAATATAACCACTAAACAAACAAATATGCCTGCACAAACACAGCTGGGGAGAGAGGAAAGGAGAGAGGGAAGACCAAGGGTCTAAAAGTGGGAAAAATGCAAGACTTCTTTTTTTGGTTGTACTGTTGAAAATATAAGAAGGCTATACTTAAGAAAATATAAATTGTCTCACAGTTACAGCTTAAAAATTGGGAGGACAGTATGAGGCATAGACAGGAGAATTTGACAGAAAACATTGCAGTATAAATGATACTGGTTCCATGAACAAATCTGGAGACCACTAGATATATCTCACTAACAGTGGCCTTTCTTTTCAGTAAGAAACCCTACTAAGAGGCATAGTAGACTGTGAAATAAGCCCAAGACTAGACGTGCAAGTCGCACTGTAGAGGCAGTCACATTGCTCCAATTAGCTAAGGCTTAACAAGAAAAAGGGGTAAGCAGTGTAAGAGACAAACCACATCATCAAGGTTTTTTTACTAAGATACAGATCTCCAGAGAACTTTAGGTGCCTGGTCACCATGTATTTAAACATTGCTGCACATAATAGCTGCCTAAATATCTAAGAGAGTCTGATCCAATCCCCTGCTTTTCATCCTTTCATCCTTCAGTTTCATCCTTTTAAAAGAATTACTCAAAGTAAAAGAACAGATTAGTTTTCAATACTGCAAGACAACAGAATAATAGGGCCTTAGAGATTCTTTGGGAGATGTCTGGTTACAAATAGGCCTCCAACAGCAAAGGAAATAATGATAACAAAAAAGATTAGCTTGTGACTGTGAAGATTGTCTAGATTACTTTTACTTAGAGGTCAACGATAGTGCCTAGGTTTTTTTTCTTTCTCCTTTCCTGGAAATATCCATGCACATCCTCTTACTCTTATGCAGGAAAGGACGTTGCTGCCAATAACACAGCAATGCCATTCAAATGATCAGGGTTGTTTAGGAGAACCACACTTCCCCACAGCACACTGGAATCTAATTCCTATTGAGCAGACCATCCATCTCCATCACTGAGGGATTGGTCTGAACCTCCTGAATGAGTCCAGATGCTCTCTGGATCAAACATCTCCAGCATGGCCCTTAGCCAGGACCAGTCCAGATGCTGCCTGGATCAAACCCCTCCAGCATGGATCCCTGCCCAGTCTTGCTGATCTCTGGATGAAGTAACAGCTCCTGGTCAGTTCAGTCCAGCAGCTCTCTCTCCTTTTTCATTAGCCACACATGTACCACAAACTCCTGCCAGGCCAGCTTACTGAGCATAGTCACTCAGGTGAGAAAGCACATCCACTCTTGGATTCAGCTGGCAAGACATCTCTGCAAAGACACTAAGGTTTCAGAGGCTTGAGTATATTGAAACCTTCTTTGATGAATTATTTACTTGACACACTTTTTCAGTCACTTAGTCATGAAGAAATACAATTTCAGGCTGACAAAAACTAGCTTCAAATTGGTGCCAAAATCCTCCAAGTAGAATAAAGAAAAATACATATTTAAAATCACAATCTCACTTGCCCTATTACAAAGGTTAAAAAAATGACATGGATTTTCAGACCTCTTTGGTATGTGTTGTTTCTACTTTCATTGCTCCAGTTGTGAGTGTACTAACAGCAGATGGGAAATAGACTGTTCTCTAAAGTGCTCTCTGCCAGCATTTCTAGTCAATTCAACTCCATGGTATAACACAGAGAGCTGAATGAAAGGAGATGCAGCTCAGAAACTAGCAGGGAAGAGCGTGAGGGGGGGAAACCACAGACATAGCCCAAAACAGAGTGAAGAACTGAGGAATGGCTACAAAAAAAGCAAAGCAGAACAGTACATCAAAAACCACTATCAAGAGGGGGAAAGAAGGGAAAAAAAGCAGAAAGGGAAAAAATGAGAACAGGAAAGAGAAGCAGGCTAGAAGCTCATAACATCAGGTAGGAACATTTGCAGAATTCTGTTCCTTTTCTTTCACTCTAACTTTGAAAGATGCTATAAACTTACAGCTTGTGAAAGTTTTAAATATTGAGGGAGAGAACACAAGGGTATCTCATCAGAAACACAGAAGAAATGCACTGTTAGGGTACACTGCAATGATTACTACAACTAACATCACTTGCATTCACTTAGGGAAAGCATAGGCTGTCAAATTCAGCTAGATTGACTGAGATGGTGGCCTCAGTAAGGTTAACTGCACTGTCACCATTGTATTCAACACAACCAGGACATCACAGTTTCTGTGAAAGACCCAATTCTTAAGTTCTTTCTAATTTTTATAATGCATTTTTGACCATAATATATATTAACATATAATAGCCATGGTAACTGCAAAGGTAATAATGCCATAAAAAGTAAAAGAAGAAAGCAAAAATATTTCAAAACTACTTCTTACATAGTATTGATCTCATGTATGGGATACACCACCATCTCCTGCACTCTTAGTTTTCCTACAGTGTGTGGGGACTCAAGAGCATGAAAACAATAGTCATTAGTATTGAAGTCTATTATTGAAGTATGTAAGGCACAACGTTTCACAGCTAATTTTACAACGTATCTTCATATTAAATTTCACAGTATAAAATAACAGGCTGTAAAGCAAAAATCTACACTGACCTAGAAGGTCAAGACACACAGTCAAGTGAATGGGCTCCTACAAAGTACAATGCCAACCCAAAACTAAACAGGCTTCATATGTCTTGCCTTCATCCTATGGATTGTAAATGATAAATCTGTATTTTTAACTAAATACAGATTACAAAAACAGTTTACCCAGCTCCAGCTCCACCTTCCTGGAAAGAAGAATAAAAAGATACCTGGAATATGTCATTCAGCAGGCACTTTTTGCATTGTACATTAACAAAATTGCTCTACGCAATATTTTATTGGGCTCAAAACCAACGGCAGAGTGACAGCCGTCAATAAAAAACGCATGAGCAAATAATTCATTATAGTTAAAGCAAAGTGCCATTTGCTCTAATAATCTCTAACGCTCTCTCTGATCAAGCTGCCGAAACAAAAGCAAGAATGAACCGGAGCGAAGGCGAATTTCTGCTTTTGTAGACCCGACCTCACGGACCCACCTGCGGGCGTTCAGCCCGTACCTGTTCTCGGTCTGAGGAAGGGGCGTCAGGGGAGACCTGAGGGCTCGCACCACTTTCGGCGTGACAGCCGCTACTCCTGCGTCCTCCTCCCAGCCCCTGGCAAGCGAGACGGGAAAACAAAGTTGTCAGGACCAGTGATTGAACATCACCCGGCGCGAGCGGCGCCGCTCTCCTACCCACGACCCGCTCAGAGCCGCCAGCACCC
>VXBC01004066.1:187761-298686 GCA_013399945.1 Ploceus nigricollis | reverse complement strand
GGGGGGGGGGGGGGGGGCGGGCGGGCCTCGGTCGGCGTGAGGGCGGCACCCGGGCGGCCTTTCGTAGCGGCCTATGCCGGCGGCAGCTCGGGGTGCTTCCCGGAGCGCTTCCCTGTGTCGAGGGTGGCGGAGCGAGGGAGTCGGAACTGCCCAAACTTTAACGGGGGAGAGGGGCTCCGTGCGGGACGGCGGCGGGAGCAGGGTGCGGCGCTTGCCGGGCGAGGGCAGGCAGCCCTACCCTGTGGGTGGTGTAGTGAAGCTGCTGCAACTTCAATAGCTCTTTCTCTGAATTAAAAAATAATAGTCAACGTGTCCTGTGTTTTGTCTTATAAAAGGTATGTTATAAAAATACGTATATTATAGAGAAAAATGACCCCACGTGGAACACTGTGTGTGGCTCTGGGGCCCCCCAACATAAGAAGGCTGTGAACCTGTTCAGAGGAGGGCCATGAACATGATCGGAGGGAGGGAACACCTCTGCTGTGGAGACAGGCTGAGAGAGCTGCGGTGGTTCCGCCTGGAGAAGGCTCTGGGGTGACCTCATTACAGCCTTCTGGTATCTGAAGGAGGCCTACAAGAAAGCTGGAGAGGGACTTTTTAACAAGGGCATGTAGTGATAGGACAAGCAGGATGGCTTTAAANCCCACGACCCGCTCAGAGCCGCCAGCACCCGCGCCGAGCCCAGACCGAGCCGGGGGCACCGCACCGGGCACCGCGCCAGGCTCCGCCGCGCCCCGCGGGGCTCGTCCCGCTCCTGCCGCCCTCCNTGTTCAAGGCCAGCTTGGATCAACCTGACCTAGTGGAAGGTGTCCCTGCTTATGGCAAGGGGTGGTTGGAACTAGATGATCTATAAAGTCACTTTCAACCCAAAACATTCTATGAGTCTATGATTTGCAGTGGTTTTGGTAAAGAAATGTTTCTGTAGTAAGCTTGTATCTTTCTACCTGATGGTGTTGCTTTCACAAGCCAGCCATTGGTATGAGAAACCTAGTAAGGTGACAAGGTGCCAATAACTAGATCCCCTTTATTAAAAGTGAGTAGAAGAGATGCTGTGACTTACAGCAGCCTTTAAATCATGAGCTGACATCTTGTTTTTGCAGATTCTTCCCTATCTTTCATGTTTTCTGTATTTGTGAGCATTTCCTTAAGCTTTGGAGCTGCTGCTCATCAAACAATGGCTAGAAAGTCTCAAAGTAAGAGCTGTACTGCAACTATATTAATGAAGCAACACAGCCTTGATATTGTGAGTAGTTAGATATGACAATAAGAGGCAGCATGCCTATAGTGCACCAGAGGAACAGCACAGCACTGTCTGTGATTGTGATGGGGTATGCAGGGAAACATCTAATGATGTTTTTGGGGCATTCGTTTGCTTGCTGGTGAGCAGGGCTGTGGGTGCTGGTGGGAGGGAGCTAGAAGCAGTTGGCTGGTGTCCCAAGGGGTTGTAGGTATCTGACTGGCTCATTGCACAGTCCCTCTGGGAGCACAGCTCAGTTGTCTTCTTGGCTTTGAGATACTTAATTGTAATAGCAAAAGAAAGCCAGTGTGAAGACTTCTGAAGTCCTGAAGAAGTTTGCTGGTTCGAGATTGTTGTGAATCTTGAACCAGCAAACTTCTGAATTGTTGTGATTGAATGTAAATATCTGGAATATGAAGGTGATTCATCACCATTTCCCAAAAGCTTGCTTTGGGTCTATCCTATAAAACCAGTTGACATTGTATACAAATAAGTAGGGGGCCAACAGTCAAGCTTTTCAAAATCAGCAGATATTAGAAATATCAATCGCCCATCACCTCTGTAAAACATGAAGGCTCCTGCTTATGTTAGTGGATATCATCAGCTATTTTGTAATACCCATTAAATACCCTATGTAAAACAATAAGTCTTTCATCTTAAAAGCCTAGTGGTATTCAATTCCAGCTCTGAATGAAAGAAGACTAAGAATTACAGTCCAGAAAAAGATTTGGCTTTTGCCCTCACAGTTATTTCCCTCTGCAATACAGTTTTCCTGTGAGTCCTGAGGTATCACTGTCAGCTAATCCATGGGAAATTTAGTGATGCCAGTGAGGACATAATATTTCAAGTTAGAGGTCTGCTGCCAACGCTAGTCTATAATACCAGTAAAAATTTTTTTTTTTTTCCAAGATCAGAAGGTTAATATTTGTGTCATATTAAAGTTCTTACAAAGAAAATGGGAAGATTATAAACTGAATGTGTTTAGATTAGACTTGGCACTTGGTGCTTGTTGTTTACTAACAAGTTTACAAACATGTATTGATTGATTGTCACAGTATCTTTAAATGTTACCAGCCTTAATTTCCTGGCACAGCAGCTTAGTAGAAAGATTAAGTGACCCTACTATAAGGGTGAGATAAGAATCAATGGTGAATCAGAATTCAAATTTAGGAATGTTGGATTCAAAAGACCAAGTTTCTCTTACATGGTGTTGCCTTATCAGAAGTGATGGTGTCAGGTAATGTAATGTAGAGGGTCAAAATGATAAAGGTACAGGTGGCAAAGATGGCACACGACAAGACAGATTCTTAACAGTGTACATAGAGTCTGTGTCCCATCTCGTCATCCTCCTCACAGCTGGAAGCTGCTGCATTTTGGCAGCATCCCCCATCCTCTGATTCCCATTAGCTTCTGAAGTCAGCAGGAATTGATAATTGCTGGCTTGCACAGAAGGAAGAGATCACTAATCAGCCAGGTGGTATCATCATGACTTTGTTACTGAGCTCCTACAGCCCTACTTAGCTGCTAATTTGGAAAAGCAAAATGCAGCCGTGGTTATCATCCATGAAAGGCTGCTGTCCCCCAGGTCAGCAGGATTGCATCTCGAAAGGAGTCTGGTGGAGGTGCCTGTAGGGCTGCTGGTCACATGGAGCCAGCTTAGCCTTCTTATTTCCAGCAGCTAAATCATATTAAGAAGCAATTAATGTTCATTAAATGCCTTCCGAGTGCTGCCTTCTCATCTAAGCAATGGCTGTCATAGGGATATTAGTTATTGCAAATAGGAGGAGAAATGACTGTTACAATTAAGAAGAGAAAGGTACTAAAGATATTCAGTGAAACTGGAGTCCCATGTTCTGGGGAAGTATGAAAGGCCACAGAGTGAGGTGTTGGTGTGAGACACCTATTTTGGTATTTTTAGTGCACTCACAATGTGCTTTTAGCAAAAAAACAACTTCCAGCAAATTCATAAAACAGACATATGTGTTTCAAACTGGGAAAAAGTCATTGGTTCATTGCGTTTCACAACTTCATTTATTTCCACCCACGGATTTGGGCAACATGGTTTTACATAATGATAAACTGCAAGAACCAAGGTGCCGTCTGCCAGACTCCAGGACATCAAATGGCCCCAATCATTCCTCTAAAGGAAAATCACAAAAAGCAATGCATTCCTGTACCCCCTTAAAATAAAAAAAAAGTCCAAACCAAATAATCACCTTGTGTGGCTGTTGCTGCTATGCTTTTTATCTTGCCTTAATGTTTTTTTCTCTGTTTTTTTCAGGACAGAATTTTGTGTCCTGTAACTTAATAATTAGGCTTTATTAAAATAATAATTTAATAACTAAATTCATCCAGCAAGCAGTCTGTTGAGATCTACCTAAACCTAGCTAAATTATTAGATGTTTAAAAGCAGCTACATGTACCATCACTTTGAGATGTTCATCAAATGTGCCAATGATGACTCATCCAGTCAAGCACTATTCACTCTTTCAAGAAGGTCAAGGTGAAAAAAAATCAGAGCACATGGAGAAGTCTTCAGGACTCTGAGTGTCTCATAAGATGTCATACTTACAGAATCACAGAATCTTCTGAGTTGGAAGGGACAGACAAGGATCATCGAGTCCAACTCTTAAGTGAATGACCTGTATGGGGATTGAACCCATGACCTGGTGTTATTAGCTCCCTCTTCTAACCAACAGCAGGACTTGCTTCTTGTGCACAAAATTAATGATTTTTCACTGTTGTAAGCCATGTTTTTATATCCATCAGAGTAAGATATCGTGTGCACTTCATCAGATTCCTTTATTTAGTTTAACTGAGAAACCAGCTTCTCCTCTTCAGCAATGATGATCCAGCCCAATGGCAGATAAATACTCGTTGCCAAAAATGCATCTTGTAGCATAAGCAAACTTGAGGCCGGTAACTACTGAAAATGAGTGCTCTACTGCCAGCCACTGTGTGAGCCTTCATCCAATTAAGGGCACTGCAGGCATGTGCCCATGGCTGTGGTTCAGTCCAGTGTGTATGCTTTTCCAAAGGAAGCTGATGGGCCAGGAGGATCTGAATTACAATTAGGTACAAAGGAGGATTTTAATTCAGAAACCGAAAAACTTGCAAGTTGTTAACCTGAAGGGAGATAATTTTTTTCCCATTCTCTTTTCTTCCTAAAGGCTCTCTGCACGACATCTTTACATGACACTATGTGAAAGGCCACACTGGGTCAGACTAGAACAGCATGTTCTTCAGGCACTGCCCAGTAGCACAATCCCAGAGAAGAACTGTGCAGTGATCCATCCCTAGGACCCTTTCTCAGCTTCCAGCAATCAATGGCTCAGGGAATTTCTGAACTAGAGCTAGCTGTGTGCTGAGTTGCCTTTCATGGATTTTTCTTCCATAATTGCGTCTAATTGTTTTTTGAAACCATGTAAACTTCTGGCATCAACGGTAGCTTGTGCCAGTGATTTCCATCCAAGATGAATCCTTCCATTACAATTAGCCCAGGAACAATTTGCAAGTCTCTGTTGTTATTTGGAACTCTGATCTCCTTCACTGAAGGAGATGATGCACTAAGTATTCTTCTGCAAAGAATTTTACTACAGTTGCACAAAACAGCGCTGCTGTTAATACAAATTCACAGCATCCATTGCTAGAATTCAGTGGGAGTTATTACAGAGCATACTGTGAATGCAAATTAAAAATAATGCACAACACTCAACCAAATCCTAATGGACCAATGGCACAATGTCAAATACATCAGGAGCAAAGACTTCTAATACAATTATTAAAACCCCAAGCAAACAAACAAAGCAAGTAAATTAGCACTGACAAAAACTGTTGGAGCAACATTTACTCGTCATAGATCAGCATGCAGAGTGACTGTACAGCTCCCAGAGGCTTTTAAAACACCTGCGTGGCTGAAGGGGGAATATGCCCCCAGGGATGTCACATAATGGAAGGGTTCTCATTGGGCACTGTGGTCAATGGTTGAGGTAATTAAGTCAAACTCAACATTTCTTTCCAACACTGAGTGTGACACAGTGTCTCCAGCTGCCCCTCTGTAGAAAAATCCTATTTGGGATCACATGTTTGTTGAAGTGTGCATATAAAATACACAGTGATTGAAATGAGAGGCCATAGTGGAGTCCAGAATCATCTTTTATGATACAAGTAATGGGGTGTGATTGTCAGTCAGCATCATTTATGTTTATGAAAAATCAGAGCAACAATTCAGGAAAATAAATGCATGATATGAGCAAATAGCAGGGATTACTTGGAAGAAGAAAAAAAAGGGGCAGGTGTATGAAGGCCTAATCTTGGGATGGGAAGAATATGCACTGAGTTTCATCCAGGAGGGTGGCCTGACTGATCAGCTCCAAATGCCTTTTTGGGATCACAGTGCACTGGAAGAGCTAGAACCCNTTTTTTTTTTTTTTGGCATTCCTATATTTTCTTTGTTGAAATTCATGGAGTACAATAAATGGAAAAATAAGGAAAGATCCTGTGCCAAAATATGGGGATTGACTACTTCATTGCTGTGGAAGAACACCACAGAAGTGGTACAGAGCACCATGAACTCATAGATTTGAGGGGTTTGGAGGAAGAAAGACAGGACCTTTGTCTTTGAACTGGGAAAAAGCCATTAACATCATTAAACAGAGTTAAAAATATAACTGCCCAGATTATAGCCTAAACATATTCTTACGTAATAGTGATTTTCACAGTCTCTTCTGCAGTAAAAATTGTTAAATGCTCTTTAGAAACATAGCAGCTGCAAATTTTCCTTCTTCTATCATCAGGTACTTCTTAGGCTATTTGCAGTGGTGAAGTTAATGCTGATAAGCCTATGATACAAGGGGGGTGCCAAAGGGGTGCAGGTGAGGGATGTGGGTGTTAACAGTGGGATCAGCCAGACAGGGCTTGTGACTGGGATACCTTGCTGTGAAGAGGAGATCATGTGGAGGAGAAACCATGTCCCATAAATTATGGAGCTATGTAGGAGAGTAATTGTGAGGGTCTTGGGAGTCAGGGTTTGACAAGTTCCCTTAGCTCAGATGCAGCTTTAAGCACATGTTAACCTGGGGCCAGACTTGAGCTTCTGGTGAGGCACCTGCCAGAGTCCTCTGAAAGCTCAGTGTGTCTCTGAAGTGAAACATCAGTGTTTACACAGGGCAGGGGGCATATCCGTGCAGTGATGAGGAAAAGCAAGACAGTCACTGAGCCTTCAGCACGTCTTGGGAAGAGAAATAGTATAGGAAAATAAGCCATACAAAAAAATCAACCCCTTAGCCTTAGGGTGGCTTCCTGTTTCAGAATCATCAGTGAAAGCAAGGGGGAAAAAACTCTACACAATTATTTATTTCTGTTTGCCTGGTAATACCATGAGCCATCTACAAACTGGAACTGAAAGCCTTTTCCTCCAAACAGAAATAAATCCAGGTTACTTTAAGAGCTAGCAAGATATACAGACATTTGGGAATGCTTGCTGTAAACCAGAGTTGTCTCAGATGCCTTTTTTTCCCCATTCTGAAGTAATTCTCTGTCTGAATGATGCTGGTTATAGACCAGAGTCCAAAATGGGCCGAAACATGATGAGATTCGTGCCAACATATGAAAGAGCCATCTCAGCCAGTGCATGACTGTTGTATTGCACTAAATATTTTATTTAGTTGTTGTTGTTGTTTTGCACTGGGTGTTTGGTATCACATGGTCTCCCCCCGCCCCCCGCCAAGCCTCAGGTGTGGTGGTTTGTCCCTGGTCTACTCCTCCCCTTGCCCTTTCCTCATTTGTATCCCGTTGGATTTGGGCCCCTTCCTCCGCCCACCAGACCTCCGACCTCTTTACCCCTGGGACGCCGCCTGCCTTTAGGTAGCTCCTATCAATAAAACAGGACTTTTGGTCCCGAGGAGAAGAGCACCTTTCATCTTTTGCCTTTGTTCATGTAAGATTGTGAGGACTAAGGTCCATAGCTAGCTGGATTGGACCCAAACAGTGCCTTCAGGCCATCTTACAGCTGGTGCCCAATGTGGTTTTTACACATGACCACTGCTGTCCTGCTGGGGAGAGGACTGGCAGTGGGGCAGCTGGACTGGGGCTGTCCAGCAGCACAGCCCCTCTCTGGCATGGGGAGAAAGTGAGAAACCTTGGAAGGCCTGTGCCATGGCCAGGGACGTGGAAGGTGGCAGGCAGAGGCCAAGGGAGGGAGTTACAACATTTTCCGTCTCACGGCAGATCATCATCAATTGGGCTCAGCTCTCTCCCTCTCTCTCTGTCTCTCTCCTCTGAACATGTAGTGCTAGGTATGGGACTTCAGTAAACATGCTGATATCCCTTACCTCAGTGACAGGCCTTGCTGATTGTATTGCAGCTCTGGCTCACTTTCATTAGGCTCTGCAAATATATTGCCATTCCTGCAAAATCTGTGTGCTGGATAAGCCAGAATCTCTCCTATGGTCCTCAGGTAGTCACTTACCTATTTGTCTCCCTGTCAATTACTGTACTTTCAGAGAGAGCACATTTTAGTTTATTATATCTGGTGCCTTTCATGGCCTGGGAGAAAAGAATTAAGGTCTAGCAGAGGGGAAAACCAAATGTAGCTTAGGAAGAGTGAGTGTCATCTGAACAGAAGGGATCAATAACAACTCTTAGGTTTAACATTATTTTCAGAACAGGCATTTAGTACCTAGCTCCCACGTGAGACTTTCTGCAGCACATGGTCATTTTCTTCCTACAGATGGACCAACCTCATTTTTAACCCTGAGTGCTTTAACACCCATACTACTTATTTGGACATCCCCTACAGTTAACAAGTCCATCTAAATAGACTAAGTTTATAAAAAATGGTTTGCATACACCATTTCTGAGTCATCTATATTTAACAGCCTTGGCATCACCAGTAGATCTGAAGAAATCTAAAAATATATCAGTGTTTGGGAAGAGGACCCAAAAGGGAGAGCAGGAGCAAGGAAGAGGAGGATGGAGGCTCCAGGACAGTGAAGAGGTGCCCCAGGGGAGTGTAGGGGCTCAGTGTGGGGAACAGAATATTGTGTGAAGTTTGTGGAGCCTGAGCACTAAAGGCAGAGGGGAGGGAGGATGAAGGCATTTTCAGCTGAGAGGAATGCTGATGCTTAAAGTACCATTATCATGTGCTGGGGAGATGTGCATTTTAAATACCAGCATTTAAAATCCTTCGCCTTTAATGTAGTGTTTGCATATTGCATGAGTATGCATTTGACCGAATAGCTGAGTGTGTGTAAAAGTCAATTCTAAAGCAAGGAATCATCACTTGGAACCTGCAGCTGGAGAAAATTTATTCAGGCTCCCCAGATGCACTCAGGCTCAGCTTGGCTGTCCTTAAGAGCAAACTGAGAATTTAACAAGTAAGCAATATGTGAAATGTTTTTGATAACTGTTGGGTATGGTCATGAAAAACTGAATGAGCCCCCTGCTGACAGCTGACCAGAGAGTATCGCAGAGAGCAGCAAGCAGATGCAGCAGCACTTCCCTGAACTGCTCCAAACCACATTACTTGGATCTTCTTTGAGAAGAGACAATGCTTCAGCCTTTTTGCCACCTTTTTCTATCTTGTTGACTTAGTCTTCAGTAATGTGTATGGTAGAATAATTTCCCTTTTGGGGGAAAAACCCCAACAACCAACAATCTTTTCACCAGGGATGAGATTAAGACCACAAATTCAGTCCACATTGGAGGAGTTGGAACTAACTCCCTTTCTTAACCACAGTGAACCAGATTTTCAGCCCTGAATTGCATGTTTGCATTTCTGAGGCACGTTAGCATCTAGCTGAGGATGATGTGTAGTGGCAGGTATCTGAAAGATCTGCTGTACAGGATATTTGCATGTAGCCTACTGAGCCCTGTAAGACAGGAACCAGTCATGGGGCCCGTTTCCTCTCTGGCCCAGTTATGCATGTCAAGATCTGAAGCAAGATGATCTCTGAAAATTAAAAGGTGCCGAGTAATTCAAAATTGTGACATATTGATTTCTCTGTTCAGACACCATATAATACATAAAGCTGCAACACAGTGCTATAACTCAGTGTTTGGTCTTTAATGACTGGCCCAGTTATAAATACTGTCCTACCATTTACTGACTTTTACATTTATTGACCATGTATTTTATCTAGACTTATAAACAGAGTGCAGGCCATTTTTAACAAACACAAAAATATTTCAGGCTAAACAAAAGCAAGAACGCATTACTACGTGAGTGCACTTCCAATGCACGATGAGAAGGTGTTGCCAGATGTTCTGTAGGAAACTAGGGAAAGAGGTGTGGGCCAGGGGGATGTGAGCAGGCAAGGAGAGTAGCATTGGTAGAGCTCCAGTAGGAGCCCATGCCCTAGGTACAAGTTGGCTGAGGTCCTAAGCTGGATGTGACATGAGTGGCAGTGCTTTGAGCTGCACACTCATTTTCCATGCACAAAGCATCATCCTAACCACAAACTGCAGCAGCTGTTGAAGGGGACAGCAGGGAAGGGAGCTGTGTTTTCCCCAGGCTCTGGGTGAAGAAGCACTGAAGGAGCTCTGCGGTGGGCACATGAAGATCAGATCTCTCCCAAGTTTTTTTCCTGGTTATAGCAAAGAGACGTTATTTTCTGTAGACTATAGCATATGTACTCCCATGTTCAGGTAACAGAACAGAAAAAGTGACAGAGTTCTCCCTTTGACTTTTGACTGTACTGATCTATTCAGTAATCAAAAGGGTAAAATAATATAAAATTTGGAACTTTGGGTTAGATTCCTGAGTCTATAGGTAGTTACTTTTTTTTATTTCAGTAGAGAGAACATTTTTAGGAAATTAAGTTATGAAGTATAAACTTAACTCCCCATTCACAATTTGTTTTTAAATAGCCTATACATACTGTGTTTACCTAGACAGGATGCAAAATGAATAAATTATGTACAAACAAGCTGGTTTTGCCAGTTATAGATACAAAAACTTGTACGGGCTTCTGGTTTTAAAAGGAAGATGAAATTATACATTTTTCATTGAAAGTATTAACCTCATTAGATCTATTTATGTAAGAGATCTTTAAAAAACAAAGATACAAAAGTTTACTTTTAGAGGACACAGATGGCACATCATTGTTGGATTTCATATTATCAGATACAGTCATATGAAATATATACATCCACATCTGAACCATTCACCCTGGTTCCGTTTATATTTAAATGAATGATACTCACTTCTGGTCTGGAGAGAAATTTATCTCATCCAAAAGTGAACATATTTAAGCTGATATTTATTATTGTGTGCATAAAAAACCCAGAGACACTGTTCAGCTACAGGTGAGGTAAAGCCATCTTCTCCTGAGAAATATTTAGGGGAATTAAAAGCATTCCCGTCCTCATCTGAAAACACTGATTTTTTTTCATGTATTCAGACATATTATTTTATGACGTGACGACAAGCTTTTAAATGAGTATTACTTAAATAGCCTGGCACACAACTTCTACTAGAGACACAAGGCTGAATCAAGTCACATTTTGACATGGACTAAGCTCGATAGATATAGGGTTTAATTATACTTGCATGTTTAATTATGTGGGAAAAATAATTTCGAGACTTGGTATAGTGCATGTTCCAATGCAACCAGCTTCCTGAAAGCTAGTTGTAGTCAGGTGGGGGTTGCTCTGTTTCTCCAGGCAGCAACTGACAGAATGAGAGGGTACAGTCTTAAGCTGCACCAAGGGAAATGCAGGTTGGATATTAGGAAAAAGTTTTTACGGAAAGAGTGATCAAGTACTGGAATGGCCTGCCCAGGGAGGTGGTAGAGTCATCATCTTTGGATGTGTTTAAAAAAAGACTGGATGTGGCACTCAGTGCCATGGTTTAGTTCAGGTGTTAGGGCACAGGTTGGACTCAATGATCTTGAAGATCTCTTCCAACCTTGTGATTCTGTGATTGTGATTCTGTGATGTTCTCATGGCCTTATTGACATGAGTTATCCTATCCAGGGACACCCTGCTATATATATATATATATATAAAAATATAAAGTATATATGCTATATAGATAGCATATCTACTATATATTATATACATGGTATATATGTTATCTACTTCAATTTCTCCTGAATTTAGAGCCAAAATTAGCCTTTATCCTTTTCATGTAGAAGATGTCTACCACACTCACCTTATAGCAGGTGGAATTTTTCAAGCACTTGCCATAGAAATCAAAGGCGGTTTTGCTGTTAAATTCCCCAGAGAGCAGAATTAGTTGGTAGGAGCTATGCAGAGAAATCCTGCATCCACCAAAATGACTCATCCATCATCTGAAGGGCTCTGGTACCCAGACTGGATGGCACTGGTGTGCAGAGCACTACCAGGGTTGTGGCTCACGCTGTTCATATTGAGAAAGTCACAAAGTGTACGCTTGCTCTGGGAATTCAGCTATCAAAAGTCCATTCTCCTCAAATTTATAAGAGACTTTAGAAGAATATTGGGTTGATTTTTTACTTGCATTCATGAGAAAAACAATAATTAACAAAAGTCTAGGTTCAAGTCAGTGAACCATAGGGTCATTTAAGCTGGAAGACCTCTAAGATCATGGAGTTCAACTCGTAACCCAGCACTGCCAAGTCCATCACTGAACCATGTCCCTCAGTGGCACGCCTATGTGTCTCTACAACTCATATTCTGTCAGGCTGAGCATGCCTCTTCAAGAAAAGGAGCTGCCACGGGTTTTAATGTACTGAGCCATAAATGTGCCAGGTAAATGGGCCTGGGCACAAAGAACCCTGAGAGCCACAGAACATGGTGAGTACAGACACAGCCCAGACATGCAGGAGGCCTTCCTGGGTGACAGTATAGCTGGAATATCTTAGTGAACAAAGAGGAGCTAAACTCTTTAAAAAAAGAAAGGGTTTGGCAAGAATGTTAAAAAAAAGCTCTTAATCTGAGGAAAAAAAATACTCACTCTGCAGTTCCTGGAAAATTACAGTCAAATTAAAATAGAGCAATAAATCTGCCCCTAAACATCTCCTGTGAAGATGTTTTAAGAATTTTTTTCTGTTATTTTTAAGTCATTGTATTGAATTACGGAAGTGGAAATGTTAAAAGAATTTCCATCATGCAAAACATCCAGCTATTCAATAAAAAGCCTTTTTAATTTTGTAAATTCCTCTTGAGGAAGTGACTGTTATGGGAAAGGGGAAGTAGCAGTCAATGTAGCTGGTACTGCCTCAGAAGCATAGTGAGTTTGGCTACACAGAGAGCTTGTTTCATGATTATTCAGCTATTACCTTTTCTGAAAAAATATTTACTGCAGTGTCCTGTTAGATCGAAATAATAGTTTTCATAGGATTTCTTCAATGCACCTGCTAGTCTTAATTTGGACCAAACAGACATTCTTTGAGTAGCTGTTTCATGCTATAGCCTAGCTTTATGTAAATAACTTCTATATATATACATGAGCTGGGATAAGTAATTTGTCCGGGATATAGCAATGTATTATACTGCCATGGAATTAAAAAGCAAACAGCTTGTTCATGAGTTAGCTTCATTGTAAATCTTAGATTAGATTAGATTAGATTAGGAGTGGTTGCCTTTCCCTAGCCAGGATTAAAATGTTAGCCGCTTTGAAGATCGGGAAAATATTCTTAGGACAAAATCTCAAAAAACTGAAGTATACCTGTGATTTAATTAGGCATCTTGTGTCATTTAGTGTTTCCCTCACTGCTTAGTCACTGGAGTCATGAGATTCTGAAAAGACAAGCTTTTCCTTTAAAAACTAAATTATTAGTCCCTAAAATTGCTGAGGAGAAAAAAATAGAAAGAAAGCTCCTCAGTGCTAAAGAAACCAAAAAGAAAGAAAAAAAAAAAAGTATTTTGGAAGAACTGGTGTGTTCCTATGCAGGTTTTTTTAAAGCTGTGTTTGATAATGTCAGCCATTAGTAAGCAATTAATGTGGAGAAGAAACTGTATAGTTCACAGGGAAAATTTTTGAAATCATTTTACACCTCTTGGTCCTTAGAAGAAAGTCCCAAACAATTAATGATGAGGCAGAAGAGCTCCAGCCTCTGTTGGAGCACAGTCTGGAGCCTCCTCCATCCCAGTGCAGCAGACGGCAAGCGGCACACGGACCAGATTGCTCCTGTCTGGCACAGCTGGATCTGCTGCCTCCTTCCCGGCAGTCACTGACATTCACAGTGCTAACAACTCAATGGCAACGACCCTCAATCAGCCTCGATATCAATGGCTTTCTGCAGATCTCACAGCCCTGCTCACGCGCTGGGACTCCGTGTCTATGCCAGACTGTCCTGAAGGCGAGGGGAGGGATGTGGGGAAGGGGCGCCAGGGCTGATGCACACGCCTCCCATACCAGGTGTCACCGGGTCTTTGCCTCCAGAGTGCAGCCTGGGCAACCGTGAGACATTTAAGATCATAACAACCACTGTGTGTGTTAGGGCAGCCTCAATGCCTCTCTCCAGCCATGTCCGAGAGGAAAAAAACAAAAGGAGAAGGATGCAAACAGTAAGCTTTCCCTTAGTGCAAACCCTCAGCTCTGATCTCCTAGTTACTGATTAGTTCTGGACTGTCTTGTTAAAAAAAATCTAAGATTTTTTTCTTCTGGGAATTTGTCTAAATTCCTCTTGAGCTTCCTTGTTCCATGGAATTGAATTTCGCAATTTGGTTGGGAATTATGTGAAAAAAAAGGAAATAATTCTGTTATTTCATTTGCATTGGATATCTGATAATTTCACAACTTGATTGTTATGAGATACAAATAGTGGCTAACATTTTCTCATGATCCTCGTACCAGACATTGATTTAATTAGCCTTGTCTTAATCCTTCTCAGTTTATGAGTTCTTTCCAATTTTTTTACATTTGGAAGAAATTCTCAAAAGGTTTGAAAAAATTTAGGAGCAGAGCTTATGAAAAATACATGTTTTCCAGGATCTGTCTTTAAGACAGATAATTTGGCATTGTCCTTGGTAATTAATTTGCCATTACCACATGCCATATTTCTAACAAGGTCTTTTTTGCACAAATTCAAACTACAGGAATGAACTGGCCATCTTTACGTGTGGCTGGATCAAAGCATTGAAAAATACACAAAATCAGAAAAACAACATTAATGTTTTATAAAGGAAAAAATGTGATACAAGATTGTATCTTTTACCAGCAGTAGGGAAAAAAAATGAAGAAATATTGCTTAAAGGTTTTGTAGAAGCCTAATTTGAAGTAACTATTTATAGATGCTGCATATTATGTTAATTTGGCTTCTCCTGACACACAAAAGCTTCCTTTGAGAGCTTTTGTAGTAAAAGAAGGAAGAAAGCGAGGGGCCCTCGCAAATAGAGGTATGATAAAAGCTGCTGTCATTATAACAGATCATCAGAAAGAGAGAAGGAAATGCTGAGACACCATTCATCACTTTGAGAAATGCTCACATTTCAGCTCACATTTCACAAACAGCTCCTGGTTAAGTAGGACTAGCTGCAATTTTTATGAAGAGGGATATGTTCTCAGAAAAGTGCAATTTTCCTTTTTTGCAGGTTGTTTACAAACTCATCCCAGTTTCTGCCAGTGTTATTCGCAAGAATTCATTCAAATACCTCACACAAAACAGTAAAAATTAATTTCTATTTGAAAATAAATTTCATTTCCCTGAAATGTTGTTGGGTTGGGTTTTTTTTCAGAAATGGGATGTGAAGTTTTCAGCTTCTAGACTGTATGCAAACAGATCATTTAAATGGGTAATTTTCATTGTATTGAGGTCATTGATCATGCTATTTTTTCTACTGCTTAACTGTAGGCATGAAAAATAAGATTTTTGACATGGGAAAACAGACCAGAACTAATGAACTATTGACAATGCATATGAATAATAGATAACAACCAGAAACGAGTTGTCCTTTGTATTATTTCAGCTTATTTTTTATTTTTGATAATTTAAAGGGGATAGTGGCACCGTGGCCACCTTCACTGATTGTTTTACCCATAAAAATGCAATTTTTTCAGGAAAAGAAAAAGAAAATTTTTACAAATGAATGTCTGTGAACACAATATGGTTAGGGTATAAATGTCGTGTTGGAAATTACATGTCCATGGACGCTGCTTTGTGGCCAAGTTCTTTCCACTCTCCTGCAGACAGACATCAGCAGAGTGAAACCCTTTGTACAGTGAGAAAGGCCACTCACGACATAGGCATCTTCTAGAAATGTGGTGTTGGATTTCTTTAAAAATGTTAACAGAACACAAGAAATCATTCACTTGGAGATTATTACAACTCATTTGTATCAAGTTGGTTTTCCATTAGTCTGTACTAGTGCCATTATGCAGACACTCTAAATCCCAGTCACCTGGGCAGTGTTCAAAGAGAAGCTTCTGTCCGGTCGATGGCACAGCAGCACCAGCCCCATACAGCTGCTCTGGGTGCTGCCTGTGGGGAAGGGGATGAGGCAGGAGGTGGCAGGCCAGCTGCTTGCCTGTTCAAAAAGTCCATCCACCAGCTGCTGAACGTAGCCTGGGAGCACCCTGGAGGATTTGTCTGGTGTGTTGGGCAGGCATGCCGTGCTGTCCCAGGGAGGGCACAAACCACAGAGGGGCTGACAAGGTTTTAAAAATTAGTTGTCTGCACTCCAAAATCATCAAGAAAATCCCATTTTGTATATGGCCCACATAACATGGACACATAAGTTAAGCACTGAGACTCAGTAGATCTGATGCCTGTGCAACTGCTGCTGGCCACAGGGGTTCTGCCAGCTTGTACAGGGATTTTGCTGTGGTATGCACTACATGGTGTTGACTCAACCTCACCCCAGATATTACTTGAATGAACCCATGCCATGAAATAACATCTTGGGCTAGGAAATCTGTGTCTTGACAAGATGTAAAGATATATTTAAAGCAGTCTCACCATCTCTTGTAATTCTCTCTCCTAGCAGTAGTCCATAGTGAGGCTGGAAACACGTGAAATCAGGGATCTTGTCATTTTTCAGGTCAGGGATAGCAAGTAATCAGTAGCCCAGAAATATCACCATCACACTCATCTCCTTTTTGGTAGCAGCTGATACCAAGACTACAGAATCAAAATTAATCCTTCTGGACATATGGTTAAGTCAACATAATTTCTCATCACCCCATTCCTCAGGGATAGAGGCAGAGAGCGTCCAGACCTCCTGCATCCTATTATTATAGATGTTATTATCATTACTTGCTGAAAAACAATGTAGACCAAAATAGGAACACTTCCGTCCTGCTAAAGGACCTGCCTTTTAATTTTTATTCCAGCATTGTTCAGGGTAGGGGGCGGTGCTATTAAAATGAGCTTAATTCTGCTGGGATAATGAATTCATTTATATTCTTCTACACAACTGTCTTTCCCACACTACCTCACTGAGCCACTCTGAATTTTCAGTTGATGCAGCCAGATAGAATTCATTTGGAAAAAGCTGACATTTCCAAATGTGCCCAAGTAGGAAATGAACCGAGTAGGTTCCAAGGAGTAGAGCCAACTGTGAAAGACCATTTGTAATATGATACATCTAGAACCCTAAGCCACCCTTTTGTTTTACGAGCTTCTAATCCCGCTATTTTAATGTGTGGTGCTTTCCTTTTCCATAGGAGGATTTTGATCCCATGCTGGTTTCTTTTGCATCTGCTGTGAAGAATTTACAGTGTAGCTTTCTAGGGACCTCATCATAGGGACAACCAGTGGTCCCTGTCCTCTGCAAACCCCACTGGGTCCCAGTCAGCCCAGGGCAGGGGGTTTATGTAGGGTGAAGAGTACATCTAAAGAAATTAGTGACTCAGCCTTTGCCATTTTGATGATTAGTCTTTGACCTTGGATTCAAAATATTCATTTGCATTTGTCACAAAAGTGGTCACTGAGGTATGCGAGTCGTGCTGGTTCATTTTCTAAAAGCCTATTTTGCAGTATATTGAGGTATTTGTATACCCTGGGAGAACAATCAAAAGCTTGTTTTACCTAATAAGGAAACTGCTGAGGCATATGAATTACCGTTCTGTTTTCCAATACATTTCACACCAATTAATTTTCCAGTTTTATGAAACAAGCTGCAGTTATCTTTGAGTCAGGTTCAGTGAAACAGTGCTTGACTTTAAATAGAAAACTACTGATGTCGCTGGACAGATGTGCACAGGCTTTCAAAAGACCAAGGCTCTCATCAACATCGAATGACACCATCCTCTTCAATCTCCCACTTGCTGCTTCTGGCTGTAGCAACACTGACATCCCTTGTAACTGAAGTATATTTTTATTTTATACTTGCAATGTTATCTTATAAGAACTTGTAGAAGTTCGAGTTTCATAAAAGAAAAAATGAAGTTCAATTTTACTATTCTAATTCCTTTTCTATAGTTTACGTGTTTCTCTGAATCAGGTATTTTGTGGTAGAGAAGCTGAAGATGTGTTTGGCCAGCTGGCTGAAGGAGCAGCTGAGCTGTTTGCTCCTCAGATGCCTTTGTGTTGCGATTCTGTCCATGAAGAGCGTTCCATAAAATATCAATATTAAATACTTAGTCTTCTTTCTAACATTAGTGCTTCTAGGCACCACATCCCTGAGAAATTAATTCATGCTTCTAAGGCAGACAGTCAAGTCTTGCTTATGTTAAGCCAGTAGGAACAGAATAAACATAAAGCTCATGTCACCTTTTCATCCTCAACTGCCTGGATCTCTGCAGCACGCAGGAGACCACTGGTGTGCTAGGGGATCAAGCTGTTGGCACATTAGGAGGGATGAGAAGAGGTGCCTGTGACATGGCTGCAGGAACCTCACCAGTGGACTTGCACAGTTCTGTGCCATTGCTGTTTGCTGCAATGGCCTAGGAGCACCATAATTCCCCGTGTAATACTTAAGCCTGCCAGCCATGTCAGAGCCTCACACACAGATCCCTTCCAAGGCAGTAATCAAGGGTGTTGAATCCTCACACTGAGACCTCCCGGTCTCAGTGTGTATAGAAAGGCTCTGGCATCGTATTGACAGCACAGCCGGCAGCCAGGGAAGGATTCCATGCATAGGTTTAAACATTCCTAGCATGAAAGGTGCCATTTAAGTGTCAGTCATCATGTTCGCTGTTGGCAGAGGGCTAGGTGACTCATTTTATCAGCAAGGCTATTCCTAGAAAAAGAAAATGTAAGTGCCTTAGAAAGGCAGAAGGTCTCCAAGTACATGAAATCTTATAGTCTTTATAGGAGTGCCCGAAGTATTGCCATTAAGCACCGATGAAATCCTGGGTGATTAATGATCAGAGGAAATAGAAACGGGTTTGTGTTACTGGCTATGCAGCATCTCCCCAGGTTCCACAGTGGGATCAGAGGTCTGTGGTGCCAGAGACCAGAGACCCAGGCACAGGTGATCAGCGTTTGCTGGTGTAGTGGGTCTGTGGTATTTTACAAACTGTTAACAGCTGCGTGAGAAATACTTCAACATCCTAAACAGAGAACTCTGGAATAAGCACTGCTTTGTTTCCCATGAGTATTAGTTCACCTCTTAACTAACCTTTTTCCTGCCCATGGGAATGATTTCCACTCAGGTTATTGTTATATACTGTTAGAGAAATGGAGAGGGTATTACACTCAGGGTATGTTTTTAAAGTCAGTCACCCTATCAATCCTCTTTTTGTTTGCTTTGTGGAGTTGTCTCAGGGTACACAAGATGGCTTGATTTCAGATTAGATTAAACCAGAAGACAGGCTTTTGGGTTGGTTTGTATTTAGTGGGCTCCAACCACTAATGGCATTAACAGCCTCCTCCAACCCCCTCCACGTCCCCACCCTGGATAGTGTGGACAGTGGATCCCCAGTGGCAACTGTTTCGACCCACTCCTATTGCAAGCCACTACTCAGCAGTATGAGCATCCATTTAGATGCTCCAGCCGGGTTCCTCCTGATTTATGCCTTTGCTGATCTGGACAGCAGCATGGGGTCTGACGCTTCCAATTCAATTGGAGCATGTCAGCTGCCACATCTTCAGCCTTGCAGGTTGTAAATTTCAAAATCTGTAGACTAAATTCACTGTTTGTATGTCAGGGTGTCCATGCCCTGTCCATGTCCATGTCCTCCTTACAGAACTCCCTAGCCTCCAACACCTTACTTCATGATTCCTCATAACCTTTCCTTATCACTTCTTTACACAGGTGGATGCACCAGCTCTGTTCCTTCCCTGAAATATAATTTGTAGTCATGCAATGTAGCAAAGCACAGAGAAGTTAAAATTCATTGAGTTAGCAGGCCTGAGAGAGGATATTATGGAAGAATGCATTCTGGATATTGCTTAACAACTATTTTACCTATTCAGTGTCCTGGTTTCAGCTAGAATAGAGTTAATTTCTTCTCTGTAGTTGTTACAGTGCCGTGTTTTGGATTCAGAATGAGAGAGGTGTTGATAATGCACTGATGCATTTTTTTGCAAAGTCATTTCATTCTAAGTCAAGGACTTTTGTTTTTCCTTGTCTCAGTGAAGAGATGCACTAAAAAAAAAAAAAAAAGAAAATACGGGGGGGGAGCATAGAAGGGAGGGGGGACCCAGCCTGGCCAAAAAGATATCCCATACCACAGAACATCATTCCCAGTATATAAACTGGGGGGAGTTACCTGGAAGCATGGCCAGTCTGGGTTTGGGAATGGAGGTCTGGCATCGGTCAGCAGGTGATGAGCAATTGTACTGTGCATCAATGGTTTGTTTCCTTTTTATCATCATTATTTACCATTATTGTTGTAAATACTTTATTTACATCATTACATCATTTACATCATTTATTTACATCATTATTTACCATTATTATTGTAAATTAATATTGTAAATACTCTATTCTCAATTATTAAACAGTTCCTGTGTCAACATACAAGTTTTACTTCAATTCTTCTCCCCATTCCACCAGGCAGAGGGGGATTGAGTGAGCAGCTGGGATGGTATTTTGTCTCCAGCTGGGCTTAAAATCATGACAGTCCTTTTTTGGCACCTGAACAGGGGAACCAAAGGTTGAGATAAGGACCAGAGTGTGTTAAAAGAAAATTGCTATAAACATTCATTGTATTGGTTTAACAATAGTTGCTAGTTAAAATGTGGACTTATTTGCCATCATATTTGTGGTGTTTTGTCTGAGTTATACCTGTAATACCTCACTTGCAGTACATGCTCTCTGTGGTGTATTTCATAGGATGGGCTTATGGTATGACAGTGCTCCTCGTCGGGACACAAACCTAGTGGATGTATTCAGTATTGCAGGCACCTCTGTGCTTTGGGAATCACCCACTGGAACAACTGAAAATCACACCTTTGACTTTTTCTCCATTTTCTCAGAGGAATAACATATCGGGAAACACCTTCCTATTTTTTTTCTCCCCTCCTTTATTCCTTCCTTGTCCTCCAGGCTGATTACAATAGTCAAGAATTTTAAAGATTTTGAATATCCTGTGACTACCCTTGAAACCAAACTGGTCTTTTTGCCAGGAGCCAGCATGTTGTTGCATATGGTTCAGGCCTTCTTTAAGGCCTGACAAATAATTAAGAATATTAGCCAGAGATATGCCCAAAAACTGGATAGTTCAGAGTGATGGGGTGGGTGGGATTGTATGAGTAAGTCCATAGGGCAGTGGGCATCTCCAGTGTGTTTGTACCTTACTCTTCATTTTGTGCAGAATCCAGGAAAGAAGCAAAATATTCCTAAAATGTGTCTTATTACCCTGGCACCCCACAGAGACCCAAATCTCTACAATATGTTGGGACCTGGCCCAGGCCTATCAAGCTATGTTCAACAATGCTCAGCGTCCTCAGGAGGAAAAGATCTTTAAATCTGACAAAGTGACAACAGCCCCTGCAGCTGCTCCAATCCCAGCAACAGGCACTGCCACTGCTCCACCCCTGAAAATTACTCTGCATACTGGAGATCTTGTTTCTATCTTCTCTGCATTTTTGTTTTCCCCAGAATGAATCAGTTCAGGAGTAGATTGCTTCCTGAAATCTGAGGACTGCCCAAAAGTCCATACTCAAAAATTACTCTATTTCAAAAAGAAAAAACCCATCAAGGTAATATATGGACTTGACAACTCAGCTGTAAGCACCTGTTCATCTCTTCATAGATGAAGTTCAGTTGAGTGTATCTTGCTTCTAAAATTGTCCTGACACTACTGGGAATCTTGGCTCAGAGTAAAGGAAATGAGCAAACCCAGCAGCTCTGCCAAACTTAGTGCTATGAACACTGAATGTACTGGGGAGCAGAGAGAAGACTTATCATTCACCTCACAGTCACTGGCAAGTTCTACTGTCACATTTAATTTTCCATGAAATTGTATTCAGACATAGGAGGGAAGTATCAGAAAGACTATTCACGTCTTGGCCGGGGCCTACACAGAGAGGGACTATCAGTGATAGCAGGTCTTAGTTAAAGGGTTTATTTTTTTCATGAATGAAGACAAGGTTTTCAGATGTGTGCAAGCTGTGGTCACTACAATGAGAAGGGAGTTTTGCTGTCAGGTGAGATGTCATGCTGCTGCCAGTTTCTTTGCAGCTGCTGCCCTTCAAACTAGTCACCTGTTAAGGAGGTGCTAAAACAACATAATGATATGAAGACAAAAATAGGTAATTCACTTAACAGGGAACATTGTATAGCTACATACATTGAGTCAGAACAAAATGCCCTGACATACAGTACTTTGACCCAAGCTGCTTCTGAGACTCCCAATGGCAGAAAAAAGGGCAAGAACCCATCCTTGGCTAAGAAAGTTGTTTGTAGGTACTTCACAAGGCACCTAGCATATTATTTGCCTTGACAAAACCCAGTTTTAAAAATGGAGCAACTAAATAAGCAGGACAATACCTATGTGAAGCTGTTTATCCAAGGGGAGAAAGCTTATGACTCAAATCCAGGTCTATTTGCAAAGTCTATCTATTCAAACACCACCAAAAGTTGTTGCCAACTTCACAGAATGGTGGTACCTGTTTTTCACTGAACTCTTGGGTTGATGGAAAAAAAAATTTATTCCTCATACTCAAAAACTAAACATTGTTTCCATTACAAAGAGTCTCTCCAATGGAAGTTGGTGCTGCTTTGTCAATGTCAAGGGAAGACCTAACCTTCTGCTTCAGTAGACTGGAGAATGGTACATGAGAAGAGTCCTGATTGAAAAATGTGGCTTCACTAGAAGGCTGGTAAACAAAACCTGTTTGTTCAGGTTTTATTATAGAACAGCACAGCCACATGAAAGATTCAGCACATCTTTGCTTCTGCATTGATCTATAAGTTGAGAAAGGGTTCAGATGCGGCCAGGAGGAAGAGCACATTCGTGTTTTCTTTCAAAGCGCACTCTTGCTTTTGTTGTCCCAATTCACTATTCTTAGAGCCACTAGGCGCCCAGAGCCTTTTCAAGTCACTTTTCTTATTTACTGTCATTTGTTACTCATCCTGGCTCCTTCACTGTCATTCACTCTTGGGTACTTCCAGCTGCTGTTGCTATTGTTGTCAGCTATTGGAAAAATAAATAATTTTTTTAAAAGTGAAGCATCGCTTCTCCCAGACCTGTTATCCTCCATATTTCACCTATAGAAGCTGCCTTTCACATCATTAAATTTTTTACCTCCTGCTGTTAGTTATGCCTGCAGAGCTAAAGCCTTGCCTCTTGCTAAGTCCTTGTCTCTGTTGCTGAATGAGGTGCACCTTTCAAAATAGCTGTGACTCTTACCTGAGACCATAAACCTTTGTCTGTTTCATCTCTGTTGTCTCAAGGCTTTCAATAACAACCATCCCAAGAGATATTTATTGCTGCTAACAACACACTAGTCACCAGTATGGTTCTTCCTGCAAACGCAGAACAGCACATTTTGGGATCAGCTTTTAGGGTAGCAGTGCAATTTTTCTTCAATTAATGTGATTACTGGTTTTAACTGTGTCTTTCAGACACGTATTAACCCTCCATAATTTAAGAAACATCAGTCTCCAGAAGCACAGATCCCCGGCACAGTCACAGCTCAATGTTATCCTTTTATCTTTTTTTCATCCAACTAGTATTTTTACAAACAGCTGAGAAAGGTTTCATATTTTAAAGCTATCTGTAACTCTGTCAGTAGCTGAAATAATTACCTACACCATCTCTTGCACAGAGGACATAGCTTTTCTTCAGTGTCCAGAATATTTCTTTAACATGTGTCTGACTTTCTGACCAAGTGAGTATTTTTTCTCAAGGGCAGGTGATTATAGACTGCATGTGAGGACAAGGCGTCATGACAGAGACTGAAATGTGCTGGTTTGGAGCAATCCTGTCAGAGCTAGCTGTCTGCAGGCAGGCTCAGAGTGGGCTACATAGATTTGTCTCCCTCCCTTTTGTACTATTTCTTCACATTGTCTTTCTTTTTACCTTTTGTTGTAGTAATGACTCACTGTGCTTAAAAGCTGTAATTCTGAATTCTGAAAAAGCTCCCAAGCCAAAGAATACTCCTTGATGCAAGGAGCAAGAGAATAAGAAAAAGTAGATTCAAAAACAGAGAGAAGGTTTTAGAAGTAGAAAGAAGTAGTGGATATAGTGCTTCATGGAGAGGCGTGAGGTTAAAACTGCAAGAAATATGACATTTTCAGACATGTATCAGGCAAGGGGAAGAAGTTCAAGTGACCATTATGTTTTCTGGGAAGACAGTATGAAAGAATGATGGCCCTGAAGTGGTTATTTTAAAAAATATTGCTAGGAGACCGGCTTTAGATTTTCATGTAATCAAGTTTGCATAGGGAAGTGCTGACGTTTGAGCCAGTGATCGGGCAGCACAAAAGGTACTGAAGGGATGTATCACTTCTAGGAGGAAAAAAGTACTCTTGAGAGGTATCAGCTTTACAAGAGAAACTGATCAGAGGGGAAGAAATTCTGAGCCATGTGTAGCAGACCTATAACTTGTCTTAACTCAAAATACACCATATACTGACTGATATTATAATCACTTGTTGCAAGATCCTGGGGAGCCTCTGTGCCCCAGGCTGCAGCAAGAAATGTGGCATGGAGTGGAAAGCAACATGCCCCCTTTACGAGCTCTGCGGTTCCCAGTTATCGATGCACAGGCGCAGGGACAGATGGAATAGCAGCCCGGGTCTTGGGGGGTTGAACATAGATGTTTTATTCACCTCATGATGGGTTCCAAGACACTCTCTCCCACGTGGAGAGATCTTTTATACACACAGAAACCGGAAGGGGTTGGGGTTAGGGTTACTGTCCAATGATGGCTAAGCATGAACGGTGAGTTAGGGGAAGTGACGTATGGCTTGAGCTAGGGATATTGCCACATCTGGGTTGTACCAAGAACTGGGGAAAAGGCAGGGGGTGCTGGGTTAAACCTTAACCTGAAAATCCCCCCGCAGCACCTCTCCCTTTCTTTTTTAATTAGAAAGAGAGTTTGATGTTCAAACACACATTTGAATACATTGCACCACAGGTAACCTGGTTTGCAGTACTCAGGAATGTTTGCAAGGAAGTTAAGCATGCCAATTCTTCTGCCTGGGTTTGAATTTCAAACCCTGGGTTTAAAAACCTCATGCTCTCAATCACTGTGTCAGAACAAATTGTAGTGGGGATCAGATGTCAAAAATCAAGGGGAAAAATCCAATCAACAATCCCGATTTAAACCTGTAAAAAGGCAGAGATCATTTAGTACTAGCAAAAGAGAACCAGATCTGATTGCAAGAGTTAGAAGGAACAGAAAACAGTTTTACAGAATAGAGAGTAACTAAGCTCTTAGCCAATGAAGGACAGAGAAAAATTAAGGAATTCCTGGATTTCTACAAGCCAAAGACTGAAAATCATAATTGGAATCAGTGTACACCTGCAGCCCTCTGAAACACCATGCAAGACGTATTTTCAGCAATCAGACTTTGGCCAGGACTGTTATATTCCTAGGGGAAAACATTTTGTAAGAGCTTGCAGAGTGGGATTTAATGTACCTATTAAAAAACAAGGACTCGTTCACAGTCTACACAGTGAAAAAGAATTTCTCAAAAGGGAATGATGTGAGCAGAACATCACTCTGTTAAAGTGTGTGTCAGCTCGATACTGCCTTTTGAGCTAATTTGAGATCTCAAAACCAAAACCTTTTACTGCTGAGCACAGGCACAGAATGGCTGCCATGGTGGGTATTCTTGAGCTCCACACAAAAGGGCAATAACATCTTGAACATTCACTTCTAGGGAATAGACTACTGCGTCTGTTCTAAGGTGGAAAACAGGTCAAATATCCAGGCTCATTAAAAAGTAAAAGAGTCCATAAAGACAGAAAGCAAATGCACAGATAAAAAGTATGATGGACACAATAAAGGTCTAGAAAGGGCAGACAAAATGTTTAGTTCTGAGGAAGCCAAAGGACAAAAACAAAATAACAAAACATATCATTATCATTAAAAGCATAAAAAAAAGGTCTTGTGTTTTATGCACAGTGTTCAATACAGTGTGAAATTAACTTATTTATGCTAACTCCTGGGTCATGGAGTCTCAAGCTGAAGGGCCAAGAAGTTGGTCAATAGGACAAGCCAGAGAATCAGGACTGAGCAGAGCAGCACAGGGAACACTGGCAGAACATCACAAGACCCATGAGATGCTCTGAATAGCCAAGACAAACTCAAAGGCTGAGGAGGTCTAAGTCATGAGACACAATAGAGACAGGCACATGCTGATTTTAAGTACTTATTTGGGATGGTTATAACCAGCCTGACAAGTCAGGGGACACAGTTTTTCTTCCTTTCTATGGATGTTTCAGTCTGGATTCACTTCCACAGTTTATTTGTGTTTTGTGGCTTGCAGAATTTCCACTGTTGAGCTTTCCCTTATTCTGTGATAAATTGCTCAAAGGAACTGCCTTTCCATACCTTTTTCTCTCATTAAGGTGTTTAAGTAGACTCATTAATATAACATTTGGACAATACCCAGGCAGCAGAGATTACCTCTTTTCTGTTAGCTAAATAAAGTGCAGACAGAGTGCAATTTTCTTTACACTTGTGTTTCAGAGGGATGCTAAGAGGATTTCATAGCAGGGAATGGGGGATTACAGGAAGTGATGCTGCAGGTGAAGGCAAGTCAGCTGTTTGCTCCAGTTTCTGAAGAGTATGTACATTTTATTCCCTCAAATTCTCCTGATCCTTCTTTGACCTCTAGAAGTGAGCAGTATTTACAATGTTACAAGTGATTGGAAATGACATGTGCAGAACAATCAATTTAAGCCCGGATTCCTACAGATTTTTATCTACTCAGCATTTCATCACAGACCCAGCAGCTTCCTAATACCTTTCTCTCTCAGCAACCCGAGATTCTGCTCTTAAATTTCTGAAGTCCTTGCTTTCTGTTGCATCCCCAGGTACCAGCTAGGGAAAGAGCAGGGTGCAGTGGCTTGTCCAGAGCCTGTTGGTGCTGACAGGGCAACCAGTGTGTGTGTACCCCAGTTTAGCCAGGGGCAAGTCCATGACCAGCTGATGGTGCTGCCTTTCTTTTATGGTGGCATTCACTAGGCTCTTTCTTCTGTATTCAAGCACAAATTTTCTAAAAAAAATTTAGGAATACAGTGTCTTTGAAACATTATTGTCTCTTTTTCATGGAGCTGAAATTCACAACTGCATTGAAAAGCTATTGGAGAGAGAACATGAGCAAGCATGAACTGAAAGTACATGTCACTCATTAGGAAGCCTCTAAGTGGTGCAGAATTTTCTCATAGATAAGATCCTGAAAAATATAGGATGGATTTTTTTTCCTTTAGAGATAGTCTGCAATGTTTTCCTTAATTTGCTCCAAGTGGGACTTATAAGCCCTGGAAAGTGATCAGTTTTGGAGAGTGATCTGTTTTGGAGAGTTTCCCAAATGAAAGCTGATATGCAGCAGGGATACAACCAGTCTTCTCCTGATGGGGTAGCCTATGAGCAATGTGCAGTCCTGTACCAGTGTGCCTCTAGGAATACTGTTTGCAGAGCCAGGTACAGGATGTTATTTATAGCCAAAGAGGCTGGAGTCGGGTTCATATCAATTAAAATTTGATGTCTACAAAAGGTTAAATGAACCACCCATTTCTCTCCCCTGATTCTAAAGGGAAGGTTGTGTACCTGCCCTGGCTGCAAACATCTGCAGCACAGAAAGTTACTTGAGAGGAATCTCACCTTAATGTCCAGCCTATAGCTTCCCCCTTGTTTTACTTCCAAGTAGCAATATTCTCAAACAGAAAAATAGAGGTAGTCATAAAGCAACATGACAAAACATTTTTAAAGCCCAATCTTGCTATAAAATGCATGGGTGCAAATAAATCTGTCCCCTTGGTGACAAAGTCATCAACATCAACTTGACAGGATGCTATCATTCAGCTTGCAGGTGATAAGTTCCAGTGCAGTAAGTGGACTTGACTTCATTAAAACCATTTCTCAGTACATCCACTGCCAACACCACGATCTCTCTCTGCAATTAAGGAAATGTAAAACGATCCCCTGCAGAGAAGAGTACAGTAGCAATGAAGGGAACAGAGTTAAATCCAAACCTAAGCCAGCAAATCATTTTCTTTTTACAGCTTCCCAGAAAGGAGTTGGCAAGGGACATGAATAGACAACGGAGCACAGTAAATTGAAGGATTTATCATGATCCCACTTCTCTGTCATGCTAAAATGCATTTCACCAAACTGCATTCAAAAAGCCATTTTATATATGAATGGATGTACATTTATCTATTAATATGACTATGAATGAATACATGTATTTACTTCAAAAATGAGTACTTTGTAACTAACTCCAAGGTTGCAGCAGTCACTGACCACTTCTGCCTTTTTGCCTTGTAGAAGGAGTGTGACCAGCTCTGACACCATTTACCTAGGGAAACTCTGCAATTCAGTTCCATGATGTGTTTTTCTGCTAGATTCTCATTATCACACATTCTGATCTGCCTCAGGCAGCTATTAAGTCCCTTGTCAAGTCACAGTTACATATCGACTTGAATAATATCTTCTTTTAGCCCAAATTACCTCTACATTTCATGAGTCTGAAATAGATACTGTACAATTAAAGCATCTTAAAAGCATTAATTGACACTTAGAGCAATAACTCATTTTGTTGTTTTGTGTCAGAAAAGCCATTTGTCTGCAGATACTGTATTATTATAATTGTTTTTAGCGTCCCCTTTAGTTTTATGTCCAATAAACAGCATCAATCCTTTGTGAAGACAATATAATGTTCTCAGTATCAGAACGGACTCATATAACAGAGAGGAAAAATTCTACTTGCTATAGCCTTAAACCAAGTAAGGCCAAGTACAATGAAATGAGGGAGTCACTGATTTCTTTCAGCTTTCGTAAGAATGATCTAGAGAGATACAGTTTAGAAAACTTAAAGTGATAGAGAAAAGAGAAATACACATGATGTGGGTTATAGGCACAAAGGGCCACGTATCATTTGCTGTAAACCAGCAAGTGCACTTTCTTGGTGCTACATGAATTCCCACCAAATGACGATGTCATCCACTTTAAGTGTCAGAAAAAACATCTGGGAAACATGGAAACCTTCTCTGTTTACCTCAGGCATGCAAGATCAGCACTTATACTTTGGAACTAGCTTGTTTTTACTGTACACTGTTGTTAAGTCCCATATTCCTTCTTTTTAAACCTTTCTTCTTGTCACTTCATCCTTTGTTTTCTTAGGAAGCGTGCTAGGTTACAAGATTAAAATGTATTCTATTACCATCCTCAAGAGGGTTGAAACCAGGAGGGGCATTGTTTTTCCTTATCTCATGTTAATGGGCCCATCAACGCCTTTCCGCATGACTCAGAGGTAACTCCCTCCAGGAGCTTTTTCTGTTTAATGGACCCACCACATGACTCATAGAATGATAACAGCCCATTGTGAGATGCTCCACCCAAGGGGGAGGAGCTAAGCATCCCCACCTGGATATAATCTGGGATCTGGGACAGAACAGGCAGTTCTTTCCACTGTTTTTTTCCAGAGGACAGGAGCTACAGGAGCTAACAGATGGTTTTTTACAGGATCATCACCTCAACAAGACCATTTCATCTGGACTGCTACCACCACCCTAACTAGCAGGGTGTCAGGTTGTATTCCGACTCTGTCAGTGGTTCTTCTTTTGTATTATTGCATATATTTAATTCCTTTTTACCTGTTTCCTAATAAATTGTATTTCTGACTTGGAGTCTCTCACTGGTTTTGCTTTCAAACCAGGACAGGAAGTTTCTTATCTGTCACAGCATTAAGCCTCTTTCTAAGCTTCTGAGAACAAAATATGGTTCTTTCAGTCATTCATCCTTACCAGAGGGCATACTGGTAAAAATGAGATGGGTGAACTGGTAGAACAGGGATTATTTTAAATCTATCTACACTCCAGACTGAAAGCACGAACCACTGCAAAAGTCATATTCATGGCAGTGGTTGGTTCCTTTCAAAGATCTGCCCCTGCATCAGAAGGTGTGGGAAGCTACCAGAGTCTGAAGCCAAATCCTTGGCAGAGGTGAAACTCAAATAGCTGGATTCTAATGAAACTCTACTTCAGGGATACCAAAAGGCTTCAGGGGAGTGGCTGTGTAGGTGTTTCAGATGGACCCTAGAGAATTTTCTCAGTACAGAGCTAAGATGAATCAGGGTTAATCTCCTCACGCACAGAGAAAGCCAAACACTCCTTTGGAGATCTGCAGTAAAGGAAGGAGAGTTAGGTGGTTCCCCGTTCAAGTTCCTGCCACTGTTCTCCAAATACCAATTCAAAAGCACCAGGAAAGAGAACAGATGCCTGAAAAGATAAAAAGTTTCCATCACATTGCTTTTTATAGGAATGAAACAGATTAATTCAGAACAAAATATTAGTCAGTCAGTAACAGAATGAGGTAAAATTAGGACAATGAAATCTCATTGAATGAGATTGTATTCTTCTCAAGTTGGGGATTAATTAATCCTTCACCCCCTCGTCCTCCAGTAGCATTACCTTGTTTTATTTGGTGTGCAGAAGACTCAGGAAGTCTTTTGTCTAGATTTTATGACCATTGTTACAAGTGTCCCTTGCCCCCCATGGCCACTCTCTGCTTCCCTGGCTGTCTCAGTATGGGAGCCTCCACTGGCTGCTCACACCTGGGGAGGCAATGTGGCTTTTCATTCACCTTCTTTCACCCTCCTCCCTCTACCCCCATCCCCAGTCTCAGGACTTGGAGGTTGTGCTAGCCAAGAATTTCCTAGGAAAATAATGCAATTTTCTGCCAAAAATGCATTTTCATATTATTACAGTATTCAGAGAAATGTTTATTCTAAAACTGGTTCAGAAGAAAATCCCTCACTGTTTCCAGCTTTATTAAAGAGACTTGTTAAATAAATTAAAATTCTTCTAAATTACAAAAAGAAAAACATCACCATTTGACACGTACTACCTATTTAAATTTTGAACTATTCTTAGAAAAGCTCTTTTAAAAGTCAAGTCTTCAAAATTGTGTAAGTCAGCACGATTCCACTGAGGCATGGCAGCAAAGGATCTGGCCCCAGGATCTGTATCTCCAAACCTACTGTGAACTGCAAACCTACCCAGCTGTGACATTTCAAATTGCAGTCTCTTGAGGGCTTTTGTAAATTATCACATCCTGCCTGCGCACTTTCTCAAGAGGTATTATTTGCAGATGAAACCTCTTGGTAAGTAGTGTACCTAAAGAATAACAGCTATTTAGAGCTCAGGGTAGTTCCATGGTAATTATTTCTCAGTTTCTCAGAGAAGAGGAGCTGTACAGGATGACACTGGTTAGTGCTCGGGGCAGCGGCCATCATCATGAGACAAAGAATTCTCTACCTGTGGTTTCTCAGAGAGACATAGTGAAATAATTGTAAAAGTAAAGCTTGTCTGCAGCTGACTTTAAACATGTCTCATTATCTCTTCCAATATGCACCTGTTACAGTCTCAGAGGTTCTAGTAAATAATGAAGTAATTTAACCCCTTCCTCCAATTTAAGATTTGTTGTAAATTTCACAGCTTTGAAACTAAGCATACCTTGATCAAAACCCCTCCATGCTTACAATCACCAAATACAGGGTAATAATCTTCTTAACCAGAAGAAATACTAGGTAATTCTACTTGGGCTGTGAATATTTTTAGTTACATCAGTCTCAGGGAAATAAGAAATACACAATGAACAAAGATCATCACTGGAGAGACGCTATGGGCCTGCAGTGGGGGTATAACTGAATCATAGCCTTTGAAAGGTAGAAATTATAGCACTAGCACTAGATACCTTGAAGGTTTAAGCATCACCTCTGAAGTGGAGTACACACAATCATCTTAAAGCAAAAAGATTGCCTTGGGAAAAGGGGCTTGTGACTGAAATTCTCAGCAAGCACTTACAAGAAACACATCCCTGAGCAGACTCCCCTCAAACAGTTTCAGTTGGGAAACTTTTAGACCATTCTTGGTGACCAAAAGTTTTGTTGTTCCTCAAAATTGTTCTTCTGATATTCCTTCCACAATTGTCACAAATATCTGCAGTAAGGAAGGAGAGGTCCCAGATTTTCAATATGCTGGCTCACCTACATACCTCCTATTTCTCTTTCATACATATTTTATTCTGTGTAATGAGATTTCATAGTGCAGAAAGAATTAGAAGATACAGATTATGCTGGAGAAGATGACATCAGAAAGATGGGAGACTGGACTGAATGAGCTGCCAGAACTATTTATGGAGGGCACCCAAAACCCTAAATAGATTTACTTCTGCTCCTTGAAACATTTGTGCTCTCAAGATGGAATCAGATCAGTCCAAGGTGTTATTTCTTCCAAGAAGTTCTTGACATCTCAGAATTAAACTACATTAAAACACTGGCAGAAGGTGTTAATTCTTTTAACATGTAGAACCATGCAAATTGCAGGTACATAGTGTGCCCAGAACTGAAAACCAAGAGCAGATATATAAATGGTACCTCTCATCAGTGAAGCACGTCTCATGTGTCTTCTCAATACCAAAGGCTAAACAGCAAGTTTGTTCCAGTCACAAGCACAGCAGCCTTCCAGGAGTTAGTGACTCAGAAACACAGTCTCCTTTTCAGTTCCCTAAACATACATACTACACATGGCACATGGCTAAAGCCATTCAGTCTTCACCGAGCACACAGTGTTAGTTCTATTGTTCTCTGCTGGCTTTCTGCCCTCTGCATAGTCTAACCCTGAATGCTTTACAGACCAGAGGAAGGTGATTGAGTTACCTCCAATTTAGTGCTAACAGCTCAAGGATTGTAGCAAGTGTTCAAATGAGCCAGGGGAGTGAAAAGAGAACAACAACCTGACATTATTTACAGGAGACATCATGATTGTTCCCTCTCTGTCAGCATCCTGCACAGATCAGAAGGAAGCGGAACAAAAGAGAACCATGTTTAAACATTGAATGCCTTCAGAAAGATATTCTGAAGTATAATGCTCACTTCAGACAGAAGCTGAAGTCATTGTATCTTTCCCACAAATATTTGCAGCTAAGAGTTGAAGCTAATGGTCAAGGAAGTTTACCACAGACTTGCCATAAACTCAAGGAACTCGCCTATCTGAAACCACTGCAGTCTACTGACTTCATATTCAGTAGGCAAGGGTGTAATTAGTTTTTGAGTAACTATACAGGTCGAAACAAAAAAACAAGTAAACAAACAAACTACACAGACCCATTCGCACATAATAGACATTTTAAGGAGGCAAGAACATTCATAAAAGATATTAGTATAGAATATTTTATCTTCATCCTGCAATTTTTGGGAGGATAAAGTTATTCCTAAAGACTGAAGCCATTGCACCAATTTAAGAATATCACAATGAAGTGTTCTTCCAGTTCCGGATTACTGCTGACCTGTTCTTCACCGAGACCCTGAGACAATCATCAAGATTGTCAATGACAAAATCATCAAGACCATAGACTTATTTTTACACAGCAAAGAAATTGTGGGAAAATAATAATCTAAAATTAGCTTATATTTGGTTTTCTGGCAAAATAAAAATATGATGGTAACACTGCCTAATATGGCTCTTAAGACAATCTTTCAATTTAAAAGTGTTGTGAAATGGAAATACCATGCCCTCTTTTTTCTTTTTACCAACTCAAGTTGCACATAACAGTGACACATTACTACCACCAGTAACTACTTATGCGTATTGATTTTAAAAAATCCAAAAACTTCTGTAGCAAGTATGAACACAGTGACATTTATAATAGACAGCAGTGGACACTGCCTATGGATCAAATGGAGCTGAACATGCATGTGTGGTATTTCAGCTACTCTTTCCATTTAAGCAGACTTAGTTTGTGCCTCTGCTTTCTTTCTGGTAACCCTGAGTTATGGTCATCTTTTTAAAGATCCAGTACCAGCATATTTAGTATATGGGCATTGATCTCTACATTTCCAACACCTTTTCAAGCATTCTATTATTGTAGTAAGAACAGAGAACAAAACAAATAAAAAAAATCTTCAAATTATTTAAAGAAACATTTCTCTAGCATATGAAAATGTTCAAAATGTTTATATCTCATGAAGTCTGAAGTACATTTTCTATTTAAGAACCCTTAGAGGAATTATTTTCAGGTTTGTTTTTTTCTAGAGACAGAACTATTTCGTTAAGAGTTGGTTGGATATCATGTAGAGATTGGAAAGTTAAATTAATTGAGCCCTGGTCAGAGATGATCACTGTAAAAAGACTCCTTCTGGCAAGAATTAAATTTTTTTATTCTCAGTAATATCACCTCACTTTGAATGAAAACAGAAGTCATGTTAAATACTTGCTTTCTGTTGGCAGCAAGTGTCAGCTGCAAGATCCCCAATACTGTCTCTGTTTTGTCACTGAATGAGTCTCAATCTTAATGGTCTTCACAGACTTAATTTAGAGAATAAAATGTAATTCACTTGTAATGTAATGTCTTTGGTAACAAAATTTGTTTCCTTTCTTCATGAGTTGAAGGTCTACATTATACTACTCAGCTTCATACATGATAAATTAAAAGGCATGCAAATGTTACTACACACCCAGGATTTGGGATTCTCTTCCGAGCACAGGAGGGTGCTTGGTGTGTGGAGCAGGACACTCATTTGAGTCTTTTTTTGCTTGTCATTTGCAATTTGTTCTATCAAATCTGGAACAGCCACTTAAGGGCAGGCAACGTGCCATTTCATAAATGTGGTATGAGCACAAACCACCAAGAGATTATATATGAAAATGAAAGTTGTTCAGTGACGGCAGCATTTCAAGCTAGGAATGTCCAAGCAGCTGTGAGGGATGATCTACCCTGCCTATTTTTAATGGGATGTCTCACTGGGCCTACATTAATTTCAGAAATTAAAGACATTTATGTAGATACATGAGGGAGTTTCTACAACTCTGCTGAATTCATATCAGTATAATACAACAGTGGTGTACTACTGGAGATTTCCAGGTGTACTGGAGTGTTCCGCAGGGAGCAGTGCTGGGCACCCTGCAAAGCTGGGAGGAAGTGTGCCACCACGCAACAGCTAATGCACAACAAGCACAGGTTCTCTCCCAGACAGTACTAGCAGGAAGGCTACAGCTCACTCTTTCCCTGCTAAATCCAGAATTACACAAAACAGAATACACGAATGTCTACGTCCCATCACACTCCTGTTGAGATCAGTGGATATTCTTCCACTAGCTTCTATAGAAATCTGAATGGCTTAAACTTGGTAGAGGGCCAGGACACAGTAAATCCTGTCCTGTAAATTTAGATCAGAAGACCATTTCTGTGACTTCCAGATTAGGAGATCTACATCTCCATTATAATACATCTGACTAACAGGATTTAAGTTTTATATGCAGTTAAGCTCCTTGGGGTTACAACCACTTGATTCCCAATTCAAAAGAAGTAGGTGTGAATGCTCACAAACTGCTTTCTCATACTGTCATGGCAACGAAATCCTCAGAGCTGCAATGTCATTGTTAGTCACATAGCAAAGGACAGACAGAGGATGTTCTCTGCCTCCACCCCTCTCAAAGGTTAATACCACAAAAAAGTCTTGTTCCAAAACACTGAAATATCTACTACTGGAACATCTATTTCAGGATCACTGTAATGCATTTTTTTTTCATACATATTGGCATTCTCTTGAACGCCCTGTGTTTTCTGCTCTTCTTTGATAAACCAATATTATTACTACTTAAACCTACCTGGTTTTTATGGAATATATTTTAAGAAATATGAGAAGGCTGTCTGGGTAAGAGTAAATAGGGGTCCTCAAGATTAATTTGTTACAGGGGACCTCTAGATTAATTTGTGAAATAATTCTAAATAAAAAAGTATATTATCTGTAAACAGATACCAGTCTGGTGTAATATGCTGAATGCTTACATGAACTGACTTCTACATGCTAAAAAAAAATTTTAAAAATCAACTAGAACAAAGTTTAAAATACATCTTTTAATTGATGATTAATTTCTACAGTGCTACAGTATTAACAGTCACTAAAACAAATATCTGAATCTATAGATCAAAAAATATTATAATTTTTGCAAATAAATAAGTTATTAGAAGTATCATATTGTGTTGCTTTTCTGTCCGTGTAAACTTCTAATGTTAATGCATTTTAGAAGAAATAACAATAATAAGCAGTTGCAGTGCATTTACATTATTAAGAAACGTCAAGTACAATTCTATACATATACATTCTATATGTACACTTAGATAAATTTTTCTGCACTTAAACTTTTACAAAGCCATAAACTGAAAGAACATTCAAATACATTCAAGACCGAACAGAGAGGCAGGAGAGTATGAATAAAAGGACAACATGTTTCAGGTGGTACAACATGGCACAGAAAGTACTCTACATCAGCAGCCACTATCAGCTGCAGGTGTGAAATTGACAGCAACTTCCTAGAGAGGGCTGGAGTCACCCAACATTCAGTTCTCTCAGGACAGCTCTCAGTTCACTTGTCACATTTGCTTCTGTGACCTAAGAGTTCTCCCCATCTGGGAAGTCATAGGGATGAATCAGCTGGGGACATCTGCAGAGCCGGCAGTCCTGAAGGCGCTCGAGACCCCAGAATGGCACCAGTGGCACAGCAGTGCCCAACACCGACCCGAGACTGCCACCCACTGTGGAGCTGTGCCCTCCTGGAAGCAAGCGCATGGAGCTGCCCTTGGCAAACTGTAACCTGCCACTTTAGCAGCCTGGCAAAGCATCGCAGGCAGTAACAACACTGCAACTCACTTGAGAAAAAGAACACAGAGCTCTGCAGAAAAATGGGGAGTTTGTTCTTTAAACAGCCATTGTAACAAACACAGAAGGAAACATTTTAATGGGCTACAACAGTTAATCATCTATAAAAACTGCAGGTTCAGCATGAATTTAAATTGTAAACTGGTAATAAATAATACAGTAAGTCTCAGCACATTTTAAAATATATATTATTAAATAAACTTTGATTTTCAGAAAAGCTTTCACCTTTTTTGTTCAGAAAAAAACACTTAAAAATCCTTTATGAAATGCAGCCAGTTTGCCTGCCTGAAAATTTTGATTTATGAAGCCATACTTCCTAGTACAGAACATTTATTTGTATTAACTTTCCTTTTTTTTTTTCTTTCTAAGGCAGATTAAGCAAGAACTTGATTCAAAAACTGTTAATATCATTTAAACTAATTTAAAATTATAAATTATTATAATGATTGTGAATTGGTTTCATTCTGGTTTATTTAGTAACCATATACATATCCAAATATCCACTGAAGTAAGCTACTGTGAAGACTGAGACTACCACAATCAGAGCAGCAGCTAGACCTAGATTTAAAATGTACATAGTTCCATCTGGTCACAGAAAAGGTCTCCATGCATCTCCCTGTTAACTAGACTTGCAATCTATCCATGAACATGAACCTGGCTAAATGTTATGTTCAATGGGAATGAGAAGCAGCGCCCTGCACCATTTCTCCAAGGCAATTGATGTTGAACTGCACTGTTGACAGTGGTGTGCCTTGCCCATCCTGGCAGACCTGTGTATCTCAAGACATGTAGGCTAATAGATAGCAAACCATAGCTGAGTGGAGTGGGAAAACCCTCTCTGTAACACACCCTTTGTGCACAGAGATCCTCCTGACTGATCCCCTGAGCTCCCTCAGCAGGTGGCAATGACAGCACATGGAGCTTCCTCTCATCTCACATCCTGCAGGGTGGGAGAGATTACATCTATCAACTACTGCTCACCACGGCCTCAGTGACCCCTTGCCAGATAACGCAGAAGATGCAATATCTCAGCACCATATTCCTTGCTGCTGCCCATGCCCTGAAGCTGGGATCTGACCTCCAGACATTCTGGGCCGAGCTGTGAAACAACCCAATCTGTCCCAAAACAGCTTTTCACAGTATGTGAGCGAAGGGGAGAACCTCAAGAAATCCCGCTGCTTTCAGGTAGAGTTTATACAAAAGATGGTTTCTGTTTCTACCAACAGCAGGAAAAGTCACCTGATTAAAAGGAATCTCCCTATTTCTATGTACTGCTATTCAAAAAGTTTCATAAAACCATGCTCTATATGAATTCATGTCAGAAGGCCTATATAGAACAAGTAAGAAAATATCTTTATAAGGACAATTTGTAAAAGACTATATGAAAACATTAGAGATGCTGATGTTTGAATACATTCCTAATCTTACATAAGCAGGAGGATTTAAATGCTTTAGAAAACTATGAATATTGCAGAGGAAGACAAAAAAAGACAGATGTAAAAAAGAAGTTGGAAAGAGAGCACCATGTGAAAATCATACTTAAGTTTTAATGTCCATTTAACAGGTTAATTAAATGTTTCAAGATGGCATGTTAAAATTTAAATATAGTTACCTAGGATAAAATCCTAGCTCATCTGAAGTCAATAGCAAGAAGATTTTACCTGCAATTCTCACTACATTGCTGAAGGTATGTTAACAGAATAGCAACCAGACAAGAGGAAAAGGCCTCAAGCTGTGTCAGGGGAGGTTCAGGTTGGACATCAGGAAGAATTTCTCCACGGAAAGGCTAGTCAGGCATTGGAACTGGCTCCCCAGGGAGGTGGTGGAGTCACCATCCCTGGAAGCATTCAAGAAGCAGCTGGACATGGCACTTAGTGCTATAGTCTAGTTGATCTGGTGGTGTTCAGTCAAAGGTTGGACTTGGTGACCGTGGAGGTCTTTTCCAGCCTTACTGATTCTGTGAAAAGGAGGCTTCAGTGAAAGGTTTCAGTCAAAAAACAGGAGGAAGAACATGTTGCTTACTTTTTTTAGGTAAATGCCATGCAAACTAATCTACATGGCAATCTCTCTAGTCAATGAAACATTGAATGTGATACCATGAGTAATTTTTAGCTTTACTTTTATTAATTCATTATTTAACAAGACTGTTTTGTAGCTGTAAATCCAGTTTTAAATTGTATCATTACCTTGTACATTGTTGCTTTATGGAAGTGCAATCCAAGATTGTAGCAAACAGTGTTGGTTTTTTTTCATTTCATATGTACAAAAGGATATAAAAATAGGTCCTTGATTAATATATGATAATATCCTTAGGCCACAATGAAAACAAATAAAATACATTTTTATAGTGCAAGTATTCCTTTTAGAAAGAATACTGTCTACAGGATACACTCATGTGATCAAGGATTTCAAAATCACATCCTTAAGTATCCAATGCATTTTCAATGAATTGAGAGCTATGGTCTTCAGTGAGCTGCCCTGATAGTAAAAAGAGACACAGAACCTAATCTAATCTTAGTTTTTCATATTTCATCACATTATTCTGTTTGCTAATGGAGATATATTTCCCAAAACTGCCAATATGTTCCCCAGAGTTTATAAAACAGTACTGAAAGAATGTTGGACACATACAACTGATAGTCTGAACACATGTAACACAACTATTTTGTGATTCAGTGTTGTAAATGTAATTTATATTTTAAACTTTTAATAATTTTAGCTGCATATAAAACAGAAGTAGTAAGTTAAATTAGAGCACCTTGTGTGAAATTTAAGGAATATAAAGATTACACCTTTTAAAATTTAAATAAATACAACTGTTCTGTCTCAAGTCCATTATGCACCTGTCACATAAAAGGAAATTAATTTATGTGTAATGAAGACATACATAAATATCACAATCCAAGGCACAACATGGAATTTAAAAGTTAGGGATATAGGAAATCCTTGCTTTTTTATTAAATTACTTGATATACCTTATTCTGGCATATCTACAAATTTCAAAAAAGCTGTATTATCATAGTATCACTGAAGCTAAAAATGAAAACTACCTATACAAATATGTAGTTCAATCTCTTGCCAACTTTAACTGAACCCCTTCCAAGACACTGCATGCATTGATATGCACTACTGTGTTATTCTGTAATTGATCTAATCAGTAGGACCTTTCTTCTGATATTCATTGGCCGTTTACCTTGTTTCAAATTCATCATAGTTAGTTCAAATTCATCCATACTTAGAAAAGCTCTTCCATGTATTTATCATAGAACAAATAATTACACATATTAACAACTCAATCTTTCCGACTTCTTTCTCACTTCAACGAGTTTTGTTATTTTTCTCTGAGCTTTCAGAAGATTATCCAATGCTTCGTCCCTGAGGTAGCCAAAATATAAGACTGTACTCCAGAAATTACTTCAGCAACCACAAGTGTTCTGATTTACTGCTGCCTGATGCAGCTCTTCTACATATGTATACACTTCTTTTGACATCAGTGAAGCCAGAAACAAGACACGTTTGCTGCCTACATTTTCAAGGCTTTGTACCACATTACTACATTTCGATCTTCTCTGTCTCACTAAGTATCCAAGTTTCCTCAAATGCATCACCTTTTCTCTGAATCTGCTAGGCTCTAATATCTTGGACCTCTCCCACTCAAGTATCATATAGTGTAATATCATCTGTAACTTCTATCAATATACTGTAGATCCTTCCTGCAGATTACTGAAAACATGAAATAGAATTAGGTCAACACAGTATAAACAATTAATGGGCAGGGAGCAATTAAAATTGCCCAAATGATGAATCAAAGCACAATTTATGTTTTACGATGCTATCTTAAGTATATTTTATCCCACCTATCGAACTATTGAAAAGAAGTCAAATATCTCACCATAGCTACAGATTTTCAATGCAATACTGACTTTTCTGCATACATAATTTAAATGTAGAATAGGAAACATTCTGACAACCAGCTTTGCAAAGGAGTCCCATTCCAGCCACTGATTAGAGAAAGGTAGCCACATCCTATCTTCTCCTCAGCACAAACTTTTAACCAGTTAATATTATATCTATTACCCTAAGTATCTTTAAAATTACAAATGAAAATACAGGGAGGTCTAAATTTGCACTGACAATCAAGAATTCAACTCTTTTCAAAAGTCCTTCTGGAATTCTGCATGTGATACTGTAATGCAAAAAATGTTAAACAACATGCTACAGTACTTATAACTGGAAAGGTATTACTTAATATAAAGCTTAAATACCATTCAATTCACCTAGCCTATGAAAAACATCATTACCTAATTTACACTCTGATTTCCAGAAAACTCACTTTCAGTACAACTTATCAACTCTTCTTCTGTCCTTCATAATGACTACAGGTCATAACAGAACTTTCAGAACAGAAGGCACAGTAGCCAACTATTCTAATTCTTAAAGCTACTTGTCAACCTGTTGAAAATAAGAAAATATTTCTTTGAAGAAATGAACAATTAAAAACCAAAGTGAATCTGAGGATGAAAAGGTAGGTCTCAAAATATATTAATTGCAAAAATAATACAGTCCAGAGGCACAAGCACAGTTGTTTATTCTTGTTCCATGTTTTAAAACTTGGACTCAGAAAAATCAGAGGAAGTTTTGGGTTTTTACCCTCTCTTCTTTTCCTTTCCACTAAAAGCACCATGGTTACACAGCTTGATTCAATCGTCCTTTTCCACAATCACTTCTCCATGAAGCACCCTTCTTCTCTGCCGCAGCATGTGGAAGTAGAGTTGTGGAAATACTTAATCAAAGCATAAAAGAAAGCAAATTAGATGGAAAAATTCAACATATCACATAATGGAAAACCACTATTTTACAGACTGATGAACTGAGTAAAAATTATGGCACACAGTGGTTGAGTTGATTATGGTGAATAATAACAATTCATGATAACAATGCAGTGATTTAAAAACTATAATTACTCAAAGCTCATTTATCCCTGAATAAATACCCTGTGTTCAAGGAACTTCACTCCAACAGTTTCCTTGTAGAAACAGGATTTAACCACATTCTGGTAGTGCTTGAAGACTTCAAATCTGTCCTAAGCATTTTTGAAGACTTGGAGGAAGATACAAATTTTTCCTATTTGTTTAAGTCTGAAGTAAGGAGATCCCTCTTTGCTGTCCCTCATTATCTATTATATTACTGTCCTACTGACAGAGTCAATCCTTATATTTAATGGCTAGAAAACTGAATTTATTCCTTAAGTGTTGTTACATAAACAGATGTAAAACTGCTATTAAGTTATCACACCTTAGAATGTTTTTTGTTGACATAAATCTCTTTTGTTGGCCTTCATGATTTCTTGGGACAAAAAATTTAAGTGTGTGTGCATATTGTAAAAGCCCATATTGAATGTCGCCTTCTCAAATTAATACCTTTCATGAATGCAGATCACAAACCATTTAACTTCAGTTTTCCTGCTTTTCAATTTCTCTCTCTAATCTGCTGCCTCAATGTACAGATTATTAAAAAAAAATATTATATATCCTATTATTATCTAAAATATTACATTTGCCTAGTTTGGTCTAGCCCTATTCACGGTGAAATATCTGGTATATCAGGTTGCTTTCTCCTTGTCTTCACTGATTACATAGCAGTGGAAATAACACTGGAAGTGAAAGACAGATACTCTCTCTACTGTTACCTCCATGGCTTCTGGCATGCATAAGTACAAGGACAAACTGATTAAACCAGGGACTGCAGATGTTCAGAGAGGTTTGGGGGGTTGATTTCTGTGAAAATGAAATCTTAGAGAATACTGCTTCAAGTTTTTCCTGAGCACGCTTGAATGATGATTTTTCTAAGGTAAATGGTTATTAGTAGTAAAAAGCCACAGCAAATCTCTGGCACAACTTGCAGAACCATTTTAAATTCATTACTTCAAAGTGGGAGAGGCACTAGAGAGTCCCAGCAACACAGTTACAAACATTTCTGTGTATAAGCAAAAACTTTTCATACTTTGTCCAAGTCTGAGAAATAATTTTAGCATTTTTATTGAAATTTTTAAGACAGATTATGTTCCTAAGCAGATCGCAGGACAGAAAATTTCAGCCTAACCAATTAAAGCACAGTAAAGCTTGGAACAACAGAAAGCAGCCTTTTACAGTAGAAAGTGTTCAGCAAATTTTAATACAGGCAGTGTTTATAGCATTGCTGAAGATTGATTTTTATGATGTTAAAATGTTTCTACAGTTAAACAGTACTTACATGGCACATAGGAGAACATGACAATAATAAGGAAGTAATAGTAGTCAAAGGAGACATTGTATTTATTGGGAAGTCTCAGTGAAAACATTCCTGTTTTCTTCACGTAGGGTAAAGCAGCATATATGGTTAGCAGTTCGCCTGCAACTCCAGCAGGATATAAAATGATAAAAAAGTTGTATCTGCATTGAAAAATTAAAAAAAAACCTTGTGAGAAACACCCCATAAATTTAAAATTTTCTCATGTTATTATTAGTGACACTGAAATGTATTAAAGTAGTTCCTGCACCAGAATCAGGGATCACATCCTGACTTGACACAAAATATCAGTTTCAGTTACTTTCGGTAGAGTTGCATAGATTGACAAGCAAATGCATTCCTCAGTGCTTTGTTTAAAAAACAGTGAAGTATCAGAATGTTTTTATGTCTTTCTAATAAAACAACCCTCAAATTTTTAGTCTCCAATAATGATTTTTTTAGAATGTACTATTCTTACTCTTGTTGTCACTGACAGGATTCAGACCAGGACTGAATCTCAGATTCAGATGATCCTACGTATTTTCATCACAGTGCAGACACACTGGGTCAACTGTATGTACTACAAATTTTTTGAAGATAATGACAATGTTGAAAAACATCAGGAGCCTCTTTTACTTACTACAACATAGGAATACTACATTTACCACTAACAGAAATTGGAATAAAAGGAGAAAAGAAAATTACAGTGCCAGAAACTTATCAGATCCATTTTAAAGTGAGATGGTGTTCAAATAAAAGGCAAAGCATCCAGTTGAAAGAAAATGTGGTTTGAATGCCAAAGGCCACATAGGCAGTGACAAAATGAAAATTGTAATCAATAGGCTATGTGCTGTCCTTTCACACAGTGCACCATGGATATGCAGGTTCTCCTATGGAACAATTCTCCAGTTCATATAGGGAACAACAATGAGAGCTGTCACACAGAGAGAAAGGTACAATGTGCACTCCCTGATCAAAAGAAATGAGATCCAAACCAGCAGCAACTAAGCATGAAATCCTCCTAGAAGCAGAAGGGCTTAGAACACTCACAGATGAGGGGAGTCACAGAATAGTTCAGGTTGGAAGGGACCACAATGAGTCATCCGGTCCAACCTCCCCACTCAAGCAGGGTTATCTTAAAGCATATGGAACAGGATTGTGTCCAGATGGTTTTTGAATATCTCCAGTGAGGGAGACACTGGATTGTCTCTCTGGACAATCTGTTCCAGTGCTCGGTCACCTGCACAGTAAAGAAGTTTTTCCTCATATTCAGGTGGCACTTCCTGTGCATCAGTCTCTGCCCTTTGCCTCTTGTCCTATTGCTTGGCAGCACCAAGAAGAATGTAGATTAGATAAGAAGGAACTAATACCTTACATATTGTTTGTCTCTATGCAGTTATAAGCTAAAGATCAGAAATTCCATCTCTCTTGGTACTGAATTTATGCCCAGTTGTGCTGTTTATCCATAAATCTTGATGGGGTATTTTAGACTCTATGAAAAAATAATATATTTTCAAATGTTTTGTTTAAATTAATATTTCACCATATGTTTCTTCAGTGAGAATGTTGGTTTTCCCTACTGTCTATATTAAGGAAACAAAACTCTGTTATTCAAGGCACACTGACCTGATGGCAGAAATTATTATCTGTCAATGTAATTTGTTCTGAGTGCATTTCTCTTTCTGAAGTCTGTATAAAAAGTACTGATGATAGCCAATCTGACTAACTTTAAGTTTGTCATTTAGTGCTTAAACAAGTCTCTCACTTAGGCACTAGCAAAAAGGAAATGTTTTATAAGAATGGACATAAATATCAGACATATCAAAGAAGCGCATTAGAAGCATCAAACCTGCATTATCTATAAAATAAAAGTAAAGTAAAATAACAAACAAACTCTTTTAAATAAGAGTCGCCAGTACTGAATGTAGGTTAGATATTCTTCTTCTAACATAATAAGTCTGCCTTACATGTATTTTTCAAATAATGACTACATAGAATACTATTCCAGTTAAGTTTCCTGATAAACACACAGAGTCTCTGTAGTGTATGTGAACTAATGGCCAACCTTAAGAATGCTTCAAGATCAAAACAGTTTTGATTTGGAACTCAATTTTTGGTGGCCTAAACTAAGCAAGTATTTAACTTCACTACATGGATATAATCTTACAAAAGCTCTGATAAAGCAGAACTTCTTATAAAGTAATAATACACATTGAGTGACAACAACTCCCGCATTTTCAAAAAACTAACATCCACAAAGACTAGCACAGGTGCTTAATTTTGGGCACTGTACTCAGAACATCATAAAGAGTCATACTGCAAATTAAAAGATTACTCCAAAGATAGAGAAAAAAAATTAGAGTAAGGGAAAGCAGAGTTCAGACTGTGAGACACAGAAAGCAAAGAAAAAACCATACCCCAAAAACCTCAGCTAAAATATTTTTAACATATTAAACCAAGCAACAATGATCCCAAGTACAGAAAGCAACTGACTTGCACTTTGCTGACACATAACCAAAGCTCAAACATCTGCTCTCCTGTGTATTAGTTCAGCATGCGTGAAACCAACATGCACAGAATCATGAGAAACTCAAGTGCAAGACATCTCCACCTGGCCCATTTAATGAAGTATGGCAAATGGTTGAGCAGGTTGAATGTGTAGAAGGAATATCGAGTAATCTCTGTCACAGTCCATACGACCAGAAAAAGAATAACGCTCTCCTCATTCTGGATCTGCAGAAGTATAAAGAACCAACATTTTCTTCATCCTTAGGCTTCTTTTCTGTGCAAACTGCAACAGACTTCTCTTTAAGATATATAGAACAGAACTAATATCTTGTAAAGAAAAAATTTTGACACAAAAGTGATATGCTGAAACCTTTACCATACACAGTTCATTATCATATGTGTTTACTAACATACAGACATTTGTCAATTGAGCAATCTTCATCCATTATGCAAATATCAAAATATAAAACCCTATAATTATGCTTATTCTTCCTCTTTATTCTCTACCTGCATTCCTCTAGACTATCTAACTGTCCCTCTTCTATCTGTGGTTGATCTGCTTGTTTATGTTCTTCCTCCTCAAAACAGCAAGAACAACAAAATGCTACAGAAGGTACATTCTTCTCATAATCACTTTTTAATCATTCTGATTTTCTCTACTTAATTTCCTAGATTTTCTCTTACTTTTTATCTTGCTTCTTCTTCAATATATAATGCACATCTCCATGAAACTTTAGATAAAAGGAATTGCTTTATATAACCTACTAACTGGAACTTGGTCACAGAAGATCAAGTTTGGCAGACTTCAGGGAGCTCTAACATAGATAAGGAGCTGGAGCACAGATGGCTCACTAAATGAAGAGTAGTTGGTAGATCAGGAGCTTTGGGTAAACTCACTCAACAATCCCATGTAAGATTTAAGTTCTGAGTCATTAAACTGCCTCATCAGTAAGTAGCACATCTCTGCTGTTTCAAAACACCACCTCTTTTCCACTCTGAGTGAACAAATAAACAGAAGTCCCCAAATACAAAGAAGGCACCTGGGGATCTATTACAAACACTACCTTATGTGAGGAAGAATTACACACAAGTAATTTTCTTTCCTTTAAGAGGGGAGGAATTTTGTAATATACTTCTATGCCTGAAGGCTGAAAAGCTCCAGGGATGTCTGTGAAATAGAATAAAGCAACACAAGTTTTGTTAAAATTATAAAAAAGGGAAATGATTTTTCAAAATAAAATGCAACATGGTGACAAAGCTTAATATATCTCCAAGATGCCGAAAAACCACAACTCTGTCAAAAGTCAAGAAGAATTATAAGTGCTCATAAAATCGCACCCTCAATGTGTCAGTCAAAGGTGGTGCAATTTTAGCAGAAGGATCTCACCAACATCATAAAGAAAATGGAGACATAAAAATAGCACCAAAATCACAAACAAATAGCAGCAACCGAAGTGCAAAGACACCAAAACAAATAAGCAAAGGTAAAGACAGAATTAGGCTGTTCTTTGCCTCATGCAATTAGAGACAAACATTGATAACTCAAACTTGGATTCATGTCACAGTGCTAAATCCAAGCAGAAGAGCTTTAAATAAGTATGCAGAGAATTCCTATCTGCTGCCTTGCAAATCTGCAGTCAAGTGGGGAGGTCTGGCTCTGGCTATTATCACTGACGTGCCTCTCACCACCTAAAATGACCCTGAACATCCATGCCTGCTAAGCAATAACAGCGTGAAATACAATCAGACATACATTCAAATGTATTTCTTCTTGGACACAGCTTGGCCTACAGTAGTGTAGATAGAAGAAATAAAAGAAATTGCTGAATATGCTTAAGATTTAGTCCACTGCAGATAATAAAAAAAAGGCAAAACACAGTGCTATAGTCCAGCTCATGTGTAGATATTCAATATAAGAATCTTGTTAATCTTTGAGACATTTTTCCTTAAATATAAAAAGTTAGCTTACAAGGAAAAAAACCAAACAAACCAAACCAAACAAACCCCAAAACAAACCGAAAAAACAAACAACAAGAAAAAACAAGAACAAAAAAATTAACCCTATGAAAAGCCTATTTAATTTATTCCATATTAAAGATGCAGTGTAGAAAACAAGTCCTCTTGTGAAATGAAATGAAGATTTGATAACTGAGGCAGGTGCTAGGATAATTCATCTGCAGAAAGGCCTATGCCATCTGCTGGTGAGACAGTTTAATGGCTCAGCTTTTCAAGTTCTGAAGAAATTCAGGAGCACAAAACCTATCACTTAATTTTTTTACATGCCTTTCATAGAAAGCATACTTCACAAACTGAACCTAATGTCCTACCTACTAGTTGTGAACTGCTTGCTTCGTTCTGCTAATGGATCACTAGCCTTACAACAGCCACCCAAAGCCAGGCAAATAAGCCATTGTCATTTACACAGGTCCTTAAGTGCCACTGTGACACACTGGATGTCATAAAATGTTAAGATTACCATAACATTAAAATTTTGAGAAGGTTTCTAAAAAAACAGCAAAATCGTAACCATGTTTATCAATGTGAATTCAAGACATAAACTTAAAGACATAAATTTACCTTTTATTTAGATTAATGCAGCAAGTGCTAATTAAAATTTTTGAAAGGGAACTGTTAACAGTAGGGTAGTTTTGCTTGCAAATAATAGGAGTAGTCATTGATTTCATTTAGGCAGACCACAGAGGGCACGATGCTGAAAACACTGCTGATTCACAGCTAAGACCCAGACTCCATCTCCTGGCAAGAATCACACAAATTCTGTTTTGTAATCCTAACTTCCAAAATTGCACTCAAATATGAAAGCATTCTCTACAGGAATAGAATTCATTTTTAGCTATGTTTTCCTTGTGAAATGAGAACTGTAGTAATAGCTTCTCCTTAAACCAATCAAAACATAATTTGCTCAGACACATACCTGTTTTATACTGTGTGCAATGAACCACACCATGAAGATTCTTGAACTCACTTGGACCCCAGTCACAAGCACAGATGTGCGAACTATTCCTTAAAAAGAGAAACATGTTATCTCTGTTCCACAATTCATGTTTTAACTAGTTACAGGAGAAATTAAAACAAAGAACTCACCAACTGCACAGTGGATTACCTGTAAATAAAAATAAGTCAGAGGTTACTGATGTGCAGCATGTTACTAGCTACCCTATAAACATGGCCTTTTGATATTAATATAAACCTAGGCTTAATTCTGGTTTTTGTCTCCTACTAACAGTCATAAAAAGAAATACATGGCAGCCCCCTGGCAATCAGTGTTGGGATGGTCTCAATATCTGAGCTGTGCAAATACATGAAAGATATTTGTGTTCCAAATTAACTGTAAATATTAGACATTTAGACACTTCTAAAGCACTTTATTCAACTAGTAAGCTTCTCTTCCTTTACCTTATTCAAAGAAGAATTCTACAGGACAGTATAGAGGAAGTCACATAAGGAATGCTAAACACGCAGCAATTTTAAAATGTTCTGCATTCATTACAGAATAATAACATTATTATACTTTTGTCAATGACAGCTATGAAGCTTTAGATACAGTGTATTTTCTGGTCAGTAATGTTTAGCAAATGAAGTGCTTTCCATTAGTTTGGCAGATTTTAATAGAATTACTTATGGTGAAAGTTTAACAGCACAAAAGCCTATATGCAGCTAGTGACATGATTTTAACAGTTGTTTGAATTAGAGATGTTGAAGGCAGATTGAGAAAAAAAAAAGTTAAAATGTAGATAGGCATTCTTTGTTGTGCCTGGGAAAGAACTGCAAGTGCTCCATAAACCCAGAAATAAAGCTTCATTCCCACACATGTACCAGAACTGAGACCACTAGTGCACAGCTTGCAAAAGTATTACTTAAAGAATACTTTGCACATCTTGCACAGACCCCGTTGCAATGGATTCTATGGGGTGCATGAATCACGTCTTGAAATAAGCAGAAGCAGGAAAGGCACAGAAAGATAGTAAGTCCAGTATAAAGAACATAAGGTAAACTATAATATCTGAGATGGTGACATCTACTACACTAGACGGCTGATCTGCTGGCTGTAATGCCTTCAAGATTTTGCCTTTTGCATCAAATACTCTCAAATGAAAGCAGTTCCCAGACAATGATTTAAAGAAATATTAGAATTAAGTCTGAAAAACATGTGCCCATTTGTTTCAAGTAATCGCCTTGCCCCACCCCCAAAACTTCATTAAATAATAAAGTAAAAAGGACTTTTAGTACTAATATAATATTTTTATTTTAAATTCAGGATAATAATGTGTTTTGCCTATGATATGCAGCATCCAGTAAAGCAAACTAATGTTTAAAATTTACCTCAAGCAAAGCAAATGTCTGGAAAAATTTAAGCGTCTTTTGAACGCTTCTGAATAAGCCTCTATGTGTTCCTTTCTGTATATAAAACCGCACCATGGCAATACCTAATACCAGCCACCTATAAAAGAAAGAGAATGGATACATTTCAAATTAGAATTCTAAAAATATCCATCCATCATAAATAATTTAGTAGAATATTTTTCTTCACAGATTAACTTTGATTCTTCACGTGTTGGTGTCCTTAGATCATCAAAAAATATCTTTAGACATAAACAGTATATAATACTATGTAAACATTACACTCATCTCTTTGCTTGGAAAATAATGGAGAATAACTTGCTGCCTTCTGAGGATTGACTTAATTGAGGGAACCTCCCAAAACCACCCATCCACCAGACTTTTCTCCAGCAGTGACTACATATTTTTACTATTGAATCCTCATGCACCTTTACTATTAAATACTGTTATTTGAAACCACATTATGAGCTTGGCACTGAAGTCACTGTTTGGGTTGAAAGTTTGTAAAAGTAAAGGACTGGAATTTATGCACATCAGTTTTACATTTTTCATGGCCCCTCAACTCACCAATTTCAGGACTGACTAGTGATCTTAATGCTCCTGTTTGTGATTGTCCAAATGAAGATACCACTATAATTATGTTTTCCAAAGTGTTGAGAAGTGTTTTAAAAGTTGACTTAAAAATCAGACTCCAAAGTGCTGAAAGATGGGTGCTCTATGCTCCTGACTTCAAGAACGTATTTAACTAGCACATTTGAGGGAGTTGGATAAATTTATTTTGGTTTTTTTAGGAAACTGAACAATGATGCCAACTAACAACCCTTCCAATGTAAAAGAAAGAAAAAGTAACAGTATCTTTTAATAATAGTAGAATTTGACATAAAATTTAAATTGAGATTTAGAATGGAAATTGAGATAAAAAAATAAACATCTAAATTGTGGGTTGATCCCACCACCTGCCCAGACTCTGTAAAATAATCCAAGGCATGAGGAATTCCTTCCATGTAATAAATCCATTTTTATATAATAAGGATTTTCAAAACAGTGTACTATATCTTCCTTAATCATGGGATTGATTGGGTAAGAATGGACCTTAGGGATCATCTAGTTCCAACCCCCTCTGCCATAAGCAGGGACACCTTCCACTAGACAAGGTCACTCAGGGCCTGATCCAACCTGGCTTTGAACACTTCCAGGAATGGGACATCCAGGAGTTCTTTGGGCAAACTCTGCAAGTGCCTCATTACCCTCTGAGTAAAGAATTTCTTCCCAATATCTAATCTAAACCAAATTCTTTCAGTTTAAACCCATTATACCTTATTCTATCACTAAAGGCACTTGTTAAAAGTCCCTCTCCAGCTCTCTTGTGGGTTCCCTTCAGGAACTGAAATTATGTCACCTTGGAGCCTTCCATTCTCCAGACTGAAAAAACCCAACTCTCCCAGCCCTTCAGACCTATACCTCATTCTTAAAACATCACGTTAGCAAGAAGACTGAAAATTTCAGATTTCAATCCAAAAAAACTAAGAAAGTACAAAAATTCTTAGACATAGATATAGGCATAACAAAAGCTATGGATGGCTATTTTGAGAGGTAAAAATAAAAATCAAAAATGACAAAAATTTTTGTTTAATATCTTCTCTGACATCGCTGGGAACAATTACTCAGTCCTTTCATTCTTCATAAAGCCATAGTAAATATATTCTACAGCAACATGAGCTCTGGGTAAGGGGGGCCCAAGTGACAAAGCAGAAGGGCTTCAGAAATACTCAGAGACAGATTCAGAGAGATTATAAACATTCAGAGAAATATTTACATAAAAATTTGGACAAATATTTAACTCATCCTTTTGTAGTCCTCCCTGAGCATAAGGTATAGGCTAGTACTGGAAACAGGGTACCTGGAAATAGTCATCTTTGGTCAGATCCACTCTGCTGTAAGATCGTGAGAGCCGCCTGGATCCTGACAGCTCCCCGCTCACCTCGGATGGCACGGACTTCAGTATCAGCCCCTTAACAGCTCCTACGCACGGCGGCTACTGCTATGCAGTCACTTGGTGTGCCCCATTCCAGCACTTCATGACAGCATTTCAAACTCACATAGAGTTAGTCAGGCTTCCCCACACAGCAGGAATGATTCCCCTCTTTGATCCCTTCTACTTTAAGCCCATGAATCTGATCTGTCAGTGCTCCAAAATTTTCCCCTGCAAGCGTTACTTAGATTTTATAACAGATTTTAAATATGAGTGCATTTATTTCAGGTTGTCTTCCACCACTATGGAAACAAAGAATTACTGGAATATCACTGGTAGTCTTTCACAGTGGAGCTGCCCCGTTTTACAGTGAAGTGTTTGACAAGAGGAAGGTGATAGTGAGTTTACACCCAGCTGGCAGCACAAATGTGGCAGCAACAGCTCTGTCGGAGACTTAGACTGAGAAGTTATAATATATTTAACCTAACAAGGCATTTTCTGCATCTCATTCCACAACCAAAGTGTTGCAGAGAGAACCAATCTTAGACTGAACTCAAAGACGGCAAATGTATTTTTCTTAAATTATTTTTTTATGTGGACATAAATTTCTGTGGATAGATTTATTCAGCTGTCAGTGGCTTTGACTTTGGATCTCAGGAAAGTCCTTGTACTGATTTTTACAAATCACGAGGAAATGGAAAACACTTTCTGTAATAAAGGCAGTATCTCCAGTTGGGACTTTCAGCAAGACTGAGTATTGATCTGTCATTTTAGTCCTTTAAATCTGTTTAGAAACAAAGATAAGCTGCAGGGTTTTTTATTAGAATGATTATTTCATTCTAATAAATGAAACATAACATGTAGTTATGCATTAGTTTGTTAAAACTCCAGAAACATTTTGCTATATTGCACTGCCTGGACAACTGGACAAATATATTGTTCTAGATAAATATTTATCCTTTGTAGTGTCTCTGTTAAGTATACCTGTATTTCAAATACATATTTTTCTCTTAAACTGTACCCATAAATGATTATAAGAATTTATTCCTATCTCTTTTTTTTCTGCCTCCATATAAAAAATCCGATTTTGCATGTCTTAATTTCTTTTGATATTAATGGAAAATGGGCAAGAAGGAAGTGGGAGATACTGAAGCAGCACCTAAGGTCAAAACTAATATGGTTCGATAATCTTTTAGAGACATATACAAATCAGTGGCAAGTCAGTGTTCATTAGCAAATTCACACATGGAGCACAAGACTGGTAATTCAATGAGGTAATATTAACCTCATGTAAAAGCACTTTTCAAAAAGTGCTGCAATAATATATGAACAGACTTTAATACATACTCAAGATTCACAGTTGCTAGTGAGAAGAAAACCATTACGATCACATTCCTGGCTTTCTCCAGCAGTGTTTGAGCTCCTGCCTCAACTGCGGCATGTTAGTTTTACTCTAAGGATTCAAGGGGCAGTGAGACCACCCATTAGTAACCAAAGTAAAACTGTTCTCATGATGAATATCACACTAGAAGTTGTAAATTTTTTCATTCTTAGCTTTCTTTTAAACATGCGGAAATGAATAGGTTGAGGTTTTTTCCCCTAAGTGTTAGTGAACAGAGAAAATTTTCAAGAACTGAGAATATGTGCTTCGAGCACTAACAACATAAACCTGACTGCTTTAATGATCTGCTATTCAAAATAAATACCCTCTTTCCTCAGAGCAAAGCCTCGCAGCACGAAGCACAAGCTCAAATGAACCTCCTGGGCTACTCTTCCGCCTCCACCGGTCCCCGCTCATCGCTCCTGCCCGCGGGCCGGGCTGGCTTTGGACAGCTCTGCCTGCCGGGACCCGGAGCTCTGCTCTCTCAGAGCCAGGGCGCACCGACCCGAGCGCGCCGCCCCACACGGGACCCCGGCCCTGAAGCGCCTGGCGGCACCGAAGAGCGCTGCCGGCTCCCCGCGGGCGGCCAGCAGCCCCCTCGGCATCCGGCGAGGCCACGCCGCGGGACGCGGCTCCCCCGCCCGGCATTCCGGTCCTGGCTATACTTAACCTCCGCGGCGGGCGCGGGGTGACGCGCCGGCGGCTGGCATCGCTGCACCGTATTAGGCAATGCTCGGCAGGCAAGGAGAGCCCNCGGAGGCGCCGCGCTGCCGCCCGCGCCCGCTCACCCCGCGGTCATGGCGACGTTGTAGAAGATGAGCCATGTCGTGGCCAGGGCGCCCAGCTTCTTCTTCTTCTTGCCGTTCTCCTTCTCTTCCACCGCGCCGTTGCCGCCTCCGTCCTCCTCGCTGGACGCCATGGTTCCCCGGCCAGGAGCGCGGTGCACACGGCGGGGAGGAGGGGCTCCCTCCGCGGCGGGGCTGCGGCCGCGCTGACAGCCGGACCGGGCGCTGTCTCTCACCCCATCTGTCTTCCCCGAAGGCCGCTGCCGCCGCCAGCGGCTCACATGGCCCTGCGCGCTCCTCCCTCCGCGCCGCGGGTCTCCCGGGGTCAGCCGGAGCCTGCGTGGGCGGGTGAGCCTCCGTCGGCGGGGAGATCCTGGTGGGCTGGTACCTGGCCTTGCCGTCAGGCAGCAGCAGTGGGCACAGCCCACTTCAGAAAAAGTTACAGAAAAAAGCGCAGTTCTTGGAAACACAGAAATGGGTGTCTGAGTTTGAACACCGGGGACTTTGGCCAGAGACCGACTGGTGGGAATATGCCCAGGCTCCCACCTCAGAGGCCAAACAGCCACCGGCAGGTGACCTCGACAGTCTGTATGTCTCCATAAACACCACCCTCAATACATGAGGATGACTAAGGCTCACACCTGAGAAGGGGAAATTTCTTCTAAGGGCCTGAAGAGCAGCCAGGTGGCAGACTGAAGGATGAGATTTGAGTATGCAGGTTACCTTGTAAATGTCTGCTCTCTGTGCAAGTGCACAGGGAAGCTAAGCCAGTACAGGTAGCATTGCTGGGACTGGTTCTGGAAGGGGGACAGCCTTAGCCTGACCTAACATGACATGATGCTTCAAAAGTGTGGACTGCACCCACTGTCCTGACACCTGGCTCAGTCTCTGCTAGCCTGGGGATGCAGGCTCCTCATTTCCAGCTAAGCATGGTGACCATGCCCTCTCAGTCCAAATACCTCAGACACAGGCATATACAGACAGAAGAATTCCAAAACTAGGTCAGGATATCTTTGAAATGCTACTTGTTCAGTAGAATTTAAAGAGTCCAAGTCTGTCTACTTTAGACTGGGGTGGGTATTTCAATGCTGAAGACACCTGGATGTCTCAGGTCGAGGGCCTTCATGTAAAGAATAAGCAGATGTGCCAAACAAAACCTAAGTCTCCCCCTCCTCAGACTTTGTCTCACCAAAGCACACAAGGAGATATTCATCTTTCAGCCTCAAAACACACACCCACTGGCAACAGCAAATGTATAATGTGCAAAATGAGTAGTTGGCAAAAGAACACATTATATATGCTCTTAGATTACACAAGGTACCAATATTACACATACACAGATGCTTTTTGTGTTCAAGTAATAAATATAATCCAGTTTGAGAATCCTATAGTTAAAAAATCAAGACAAAGAAATTACACACAGGATTGAATGACACAGCTCAGAAGTTTTTGCTAATACAGGTTAATCTGAGCCTACATGTCATCTCAATGTGACACCTATAAATTGGTTTAAACTTTAATTTTCCAAAATATTTTCAATATTTATTATTTTAATTCTGGATATTCCTGCTATCTTACTTACACATTTTCTCCACTTGAATTCCTCTTCTCTCTTCAAACCATTCTAATTTTTTGGCTTTGACAATGTAGTGTTGAAAGAGGCATCAAAAATTAACCACATATTATGAGTAAAGTGGTTTTTTTTCTCATTTGATTTTGTCAATTTATGAATTCATTAACTGATGAAGATTTCCTGATCTTAAATTATGATACACAGAGAAAGGCATGACTCAATCCCAATTTTTCATATCAGTTTTTATTTTTTACTACTTTTAGCTGTCCTTTGCTGTGTTTCTTTTGAGATTTTTCCACAGCAGATTTGAGGCAACAAATCCTATTTTCTTTCTGAAGTAAAAATTTTCCATTTTTAAAACCCTTCTTGGATGTTTTCCATGCTTTTGCTCAGAATCTTTTGAATTTCATAAGCAATGTTTGTCTAATTCTCATCAGAATTCTGTATTACTTTCCTTCCCCTATTTATTTGCTCAGATTTATTGATTTTGGATGCATACATTACCTGTAATGATGACTGGGTTTCTCTTCAGTTAATTTAGTCAATTCAGAACTCAGTGGTGAGGAAAAGCGTCTCAATGTGTTTGTTCTAATATTGTGGTTACTATTTATTAAGCTTACGGTTTCTCTTGCTATCACACCACTCATTCACCCAATTGATGAAAACTTTCTGAATATCCCCATAGTCTTTTCTTGGACTGAAATAAACTAAACATTTTTTTCCATTTGCAAGATTTGTCATCCCCATTTGGCTATGTTTCCCAAACATTTATTAAAGTATTAAGCAAAAAACATATCACAGAACTGTCATAAATACCCCACTGCTGTAATTTTGCTGTAATAAAGTTGCTCCTTGTTTCCATTTCCCACATTCTAATCCATGGAGATATTTTATTCCTTAATCTGTAGATACTTCATATCCTGGGTAGTTCCTCTGTGACATTTTTTCAGCAGCATTTTCAAAACATATTTGTTGTGTTAATTTTTTTTTTTTTACGAATCTGTTTTTATAATTACATGTTCCAGGAATTGCAATAAATTAGTTGAAATGTAATTTCTTTTTCATAAATTTCCCTATCGTTATACTTTAAATCATGATTTCTGTCAATTACAATGTATATACTTGTGGTTACTAGCCTGTATTTTCTGAATTCTTTATTTAAATTTGATAAAGTGTCAGCTATTTTCAAAGCATTAAGTGCAGTATCTTTACTTCATTAGAAATAATGTTTTTATAGTAGCAAAATTATTTCATCTAATATTTCAACTTTGGCTAGCACCTTTTGACCCCCAAAAATCTCAAAATTATTAATAAAATAGATTTTCTTTACATACAGAAATTTAATTAATAGAAGTGAATAAACTTATTTATTAATTGCATTATCTAAATCAGCTTTTAAATCAGTTATGACTGGCTTACCAATTGAGGTGAACTTTGCTGTTATTCAAACACAAACCAACCTTTCCAGTAAATTTCAAGACAGTCAGATCACCTACTTTATGTTGTAGGTGAGAGCATCATTGTGTTTCATATTCATTCGCAAACTTCCCTGGTAATTTACCTTTATTTACTCTAGCTCCAAGTCATCAACACTGCTGTACTGTTACTACAAAAATAAGTGGTTTTCTTGGTCTTCTTCATGATTTACATTATCATTATATATTTTACTTCTAGATTCCTATTGCACACACAGATACTCAAAACCTTATAAAGCTGCATGGTTTTTACTTCCAATCTATTTCCAGAAATACAAAGTGAAGCTTATATGAGATTATTTTCTAATGAAATGTTCTACAGTGTTTTGGGGTTTTTGTTACAAAATTTATCTATTCAATATGGAAACACTTCTATGGAATGAAAAATTGTAGTGCTCTGAAAAAATTATAATGACTTATCAGCTCCACTATCACAGGGGAAAGTCATCTACTATTGAATGCTTCAAGAACTACTTGATATGAATTCTGCAGAACTACCTTTATACTTCAGACTAGTTAAATGTTAGACAGTAACTTAAAATCCTGGCAAGAGGAATTTGTTAAAAAATTTAATAGCTTTGATTCTGTTTGTCCTTCTGCCCTGTCTTCAGTTAAGGTTCCCAACACAATGCAGGAACAATGGGTTTAGACTTTATATATACTACTTGCACACTATTCTAGGTTTATGGTATGTAGGAATCAATGAGATATTCAAGGATAAATGCAAGTAAACATAATTTTGTCTAAATGAAACAACACTCTGTGTATGTCTTTTTGTACATTCATCCAGGTGTGCATATCTATTATTTAATTTACTATGCTAGGAATTTGATAGAAGATGTTTTCAAAAGATATGGTGTATAATGGATTGCATAAATCTTGTGGGAAGAACTAGAAGATCTCATATTTGGCACTTCTGAAGCAGTTGGAGTTTTGCACTGCTACTGCAAAATAAATGATTCATATTAAGCCTCTGACTGTAGAACTAAGTAGTCAGCAAAGGAAAAGAAGTGTCATGAACACAGGCTGAAGTGGAATTTTATATTTCTGTTATAAAAATACAAAAATTTTGGTGTGAACATTTAAATTTTTTTTTTGTATGGAAATTATTGATTCTACATATCTGAAACCTACTGGTTTATTAAATGTTCTGAAAAGCACATTAAGTCTGGGATGCCCTTGTGTATTGTTCCATTTAATCCTCTCCAAGAACAAAACCATAAGGCAAACTGCAATGCTGAAGAACAAACACACGTTAAAGGGAGATGGCTATCCTGCTCATTTGAGTTTGGTTTATCTGAGTTTTTTGATTTATCCAAACTCAGTGTACTTTTTGCTATAATAGACTAATTGAACTCTATACAACAATTATTTTCTTTGTGGGATATTTTAGATATGATGTGATCTGCGCAGTTGGAATCTTTGCACACTGCAGACTGGCTGTATCAAGAAGCTAACTCCACTTTAATATTCAAATTTTGTATGTGTGTATATATATATATATATATATATAATGATTAAAACTGAAATTTTTACTATTAACTTCAATTGTACTGTTCATGTGAGTAAAATAAAATACACTTCGGAAATTAACTGGTAGCATAAATATATTCTTAAATTCCCTTTTCTATATTATACAATAAAAGTAATATTCTTCTTTTAAAGAAGCTTTTCTACCTTGCCCAACAGATATCAGGCAAATTTTTCACAGGGTTTCACAAAACACACTTCAATAATACTAAAAATCCCTTCTGATTTTCTGTGTATTTCAGTGGTAACTTGCTTGTGTGAGAGCTACAATCTCTCTAGAGGAGACCGCTTCCATTATTAGTTTCAGAGCAAGCACAATCTAAGCTTGTTATTTAGTTTTATTTCAAGAGCTTGAGTTAAAAAGGGCTCTTTATCAAATGAGTAGTGTTCCAGTCTGATGTCTGATGTGGTCAGTAGAAGTATTTCTATTTCCTTCTTCAAAGAGTGGTGGAGAACAAAAAGATTAATTTTAACCTCATCATTGGTTGAAAACTGGTTTGAGTTATCAGCATGAAAAAGTGACCATATTGGGTGTAGTCAGTTTGGCCACACTGGGAACAGGTGTTTGTGCCAAAAAAAGCACTAGGACAAGTGGTTCCCTACAGCAGTGTCAGGAAGCTGGCACAGAGTGATGCTCTGGCCAGCATCCCCAGGGAAGCCCAGGCACCCAGAGATCCCAGCAGCCAGCACCTTACAGGTTATCTGCCTTTCACAGGTATATCACAATACATTACATTACATAAGAGTACTCAAGCAAATAGCATAAACACATTTTTGTGTTTGACTTCAGTGAACTTGTTACTCAAAATCATTTAACAAAACTTCAGTGTAAATATATGAAGTATTACTTCATGTGAGTTGCTTTGAAATTACCTCTTTGAATTCAGAGAGATTGAGGAAGATATAAACCCTTGTTTCTGGCATCCATGTGCAAATATTAACTAGAAGGTTGCACATCACAATTTTTAATGTGGTCAAGGCAAAATGAATTATTTTATAAAATTTATTAGTAGAATCTTTGCCTAGTTCTAAGATTACATGGGTTTGAAGGATTTCCAATTATATGCTTAATATAATCCTACTTTCATACTTCATAAATATTAAGGCAAAAAGGGACAATTAAATAATTTAGCCTGATTTCCTAACAGCAGACACCAGACTTACTGTATTGATATGTTTCATATATTTTCTCTATACATAATGGAATAGATAAGAATACTGTAAGCCATGCTGCTTGGACACTTGCAAAATATTACAACATATACAGTAAGATTATAGACGGGAAGTAAATCACTGTGGTCCAGAAGCTGAAGCATCTGCATGTGCCCTGTAACTGGGAAAAATTTTGTCTTCGTCATATCATTGTATCATTATGCAGTACAGCATCTTGTATGCCATCCAAAACATTTTGTACTTGCCCTGTCAAAGACAAAAGCTGTGATTAAATGGATGGCTGGCACTTGCTCTATTCTGAGCCTTTCTCTTTTCCTTTGATTATGCTTTCTTCACAGCTTCCAGTTCCAAAAGCAATGTACACAGTGGACTATAATGAAAATGCAGTTAAAATAAAGGTCAGTGGAACTGATTTGTGAGACAATCATTGTTCTTCATATCTGTCTCCTTGCTAGAAGTGTACTGGCCTTTTTCCTGGCATCATACACCTTATTTTTACAGTGCAGCAGCTACAAAAGTAAGATATGCTAAAATAAATGGGCATGACAAATAAAATACTACCCCAGCAAACTGGAGCTGCAGCGGACTTCCATGTCTATAATGGCTTTGCCTTATTTTAAGAAAATGCTTGTCGAATGCAGATGGGTGTCAATGGAGTGATTGTAAAGAACATTAGAACTCCCACAGCAGATTGTTATTTACAAGTTGCTCCTCTTAGGTATCCTTTCCTACTGAAGACTATAGAGAAATGAATAATTGTATATCAGTAGAATCCAGAATTTACCTTCATATGGGTAAACTCTTGTCACAATTTTTAAAAAAAGTCATAAATTATATAAACAAAAAACATAAATAAAACACTTAATCAAATTTAGATGTATGTCTGTATGTCGTCTTTAAAATCCAGGAAGTGTGTTATGCTGGAAATTAACTGAGTACCTGCCTTTATGAGACTCCACCTGCAGTACTGGATTCAGCTCTGGGTACCCCAACATAAGAAGGATATGGACCTGCTGGAGTGAGTGCAGAGGAGGCCATGAATATGATCAGAGGGCTGGAGCAGCTCTGCTGTGGAGATGGGCTGAGAGAATTGTGTCTCTGCAGACTGGAGAAGAGAAGGCTCTGGGAGACCTCATTGCAGCCTTCTGGTATCTGAAGGGTGCCTGCAAGAAAGCTGGAGAGGGACTTTTTAACAAGGACATTGTAGAGACACAGCAATAAGACAAGGGGTAATGGCTTCAAACTGAAACAGGGTAGACTTAGATGAGATATTGGGAAGGAATTATTTGCTGTCAGGGTGGTGAGGCTCTGGAACATGTTGCCCAGAGAAGTTGTGGGTGTCCCAAACCTGGCACTGGGGTGAACAGGGGTATGAGCAACCTGGTGTAGTGGAAAGTGTNTGCAAGAAAGCTGGAGAGGGACTTTTTAACAAGGACATTGTAGAGACACAGCAATAAGACAAGGGGTAATGGCTTCAAACTGAAACAGGGTAGACTTAGATGAGATATTGGGAAGAAATTATTTGCTGTCAGGGTGGTGAGGCTCTGGAACATGTTGCCCAGAGAAGTTGTGGGTGTCCCAAACCTGGCACTGGGGTGAACAGGGGTATGAGCAACCTGGTGTAGGGGAAAGTGTCCCTGCCCATGGCAGGGGGATTGGAACTAGATTCCTTCTGAGGTCCATTCTAACCCAAGCCATTCTATGATCTCTTGGCTGTATCTGAACAACAGTACTATATAAAAAGAGAAGTGTGCAAAGAAAAAATAAATGTCTGCACTAGTCACCTGAGACTGCTTATTTCAGACAAAAGTAGCACATATTTAAAAAAAAACCACCCTACTTAAAACTTGCTATAAGGCTGTCTAGAGACAAGCCCTAAGTCAGAGAACTGTTGGACAGATGGGCTCATCTGTGAAATCAACAGAGTCACTGTTGCAGAGACCATCTTCAGAATGAGGTCCAAAATAGAACAGATGAATAATCCGCTGGACATGCCTGTTTTTCCTGACCCAGACCGCTGAAGTCACTGATGTCCCCACCCATGCCTTCCCACCTCTTCACATGCCTGATCTAATTCCAAGGTGAGTCAGAGGTGTGACATGATCCAACAGGGAACTTCTCTGCAGTGAGGTAGTTTTCAGCTGGACCAGCTGATTGTGCAGCCACAAATGAAATGGATCAAATTCCATATCTAATACAAGAAATGTGGTGGCAGCACATAGTTGTGGGCACAGGGCAGTGTTGCTACATTCTCTTTCAGCTGTAGATCCCCCAAAATTAGATGCAATTTGAGACTGTACCTTTGATCTATACTCCTTACTTTTAGATAGCTAACTTAGGCAGCAGTAGGAAATAATACAAGCATTTTGAACTACATCCAGTAAAGATGTATTTCACACCTGTTTATTAATAGCATATAGATTAACACACCTGTTTTTAATAGCATATTCATTATACTACTCACACATAAGGTGGAAAAGCTGGTTTCTGTAGCCATTTATGTCTGAGAGGGCAAACCTCACACTTCCTGGGGGAGTGCTCTACCTACCAGCCATTGCTGTGCCATGGAAAAATGCTAGAGCTAGAAAAGAGGGAGATACAATACAATATGGAGTTTTCACACTGTGTCCACAGTAAAAAAAAATCATTACAGAATCAAAATATGAGCCATGATTACAGACCCTTAAGATGCTTCCTAGTATAGACTGCCTTTTTTCAAAATGTTGAGTAGGGTATTGGGAAGGAAAATTGGGTTGGAATGCTTTTAGGCTGAAGGCAGTCTAAAACCCCAGTTCCCCATGAGTGTTGTGTTAGCTCTTCCTGCAGGACTACTGAATAAAAGCTCTGCTTTTATTTTTTTGAAAGGATTCCTACAATTAGTTTTGAACCCATCAGAAAGAAGGGATGAGGAGGGGATAAAACAGGCTCAGAGGACATCTACCATATGTCTTTTGTGAACATAATGGGGGATGATGAATGGGGAGGAGGTAAAGCATCCTCTGAGAATATCTAGTAGTTGAATAGAGGTAGAATCCAAAGAAAACATGCAATTCCTTACAAGTAATCAGTTCTACACAGTAGATCAATGCTGACCTGCATTAGCTGCTGAAAACAGTTGCTATGGATAGGTAAAGAAGCAGAACTAGAGGTCTGGGAAAAAAACCTTAGTAAAATAACAAAGTACTTAGTGACTGTAAATCCTTGTGGGAAGAGGTTGGGTGTGCAGTTTTCATTTGATGTGTCAGAAGTCTGCCTAATGTATGCAATCACATTCATTATTGAGCATGGTTAGTACTATTGATTACATGTAGTGTTTCTGCCCTGCAAACAGTCATAGCACCTTTTTCATTTCTTGTTTGCACGCCTGTGATACGCTCCTACTGCTCTGCATCTGACTCTTTTCCCAAGTGTATACATGAGCCTAGTTTTACTTAATTTGCAATCCAACTAGTTCAGAGCAATCGAACAGTACTAAAATGCCTTAAGGATAATGACTTAAGTTTTATGTGACAGCAGGAACAGGCAGAACGTGTCTTATCCTATGAGTCATATTGTTAACGTGGGACATACCCCACTGAAGCCAGCACCATAGGCTTGCAAAGTGGAGCACCAAGATAGACAACCAGAGGCCACGGGATATTCCAGGCCCTGTGACCAGCTGACAGCTACTGCCCTCCATGGGATGTGACCACGGAGAACTGGTCAGGCCCCCGTGTGATGCTATGAGAGATGCTGGCATAACCACCAGCCTGCCCTTTGCCATCAGGCTAAACCACGCACAAGCACCATGGCATTACCGATGAAAAGATTCAGTCAGACCAACGCATGGGGAAGGTCCAAAAATCTTCCATAGATAGCAAATGTGTCTGGGTACAAAACCATCTCCCCTCCCGAGCAGGGGGGGAGGAAAGAGCTCCACGTAACTAGATAATATAAACCTCCGCCTAAGGTAGTCGTGCGGTGCTAAGACGCCCGCTTGGGGTGGTGGGGAGGGCGGGGGTCGGGTGCCGCTGCCGGAGCCCCCGCGGAACACCGGGCGGCGGGTCCGGCCCCAGNGGGGGCGGCGGGGGCTGGCCGAGGACAGCGCCGGGGCCCCTGCGGGCCCTTCTGGCCTTGCGGGCCGCGGGGGAGAGCGCGGGGATGCTCGTGGGGGACGAGCTGGCCTGCTCAGCGCGAGTAACGCTGCAGCATAGCAAAACAAGTAGCGAGAAAGGTCCGCGCTGGAGTGTTTTTGAAAGGATGAACTGTAAAAAGCACCATCTACAGTTGCTTCACAGACAGGCATGAGAAAATCATTAAAACGTTTTGTATTTAGTTCTTTAAAGGGGATTCCTATGGGAGCTTTCTCTTTTCCTTTCAAGTAAAACTTGATGTGCTGAGCTCAGGTGTTATCCCCACCTTGCTTGTTCCAAGGCCAGACTAGATGGAGAGCAAGTATCTGGCTTTTACTTGACAAAAATTGTACTTAATGCTGATGTGTTGAAACTGAAGATAAAATAACATATAGACAGTTAATAATTAGTTTTGTGTGTTTTATTTGAGATTGTATAATATGGTTTGTTTTCGACCTGCTGCTGGCATCTCTTTAGCTTTGAGCCATAAAGGCTCATTGTTTCTTAATGTTTATCAAACTTCAGGCGTTTAAGGCTCCAGTTGAATTCTTCCAGCTCTTCAAAGAAATACCAAGTCAAAACCGTTTGAAAAGTATGTAACCTTTGACGAGAAAGGATTAGTGCATAAACAAAGTACTGAGACATAAATTCTGTATGTATGTTATCAGAAATTCTTAGTCTATTGCATCAAAATAAGACATAGCTCGGTCTTCTCATTTTGAACAGTTGACACTTTTAAGCTGAAGACTGTGCTTCAATTAATAATTTTGTTGGTAGCAAACTTGACTGACTTATTTTGGAAAGTAGTAAATAATTCTTCTTAGTTGTTCTTCTGTCTTCTAGTGTAATTTGACAGCTGAAAGTAAGGAAGAGATTGTACTGTTTGCCAGTTTTCCATGGACTATTAGAGAATTATTTGAACTAATAAGATTAAAAGGTGATAGGCTCAGGTTTTGGCAGGTGTTCACTTTTTTTCTTCCTAGTGCCTCTGGCTGGCAGGGAAGCTGAGACTGCTTGAAGGGGTGTCTCTAGAGCTCAGTTCACTGGATGTGCTCTTCGGCACTGCGAGTCTCAAGGCAGGGCAGTAGCACTCATCAGTTACTTCAGTGGCTCATTTGCTGTTTTCTAGGTGCAGAGGATGCCAACACCCTACCTTCTGTGCTTGCCTAATATGATCAACAGTGAAGAATTTTCAAAAGCATTATTCTGTAAACCGTATGAGGAGATAGAAATAACCACTCAGTACCAAATTGTTCTTGGAAAAGCAGATAGTGGGCAATGAGCTGATTTTCACTGGTAAACAGCCTCTTCCTTTTGGCCCCTTTCATGGTGTCCTGGGGGAGACTGAAGGAGCAGTCTGTTCAGTTGGTGACAGCCTACTTTGAGAAGCCTGCTGCCTTTATCCATCACTTAACTGGATTTGTGCCAGGGAGATGGGAATCATGAAGTCTCCCAGAAAGTGTCCCTGGGGTCTTCTTCTCTGGGGCCCTTTGGGAATTTGCTATTATCTGGATGAATTTTTTGGCAGGCTTCATAAGATAGTATCAGCTGTAGAGTAAGCTCTCATGTTCTCAGGTAACTTCCAAAAGCTTTCAAGCCATAGTGCTATTTTTCATTTGTTTTCTGTGAGTGAAAGTTGAGAGCTCTGCTTTTGTTCTTATCCAGCAAGAAAGTTTTCTTTTTAAAATCATATTCCTGAAGCAGAAAGGCAGTCAGCAGCTATTCTAAATTTCATATGAATTTGGACATTGGTGTAATTGATGGTATTGCAATAGCTGTGCATTCTTGTCTGCTGAACAGCTGATCAGTACTGTGGAATAGTTGGAAATTATCTTGGAAGCATTTAGGGTAATGGATTGCAGAGAACATATCTGGAACTAAATTGTTTTTCATTATTTTGAGGAGCATAAGTATGTCTTACGTTCAGGTCAAATTTTTCAGTTTGTCTGGCCAGCTAGCAGCATTTGGCTAGTCCTGTTAGCATGCTGCTGCAGTGGAACCTGGTCATTCATAGTAGTTTACCATTTGCACCAACTTTGCACACCTGGTTTTTTTAAGTGTAGTTGGCTAAAGAATGTTGTTTAAGACTGCAATTAAATTAATAATATTAAAGAATGCCTAGAGATTTGAGGAGGTTAACCACTGTCATCCTCAAGAGTCTAAATCTCTGGATGAAGTCCAAGTGCTTTTCATTTTCTGAAGTTTCTTTTTTACCATATTTAGGAATATTTCAACAGGAAGGGATGCTAATCAGTGGTGACACAAGTTTTCACAATCAAGTTGGGGAACCTTTGATGATGTGCCCAAGTAAGGAACATAATAATGGAATTTAAAGAAATAAAAAAATCAATAAGGGCTGGGCCTGTTGAGAGAATAATGAATAAACTCTAATCTTCCATTTAAGGGGTTAGAATTAAAAGTGTTCTTATTAGGTTTGTGGGTTTTCTGTCTCTGCTGTATTTCTCAATCTTAATCATAAAATTATTCCCACCGAGTTGTTCCTGAGAAATGCAGATTTATCTGTAAGTTTGACTCAGGTAAAATAATGGTGAAATTTGCTTTAAGAACCAAAAGACTGTCTACTAATCTGTCATGACAGGCTTATTAGTAATGTAGTGGTACTTAGGCTAGGTTTGATGAAGAACTTAACTGCTAAAGCAGTTTTTAAATGTCATTTAGATATTATCTCAAGAATAAAATCTGCAACTCAGGTTCTGGTATAAGGTGTCATAGAAATAACACGTGGTATTAGGAGAAGGTGTTAAAAAACATGGGATTTGCTTGTTTTTCTTTTTTCCTTACACACAGTAAAGGATGAAGGTATTTGCATTTGCTCTGGATGTTACTCTGGTTCTTACTCTGATGGTTTGAGGCAGCACAGGATTGATAAGAAATTCAGGCTTGTTATTTACAGTAATAGAAAATTAAGCAGGTGGTTTAGTAAGATAGTAGAACTTGATGTGACTTGTAATAATTTTCCCCATGTTTTATTAACTCGAGCAGTTGTTGATAATTTAATGCTATCAACTCTTCAAGTATTTAATAATATGCTTGAATTACATATGATCAACCTATAGTTTGATGCTCTTAGAATGTAAAAAATGGTTTGATTATGGTTCCCATGGTGCAATTTCTTGAAATAAAATCCTCTTGCTATTTAAGCTCATTGTTCTTTAGATTTATCACCTTGCTTAGTCAACATTTTTGAAACATCCAATTACACGTCTCTCTGAGCTGAACTTTTTTTGTTGTGCCAGGTTTGGCAAAAGAAGGGAAAATTGTCATAGATGAGTTTCTTGACCCCAGATCATTATGGAGACTGCAGACTATCAGTTAACACCTGGCTGCAAAGAAAGATGGATTCCAAGGATTGGTTCAGCTTGTCATGACACTGGCACTTTGTTGCCTGAGTTGGCCTACTGTTTGTCTCAGCTTTGTTTTACAAAGGATATTAACTGTGAGCTAACAGGGAGACTGAGTAGAAAATGTGTGGAAAAGGAGCTATAGCAACCCCCCTTTTCAGTAATTTATAAACATTTATGAAAAACAGGAAGTTCTTACTTAAAGACACCTTTGGTGATAGGTCCTCAGTGAAAAATGGCAATGCTGACAGGATAAGACTAAGTGGAATACCCCTTCAGTGTGTCAGCCAACAAAAAAAAAAATCTTTTCCACTATCAATTAGCGGGCTGTCAGTTCAGCTGGGCGCTGAAGCCAGCATAGTGTGTTCCATAGTGAAAGACTACTTTTCTGGTAGTTCTCTCTCTTTCCTCCCAGGGAAGAACTGTCACTTAAGTGCTTCTCCTTTCAGCTGTGACAGTCTATATTATAATACCAAAATTTAGAAGAATCAAAGTAGATCTTCAACATGTAAAATCTGTTCCTCTAACTGATAAAAATAACATTGCATACCTGATGTGGAAAATTAAGTTTCTTGCTAATCTTTTTTCTGAAATGCTTCTTGTACTGTGGCTTGGCTTGTGGGCTTCTGCAAATATATCCTGGCACCATTTGTTCATATGACATGCCTGTGATACATCTTGTTTACAGACTATTCATCCTTCTGATGTATCTCTAATGTGTTCACCTTCCTGTTGTGTTGTAATATTTCTGGGTGAAAGGTAGTTTGAGTTCTGTAGATTTGTTAGGATTTGCATGAGAGATCTAAATATCTAAATTATTTTTGCTCAGCTAGTCTTAGAGTTTCAGCCTTTTTAAACCAGGTTGTGAATCCTTTTGTCTTCGTTCTGCTCAGTTCATTGAGCTGAGTGATGCTCATTTTTGCTAGGCCACCTTAAGCACGTTGAGATCCTACACGGTTTTCTGAAGGAGTGGGCTGAGGTGGCCTCAGTCGCTGCTGCTTGCTTTGCCTCGGATCAGCTGCAGGGCTTTCATAGGACACCTTCTACAATTGCTCCCAGAAGGACTTGGGAACACTGCACATGTACAGTTAAACTGCAGAAGCTGGTTAATAGCTTTATCAAAGTTAATGGTACATGGAATCCAAGTTTCTCTCTATGGTGTCATTGCCTGTTAAGGGGTTATTTTCAATCTTGTCTAAATGAAATCTGGTTGGACATATTCTTCTTGTGCAATTCTGAGCATGTTAGTGAAATACAAAGTGGTTAATATTCAAGTGGTGGCTTTTGTAGAATGGACCAACAAATGTATTTGTTCTTTTTATTTGACAGGCAAAAAGAGCAAAACTTAAGTGTGTTTAACTTCAGTGGTGTGGAATGGCATGTAATCCAAATCTCTCAGCAAGTGCTTGCAAAAAGAAAGAAAAATTTGCAATCACTTTCAGTCTTTAAGGGCTATTTAAACTATATTGCTTTGGAATTTTAGTGTTTGCAATTTCATAGGGAAGGGGAAATCATTTAGCCATGTGAAGAAAACAAAACTTTGAGCAGAAGAGGAGAGAAGGCTTAGGGGAGTGTTAAATTTTTCATTAAATCTGTGTTGTTTATAATGATATAATAGATTTTTGAGGATTTTTTATCATGCTAGAAAGTGGTTGTAATATGAATCTGTGAGTTGAAGACTTTCTTTAGCTATTCTTTTGAAGACTTTCTGTAGCCATTTGTCTCTTTGTAATTGAAGTTACAACTTCAGTATTTCATTTTAATGATGTCCAACTGTGAAAATGATGTTACATCCATGAATAGAGTAATAGCAAATAATAAGTAGGATGGTTGAAAACCTTATATTGGTAGAATTTTCTGACAGTTTTTACTGCTACTTGTTTTAACTGCTTCAAATAATGTACATTTTAAGTGTTGAGCTTGAAAATATTTTGATCTAGATTTTTTTTTTTCTTGAAATTCTACTAGTTTTAACATCTTTGAGACTTTGTTGCAGGAAAATAGCTCAGTTCTTAGACTGGGGTTTTTCTTTCAAAATAAACTTCAGTAAAAACTGAAGCTTGGGAAGCTCAAGCCTGCCAAGAGCTCCCTCTGAAAATGATGTTAGCAATGGATAGTCACTAAGTTTTCTGCCCTAAGAAATGCATTATGTGGTTCACTGCAGTATCTGAACAGTCATGAGAGTATTTACTCTTGCAAATTTCTAATAAGGCAGGAAAATGCTATTGCTAAGATGCAGAGAAGTCAAGTGGCTAGCACATATTTCCATGGCAAATCTGCAGCAATATTTATATTCCTTTTACCAGCACCTAAAGCATCAACCACTAAATCTGGCAATGGATTTTCTTCAGCATGCACTACCTTTCTTCCATCTAATAGTACTTTGTAAATCTGATGATAAATTTCTTTTAGGACAGGCATGTATTTTAGGAGATTTTTATTTTTTCTTCTGAGAAAAAGGTTTTGTTTTTTTTTTTTCTTCTGTCCTAAAATAATCAACTGCAATTGTGTTTTGTATGTAATAGGGAACTTCAAATAGAATCACAGTGCAAATATTTTTTGCTTTACTTATAATTTATAAATAATGCACAAAACCAGAGGAGCAAACAGAATTTTATCAATGCTCCAAGCATTCAGATTTGTGTAAATTAGAGGGAAGTGGGGCCTCAGCACACTTAATGAACCTTATGACACAAGGAGAAGCAGAGTTATTTAGGTATCCCTAAAGAGTTCATGCAATAGCCTGTGTGCTTTCATCCAATGCATAAGTAATTAAACTCATATATTTTGGTCTTTTTGGCCTGGCTTCTCATTCAGTAGGTGTAACTCAGTCTTCTGAATTTTAGGTACAGTATTTCAGTGGGAGTCTATGGCATTTGTAATGAGGAATGATGTTTTCCTTAGAAGCCAGGTGCTATTCGGTGCCATGAAAAAAGGTACAATGTATGTTTGGAAGAATGATTTCAGCGTGTAGGTGCTTTATTTAAAGGACATTATAGTCTACAAATTATTGAGAAGCTAAAGATACAAACACAGCTGAGATTTCCATCAAACGAGGTGCATTTTCCTTCAGAAAAATTATTTGTTCTCTGTGTGATTTATGACAATGTTTGTGTGGTTGGAGCACCAATTCTGACTCAGGAGTTACGAAGCTGTAAATTGTTGGTCACTGAAAGGTGTGTTGGTAGGGAAATACAATTAATGCTTACCTTGTTCTCTTTTATGTTTTCCTAGGTGTCTGGTTTAGGTATAATATATGTTTTAGAGACTGAATATTGGGCAAGATGGCACTGGTCTGGCCCAGTATGGCTAGTGTTCTGAATGCAGAAGTATGAGGAGAGAGGCCTAGTGATTCCAAGCTCTGTGCCTTGCAAAGTGGCCAAAAAATTATATTTTTTGTCTCTTTTGTGTTTGTTTTAGGAACTAAATAAATTGTTGAAATAATTTAGAAAGGTATTTTTATATCGTGCCCAATCATTGTTGTTTTTGACTAAAGAGCCCATAGATCCAATTATTGTTTTCCTCTGAAATTATGGCTCTTACAAATATGTATGTCTGTCTTTATGGAATTACTGGTAAAAAAAGAATATTAAATAACTCCTGAAAAAATAAAGGTGAGCAGTAAAGACAAGTAATGAAAAAAAAAACCAAAGGAGAAAAAAGTTTAAAAAATTTAAAACTACTATTTTACTAACTACTATTAATAGTAATTACAATTAATAATAACTGTTAATTACTACAAATTAACCTGATGCAACGTAAGATTGTACAGTCGTGCACTGCTTAAAATTACTATGTTCAATTGTAGGCCTTGCTTGTGCTCAGAAAACAATGCCTGGAATTTGAGCGGTGCAGCTTCATGGAAGAGAGCTGTGGTGTAGTCCTGTTTCCTTTGTGTTTGGCATAGCATTAGCAAGTGGCCTTTTTTGTGGACAGTCAGCTCAGACAGTGTGCTGCTAACATTCTCAGTATGTTCTTAACTTTTAACTTCTCTTGTTTGAGACAGAATTTAAGTAGAACTCCAGAGGCAATCTTTTTTTCTCTTGTCTTACCATTAATTTCATTATCTGATTGATTTATTGTATGATTGTTACTACAGAAGACTGAAACTATACAGTGAAACTTGGTTTCAGGCTGAAATTTACTAAGATACTATCTAGTGTTTGTTGGTGGAGGAAATGCCCTAGGGGAAGGCATTGCAAGCAAATGGTACTTTTTTTATAGGACTAACTTCGACTGCCAAGAAAGAACGTGGTCATAGCAAAAAACTTGTAATTGTACTCATGGATAGATTTGCAAAATGTTCTCATTGAGAATTAAAATAAAGGCTATAATCGGTGTGGTTAATGTGGATCAGGGATTTCATCAATCACTATCTTATTTGTAGTTTTAGCCAAAGTATTTAAATTAGCATAACACACAGTTTCCTGTTATATTAAAACATTAAACGTGCATTAGTTTACTCCTTGGTTTGTAGAAGACATAACTGATTGCTATGTCATTTCTCTTTGCTGACATTGTGAGGAAAGAAGACTCAATTGTTGTCAAAAATACAGGCAACTGTCTGTTATGTAGAACAATGGAAAAGACCAAGGTTTCAGTTCCATTGGATTGCTCATCTCTCTGCTAAGGGATATGCTAACTGAAGTGCAGCATTAGGCATGAGTGACCAGTGTGGGTTGTGAGCTCCTTGTGTGAGCTTGGAGCCTGGCAGGAACTTAAGGCTTTGGAGAGAACTGTGCAGGCACTCTTTGACTGGAGCTGGTCCAGCTCCAATGGAACTGGAAATGAACTGAAGCAGTGGAGTCCTGGAAGTAAACTGCCTCCATGTGGTCTGTTCTGTGTGTCCTTGGACTGTGTTTAGCAGCTGCTTTCAATCTGAGGAACACAGTGTAGGAAACTCAGGCTCTGTGTTTCAAAAAAGCAGTTCTGGTGCTGCAGAGTTGAGGCTGTCTTTGGAGCAGAACAGCTGCTGTGTGCACAGACTGCAGTTTCAGAAGACTGCCTTGTTCTGTGATGGTTCATGCAAGGCATTGAGTTGAAGTGTCTTACCTGAAAATCACAAATTTCTATGATTGTTAGTCATAAGCATGCATTGGAACAAGAGCAGACTGAAAGGAAAATGAAGTGGTTGGTTGATCAGCTGGTATATCTTAGTGCTAGATGTTAGCATGGTGTTTATCCATAATTTTTGGTATTTCTGTTGATTATGAATGCCTTTTCTAATCAAACAAGTTTTCTGGTAGGGTTTAGAGAGAAGAGGTAATGTCCTTCTACTTTATCTGAGAGAACATACAGAATTGTGACTAACTTCCATTTAAGATTTCCCTATACTGTTTTTCTCTTTTCCTTGCATCTGGCAGCTGATGTGTTATCATTTCAGTTGTATATATGTCAGTGTTGAATTTTTCATTTCATTTTCATTTTTTCATTTCAGTTGTATATATGTCAGTGTTGAATTTTTCCTCAGAAATATGTTGGGAGCACATAACTGTAGAGTTTTGCTTTTCTGCATTTTTTTTGTTCTGAATTAAGAAACAACTAACTGTAACCTACATTAATTTGTAGGACACAGAACGTCATTCATAAGAAAAGCCATCAACTTCGATATGAATAATCCTTGTAATTTTTGGAGATTAGATGTTTTGCTTTGTCTTTGTCTTTGCAATTTTGCCAGTGCTAATCTAGATAATGAATCTTTCCCGGCAGATCAGTTTGATAGGAAATCTTTGGTTCTTTTCATAAAACTAAGTAGTCTGAGACATTCCCTGAAAGATGGTACTCACTGCTGAGGCATATTTTGTGTTTTGTAGATTAAGCTGTAAACATTAGATGAAGCAGGAATGGGAAACAATGTTTCTGTATTATTCTGTGCCCATTCTCCTACTGTTTGGTTACTAATTAAAAATGCTTGTGCATTCCCTTATGTTCTCTAGTCCTAAGCTGATCTATCTGTGTTTAGATAATCTTCTATTGAGCTGCAGTGTAAGGCTCAGTTTCCTTTAATGCTTTTATTTATTGTTATCCTTACTGTAACTAAGCTTTTGTGAGGGACAAATAGGGAGGGAGTCTATTTTTTTCTTCTGACATTGAATCTATTTCTTCTCTACCTCCTCTCTCTATTTCTTTAGGCTTCACCAGGGACTCTTGTCCTACTCAAAAAATTTGGAATGAAGAGTCACAGTGGATTCTTTGAGATTAACTTTGGTTTAGCAGTCTTTATAGCTGAAAAGAAACAGTGAAATACGTAATCCAAAGCAGAAATAAGAATGGGAATATAGAAGTTTAGTGATTATGATGACTTTTTAAGTCCTTCTTTTTGAGATGTAATACATGAAAGGAAATGCAAGACACAGCACTTTAGTGTCTGGGAGGGTGATAAATTCAGTTGTATCTGACTCTGCAAACAGTGAACCAATGCTTTGGGTATTCTTATCTTATTAAACTTTACAGTTCAAATGGAAAAAAAAATCTGTTGGTAGCTATACTACTTGACATACTTGTGTCATGTTCTGTGTGCATCTTTATGATGTGGTAAAACAACCCCCAAATATGTTTGCTTATTAATTAAAATTAATGGTCACAACTGAACATTAGAAAATTAAAAATAATTAGATACAATATTGTTAATTAATATTAATTTTACTAAGTATAGGATTTTTAATACATTGAGAAATATACAATGAGGTAATATTTTAACGTCTTTGTTGACAATTTAAAATTTTAAAAAAATTTGTATTTTGATTTGCTTATACTTTCTTTATCAGAGAAAGCAACCAGTGAGATGAACACTGCAGAGGACTGGGGCCTCATCTTAGACATCTGTGATAAAGTTGGACAGTCACGCACAGGGTAAGTAACTTTAGGAATTTCCTCCCCAAACATTTTTAATTCCATTATTTCAATCTCATACCCAGATGAGAGGAATGAATTTTTTGTTATCTTTTATAAACTTCTGCAACAGCTGAATTTAACTTAAATTGATTACAAGTAAAAGGAAAATATATGGGGTTTCTGCTGAAATATTTTGCAATCCTTACTTTGGAGATGCTGGCTGATGCGTTAAAATTAGGACTTGTGTACAGCAGCTTTTCGCCAGTGTAACAGATAAAATAAATTGATATGTTTTAGCAGTATCCCTGTAAACCCAGGAGGCTTCATGAGGCATTTTTCTTACAGAATCATAATCAAAGTTGGAAGTGACCTCCAGAGGTCATCTTGTCCAACACCCCCCCAGCTTCAAACAGGTCTAATTAGATCGGGTTGCTCAGGACCGTGTCGAGCCCTGAATGCCTCCAAGGTCAAAGGTTCTGCAGCTTCTGTGGGCAGAATGTTTCAATATTTAACTAGTTCTACTTGCTAAGTAAGGAAATAAAAAAATAATTCTGCAATCTGTTTGCAATTTTTACTGTTCCAACTTGTCTGTTGCGTCTTGTCCTGTGACTGTGCAGCTCTAAGAAGGAATCTGGCTGCATGTTCTGTGTATACTCTGATTAATTGGTTGTTGAAAGCAGTAAGACCCAGTTTTTGGCTGCTCTTCTCAAAGCTGAAAGCACCTCTCCCATCTTTTTCTTGTATGTGACCCTCCCTGACCATCCTGGCAGCTATCCATTGGACTTAAGGCACTGTGTAAATAGCCTTCTTGCACTGGGGACCACCAAAGTGGACAAAATGCTCCAGATGCAATCTGACAAGTGCAGAATGGAGGGAAAGGGTCCCTGAGCTTGTTGGTTGTGCTGACCAGTAGTTCAAGCTGGGATGTGGTTGGTTGTCTTAGCTGCTAGGCTGCACTGCTGACACCTCTCACCCAATAGGACCTGCAGATCATTTCCTGCTTTTCATGTGTTCAGCTCCTGGCCTCATTTAAAATGCAATACCTTATCCTGGTTCTTATTGAACTTCCAGTCTGCCCATTTCTCCAGCCTGTCCAGGTGCCTCTGAACATAGCCGCGGCCTCTAGTATATTGATTGTTCCCCTTCAACTTGCTCTGGTCAGTAAGTTACTGAGAGCTCTGTTGCTCCCAGCAGAAATCCCTGAAGGATCCTGCCTGCTAGCTGGAATTTGCACTACAGGTGACAACTCTTTGAGCTTAGGAGACCAGTTTTCCACCCACATTTATCCAGCCCATATTTCACCAGCTGTGTGATAAGGACGCTACAAGGGCTTCAGCTATATGTCAAAAATTTGCTAAAACCAAGGTATAAAGCATCTGCTGCCCTCCATTGTTCTCACCATCAGACCACCAGTGTCTTTTGTTACAGAAAACAACAAGGCTTTGTGTTTCTTCTCCTTGTTTTCAGAAGCTATTCTCTGTCAGCAGGGCTTTGAAAAATGTACATTTTGGAGATGTGATACTAAACAAAACACATGTTAATATGGGCTGCTAATGTTAACATTTTTGATTGTTTACTGAGCTCTTTCATAGAATTTATGCATGAACTTACTTTTTGGACAAGAAAAGATAAAGTACAATTTGAACTAGCAACTAAAAAATACAGTTTAAAGACATAATTTCAGTGTATTTATAGTGCTTTCAGTCAGTGTAGTATTAGGACTTGGAAATGTTTTAAATACACCTTCTCGAAGCATTTCTTGTAAAAATTTAGGAATGGAACAAACTCAAGAAGAAAGTTTTGCCACTGATGCTGTGGAAGGCGTCTCTGAGAATGACTTGGATTGCCTTGTAGAACTGCCAGAAACAGTGTGAGATGCCAGACAGCAAAGTCCCACCTGGGACTTTTGTTCCAAAGGACAGGTTTGCAAGTAAGCTTATTCCTTGAGATTAGAGATGGTCTCTGGAGGAGTACATAAAAATAGCACAGCACATTGAGACTTCTGTGCTGTTGTGTATAACTGTAGTTAAGATAACAGCTGGCAAGTTGTTAATAAAGTTTCGTATTAGTCTTTATATGTAAAACTGCATTTCTGTTCCTTGAGCACATTGTCGCCAAGCTTGTAACAGTAACTATATTAGTGACTGTTTCAGTATTCTAATTAATCACTGAAAGCCTTTCCACAGATGAAATTTAGTCTCACAGCAACATAGCCTGAGCAGTGCTTGAATGTGTGTAGCTGTAAGACACAGCAGTACAGACAAAGCTAGAGATCTTCTGGTAATGTGCAGCTAAATTCCTGTTAGGATTTGTGAGGTTTGTTTGTGTTGGTTTTGGTCTTTTTCCTTTTGTGTGTTTGTATTTTAATCTTTTTCTTAATAAAATTGTTTTATAAAAGAAAAGTGGGACTTTAACTTTTGTAATATTTATCCTGCTTGTAATAGGCTGACTTGTTGCTTAAATTCAGATTCTGTTAAAACTTGCTGAGAGTGGGTTTTCTTTGTTTTTAATGGATTATGTCGTGCAGTAGCAAGGTAAAGCATGACAATGTTTCCCATTAAGAAGTTTAAATGAGATATGCTTAGCTGTTTGAAATTCTCCTGCAGTTTAAGTTCCTCTGACAAGGATGCAAGTCTTCTTAGCTGGGATTGGCTTTAATCTTTTAATCAATTCTGCTCCAGTACAAGGCGTTGTTACTGTTCCTGACAGAAGTTTAGATTACAAAATCTCTCCTTTGTGGATTTTCTTCATACTAGTCTGTAAGCTCCATTGCTTCCTGCAACATTGTAGATCTGGATTGCCTTACACCTGAAGGCACAGCAGCCTAGAAAAACACTTATTCATTAAGTAGCACTTCTGGTATAGCACATTGTCTGCCAACTTGTTGATATCCAGATTAATTGTTGGAAACCTGTTATGCTACAAAGGTGTTGCATTTTCTCATAAGATAAATTAGTTACAGTTCCATAATGTAATTGCTACTGTTATTTTTTACATTGTAATACTTTCCATACTGAGAATTACAAATTGCTGAAAATGTTATCTTGCTTTCTTTAATCCAAACAACAAAACCAGATTTTTAGCAAGTTAGAAGTCCACTGAATCCCTCTGACTACTTTCTCCGTTTTTTGTGAATTTCAAAATCAGAGTTGCTATTAGAATTTTTATAGAAAACACAGGAAAGACAGAAAATATGTCAATATTTTAAACAATATGGCTTGTTTACAATAGCCTATATGAAATACTACACTATGTAGTACAGAATTAACATTTTCTGCACATTTTGCCTATCTGATCTAAAATTGGTCTAATGATGACACAACACCTTTAGGTTGTTCCTTTATTAGTTCCTTTAGGAACTCATACAGCGCAGCAGTTGGACATCACATTGTTTGCATCCTGTTTTTTGTCAATATTAGTCAACGAGCAAGTTGCTTTTTCAGCACAGAAGCATGATTAAAACAAAGGTTTTACTGTTAGAGGCATTCCTTTCTGCCTCCTGGTTTTGTACAGCATTCTTGAAAACTTGTTTATTTTAAAAATTTAAATTTAAAAAATTTTAATCACATGGTGTGATTCTTGAGGCTGTCCTCTGCAGAGCCAGGAATTGGACTTCAATGATCCTTGGGGGTCCCTTCCAACTCAGGATGTTCTATGATTGTATATTTGACATTTTAAATCTGACTACAGGAAGGTATAGATTTTTGCATAGTGTTGCTTTTCTGCAATGAAAATGCTTACAAAATTGAATCTATAGTTTATCATCTCAGAATAAAATAACATTATAAATTTTGAATGGTTCATTAAACAGAATAAAAGGAAAAATTAATGGACAGGTATGATATATTTTAGCAAAGATGCCCCCCGCCCTTATTCAGTCATTTCAGTGCTAGCCAGTTCCTAACTCTAATTGGCTTTACATTTGGCTTTGAGACACTTGTACTGTTTATTTCATGAGAAATTGGTACACAACTTCAGTTTTTTTCCAGAAAAGTTACTTAATAAAAAAAAATGATGGCTGAAACAAATGAAGTCAGTGTCTGAGAGGCTACACCAAGGGTTGAGAAAATAGAAATGTTCATTGCAGCACACTCTGTTGGGGGTGGGTATTGGAAAATTGTCATTGAGAAATGGTTTGTCCATATTGCTGCTTGCCTAACTTTGTCTTGATTCCTTAAGGATTATTCACTGTCTCAGCAAGGCAGTGTTCTGGTTAGCTGTTTCTTCTTTGGTTGTTTTTGTGCCTGTTCATGCAAGAGAGAAATTGCTTACTTTATAGTTTTTCTGATGTGTCTTCCATTTTTTGCCCCTCATATTATGCAATCTGAGTAGCATTTTACATTGTAACTGCAATGTATGTCTAGCAGGCCAACTGGGAAACTTTATGACCAGCATGTTTCTGAAGGAGCAAGGAGGAAAGCTGAGTCCAACAGAGTTACCTTAGACTGTAAATAAACAATAAATTCCTGAACATATCTGAAATGTTTTGTGTAGAGTAGTATTTTAGATTGCAAATGCTGTTAATTGTGTCCTTGTTAAATAAAATACAATCACAATTTTTTTCAACTATCTAAAAGTAAACCTGAAATTCATTGTGAGTATTTTCTGTATGAATTGGTATATGATACCATATGATGCCACATATGATACATAGCTTCTATTGTATCTTGCCATATTTTCACCCTACTTATTTGTTATTACTACTCATTGTGGTGCCTCTGAAGTTATGATCATAGCATCATTGGAGCGGAACTGTGGCCGAATATTTGTATAGTACAATTTGGAGAGATGCCTAATAAGTAGATAGAGTTCTACACTCATAGAGTGCATGCTTCCCTCTGGTTTCTGCATAGTGCTTCTCATAATTTACACACTAAACTATATCATGAATTAATTAGAAGTAAAAATAAGAATTACAGGCCTGTCTAGAATAGGTTTTCTTACTCTGTGTGACTAAAGATCGGTACACCTGGATTATTTTCTTCATCTACATGTAACCAAAAGATTTCTTATTTTCAACATTTGAGTATTTAAAAACATTTAACACTCAAGTATTGATCATTTCTTTTAAATATATGAACAAGTAGATTGTACTTGAGACATGTGGATGATCATTTGGCTTTGAGGCTTTCTTATTACTTTTAATAAGACTTTGGATTCCTTTGTAAAAAAAATCTTAGGCTAATGATCCTGTTCCTGAGCTGCTAAGCTCTTGATCCTGCATCCTGCCTTTATAAATACTGGCTTCACAACGGGCAAGCACTTTTTTGAGCTTGCAATCCTATCACATTGTTAATCCTACTCATAAACTAATGGTTAAAGAAAGTAGTTATTTCTAGGAATTTTAGCCTGTATTCTTTCTCAATTAAAGTGAACATATGAGAAGTCTTGGATAATTAATAGATAAAAGGTAGTACTTGCCTTAAAGCCTTCATCGGTAATAATTGTTACATGAAAGTATACACTGAATGATATGTACTTGTGCTGTGTGACAGCAGTTACTATAATTGGTGCCACTAAATATGAGGTGGACATTTCTGTAAAATGTAGACACTGCCAAATATAGTATAGCCAAGCAGTGGTGTAACTTATACCTGAGTTTCATGTTAGTTTTTGGATATCAGTTCAACAGAAAAATTCTTTTGCTTCCAAAGACAACCATGCTGTAAATGTAAACTCCATAAGTGTGTAAAACCTCTTAGATTTACCTTCTCTTTTCCTCCTTCTCTACTTACCCTCTTCCAGGGTTATCTTTCCAGGGCTATTCAACAGATAATGATTGTATGCCCTTGGTAATTCCTACTTCAGCCTGGCTCAGCTCTCCACTGCTTTATAGATGGAACAAAGTATCAGAAAGTCACATAGATTTTAAATCTAATGCAAAACTTTCTGAAATCCCCTTTCAAATTCTTTGTTGAAGTTGCTTTTCTTGTTATTTCTATCTACCACAATGTAGGTAAGACTTGAATTCTGTATTTAATTGTTTTGAAATTTTGATGTAGATTGTCTAACAGTTTTTTTTTAGAAATTATTGGTTCATTAAATGTCTTCTTTATAAATCTTATTCTGTAGATTAAAAGAGACTCTGAGGAACATTGTGGTAATTCAAAATAAAAGTAGCAAAAGGGTGTTGGTAAATCAGTATGTAAGGAAATGTTCTTACATATGTATGTAAAATATAGAGGAGTGCATGGACTACAGAGAATTCCAGTTCTCTAATTGTAAGGGATTTTATGCATTTCTGTAGTATTTACAGTAATTCGCTCTAAGTACAAGAGGTAATATAAATTACTGAGGGGTTTTGATAATTAAGAGAGCTACAAATCCTACAGATAGAAATGGCTACAACTCTTTATGGTGTTTAATTTATTTTTAAATGTACTTGTTTTAAATTATAAACTACTAAATAATTTACTCACGGTGTTCAGGAGATCTTGCTGTTTGTTAATGTTGTCAGTGTCGTCATGTGTACAATAGGAAATGTTCATTCCATTCTGTATTTTTAAAGCTATCTTGTGTCTTTTAGGCCTAAAGACTGCCTCCGCTCTATTATGAGGAGAGTGAACCATAAAGATCCGCACGTCGCTATGCAGGCATTAACAGTAGGTTCTTTTTAATGTAGTTCCTTTTCTTCCCGAAAAGTTATATTGCAAAAAATTTCTAAGTTTTAATCTTTCTTTCATTAGCTTCTAGGAGCATGTGTATCAAACTGTGGCAAAATCTTTCATTTAGAAGTCTGTTCAAGAGATTTTGCCAGTGAAGTAAGCAATGTATTGAATAAGGTAATGTATTGCATTGACTTTTACATTTCACCTGTAAGTGAAATTAGATAGAGAATTGGGGTAATCTGAAAGTGGAATGGAATCTAATTTTAGAGGACTGGAAAGATGGGGGAAGGGAAGGAGAGAAGATTACTCTAAAGACTGTGGCTCTCAGAACTTCCTGAATGCCACTTCATACTAGTTAACATAGGTATTCTGTTCGGGGGAGGTGTGGTGTGTTAATTTATAAATAAGCTACTATATTTTCACTTTAAATAACATCAGTAAAATGCTAAATACAAATATGATGAAATGGAGATAAAACGGGGTTCTATGTAATCTTATTTTATTTTATGTTGGGCCTAGCACATACTGTACTGGCACAAACACAATGCTGATGTATTATTCTCCCTTTCTAATAAAGACTGAGTGCTAAACTTGACTACAGAGTAAGGTATCTATATGTTATATTGACAGTAACATGCAATTACTTGAAATTAAGATCAGATTCTTACATTATTTAACTAGTTTCTACTGTCCATGCAGGGTCATCCAAAAGTTTGTGAAAAGCTGAAAGCCCTTATGGTGGAATGGACTGATGAATTCAAGAATGACCCACAGCTTAGTTTAATATCTGCTATGATAAAAAATCTTAAGGAGCAAGGAGTTACTTTCCCAGCTATTGGTTCACAGGTATATTAGATTTCTGTGGTTATTCTCAAAGTGTGTCACAAATTCTTTTTATCCTCAACTCTGTATGTTACAGTTTGTAGTCTTGAATTATAGAATATTTGGAAACAAAATGGAAGCTACCTTGTCTTAATAAAACTTTTCTTTTAGGAGTGAAATGCTCTAAATTATTTTAGATTTTTATATAGCAGATGAATACCAAGCAAAATGGTGAACTTAATGCACTGTCAGTTTTTTGTTGGACTCATTTTTACATCTTTTACTTTTGGCTAGGCTGCTGAACAGGCAAAAGCAAGTCCAGCTCTAGTTGCCAAAGATCCTGGTACAGTAGCCACCAAAAAGGAAGAGGAGGATTTAGCTAAAGGTGAGTGCATTTATTTGCTGATGTGATGCATATTGATTTATTTAAATGAACAGTAGCCAATCTGTATGTGTTACTAATGGTTTCTTCAATAGTCAACCCATCAAAGTCTACTTTTAAAGAGATCTGCATCTCAAAAGCATATCTGTGTGAGTTCCATAATGTTTGTGTCCACACTGCCCCTTCTTAAATATGATCCATTTTTTTTCTGCAAACTTGAGCTGAGTTTAATATGAGTGAAGCTTTTCAGCTCAATCAAGTGTAATTGAAAATGACCCAGAAATGTGAAACTATTCAAGGAATGATAGGGAGGAAAATAAAGGAAGGGGCAAATTATTGCTTGTTTAAGCAAAAATAATTTTGTTAATTCTGAATTAAGGAGGGACTTTACTGTGAAAGTGACCAAGCATTAGCACAGGTTTCCCAGGGGTGTCATGGTGTCTTTATTTTTGGAGATATTAAAAAGTTGTTGTTGGCAGTCAGCTGTGGTGACCCTGCATGAACAGGGGATTGGACCAGATGACTTCCAGAGGTGCCTTCCAACCTCAGCCAATCTGTGTAAATCTGATTCTGTGAATCCAGGCTAAGGGCTTCTGTCTAACAGAAAACCAGTGTGCTCTGGAACAGGTGTATCTTTTTAATGTATCAAGCAATCTGGAAAAATTCAACACAGTGTAAGATGTAAAATAAGAATGTGAATATTTTACATCAGTTCGAGGTTGTAACAATAATATAATAATAAAAATTGGATGACCTTGTGGAGTTACTCTCTTTGTTCTTAATTGCTATTATTCATCCTGTCCATATTGGAAGCCTCAGTAAATCCATAGGCAGAATTCTGCTCTCTTTGTTATTTACCATTAATTCTAAGAGAAGGACATAAAGTCATTAAAATGCAACAGGAATAGAGTTTACTAAAAGTTTTCACAAATTTTCGTATCAATCAACCCATTTTTATAGGGAATTTTCATCTGAGTAACTCTTCTTTTGTAGCTATTGAGCTGTCACTAAAAGAACAAAGGCAACAGCAAACAACGCTTTCCAGTTTGTATCCAAGCACCTCAAGCCTTTTAACAAACCACAAACATGAGGGCCGAAAGGTTCGTGCAATCTACGATTTTGAGGCTGCTGAAGATAATGAACTAACTTTTAAAGCTGGAGAACTTATAACTATACTTGATGACAGGTAAGTTATATAGAATGCCCACTAGAATGATGTTAAACTGTAAAAATTAATTAGAAATAATTATATCTTCTATGTAGAAGCATACCTTGAAATGCAATGAATGGAAATTATTTTTGTATTAATACTTTATTTTGTTCTCAATTTTTTACAAATAAATATAGTTGCATAAAAATTCTTGTGAAAAGATTTCTGCATATATGCAAGTTATATTTATGTGCTAGTAATATAAAAGCCTTTACTGTGCAATACCTAGGAAAGTTCCATGTGAGTATGGGATTTCTGATGTATGGGGGCTTTACTTATTTTTTTTTTAATCTTTAGTGATCCAAATTGGTGGAAAGGTGAAACTCATCAGGGTATAGGATTGTTTCCATCTAATTTTGTAACAGCTGATCTTTCTGCTGAGCCTGAAATGAGTAAGTAACTTTACATTTATGTATATATGTTTAACTCTGCCATGGCTCATGGGTGATTTCCTTTCGCTTATGATGGAGTTCACTTGCAAGTTAATGTGATAATTGGAGTAAAATTGAGGAGCCTTTGCTATGCTATCACAAACAACAGTCAGACCAAAGTTGCCCAAACTGTCTTTGGAAAATAATTTGCTTACTATTTTATTTTAATTATGAACTTGCTGAAAAATGCTGCTGTCTGCTGCTGCCTTTGTCAGCAGCTTCTTTGAGACCCATGAAATCACTCCATTGACACCTAGATAAACGTGGACAGCACCAGCTTTTTTTCCAAACTGCCTTTTTGTCCAGTTGCAATGGTGCATATCTAACTGAGATGAAACTGAAGGCCCCATGGCAGATAGGACTTGGAGACAGATTACCAGTGTTCAAATAGTTCAAGAAAGCTACATACTATAGGTATGTACACGTGCATAGTGGACAGAAGGATTTTCCGCATGCAGCTTATTTATATCTGTCCAATCTACTTTAAATATTTAATAAAAATTTTAAATATTAGATAAGACTTCAAGGTTCTAGAGTTGATTTCTGTAAATCTTGTAGGTTTGCAAGATTAATCTTCTGTGATCTCAATTTGAGGGTGCTAGAAGTATGAGCAGAATTACATGCTGTAGCAGTCATTTGTGCTATGCTATGAGTATCTAATAAGAGTCATATTTGGCTTTTTTGCTAAACATAGAGTTTTTTTGTGCTAGTCTCCACTACAGAGGAATGAGATGCTTTGCATATAGGATTTGGTGAAGAAGGACTAGAGAAACTTGAGACTTTTTGATTGTGGACTTTGCTTTGGAGAAGAGAAGGCTCAGTTTGTCATAGATGATTTTATCTGTTTTATCTTAAACTTGACTTGCTAGCCCTATTGTTTCCAATCACTTTTTCTGAGTCTTTTATCCTGATGACCTTTTAATATGTATGTTATGTGTAGGGAGACTATGATAAAGCCATTTACTTGGTAAAACATATTTCTGCTGAGCTTGTGTGAACTGATCTATTTTTTATAATGTGATTTACAGATAAGAAAATTATTTAGGTCTGTGGCTTTCAAATGTCAATAAAATACTAATTTTTAAAATTTTCACAGTAGAGGTTTCAAATGCAAGGAACCTATAACCTAGACTAGTTATATAATGTTTATGTCATTGTTTATTTTTTCTTTTATAAAATTGAATCTAGCTGTTTATCTTACAGTGAAAGCTGAGAAGAAAACAGTGCAGTTCAGTGATGAAGTTCAAGTAGAGACAATAGAACCTGAGCCAGAACCAGTTTATATTGATGAAGTAAGCATGGCAAAAATACTGATTGGTATAAAATGCATTGCTGGGACATTTAAATATGTGATGTTTAACCCTTTCATCTTGTACTTCAAAAATATGATAAAAAGAGAATGGAAAGACAGGTTTCTTTAAAGTAATAAATAAAATCTTCAGTATTCTCTTTTGTTTAAGAGTTTTGAAGTTCTTAGGAATTTCTGAAACTGAATTTGGAACTGCATTCCATTTAGGGCCCTGCGTGAAGGTTGTACATCTGTTTACCTCCAAGCTAGAATCTTGGTGCTGAGTAGCACATCTACTTTCAAATTTTGCTTAAAGTACTTCAGGATACCATAGAGATACCCATCTTGACTGCTTACTTAGATTTATTTCCAGTATAACCACCACTGTCTACCCTCAGCCTGAAAGATCTCTTTCTGTCCCTGAAAAGTCTGAAATTCTGTTCCTCTGTAAGTAATATTTAGTAAGATATTTACAATCTCACCACAGTGATCCTGTAGGGCTTCCAGAAACATTCAGTCCAGGAAGTTTCCCCCCCCACCTTTTTTTTTTTTACTTCAACCTGAGTTCTGTCATTGTTTTTTGAAATGAAAAATCAGTTACTGCCTTCCTGAAGTCCTATTTAAGTCCCGCCTCAAAAACTCTTCTTCCCAGGAGAGACTAGTTTGTAACCTGCTGAAATAGATTATCTGAAGCCTGTCTTGAGGTGCCTTCCAGCTTTTGTTTACTGTGAGTCTATTGTTGATTTTTGTTTTAGTGTCTTCTTTTGTTTTTAAATTTGCCACAGTATAATTTTTAAGGCAGTAGTTAATTTTACTTTTCCCCACCTTTCCATGGTTTAAGGAGGACAAAACATGGTTTTATTTCCTACTTTCATACAACCTGTATAACTCAATGTGAAAAAGGCTATTTATTTGATAGTACTCAGCTAATAAATGATTAAAAATAATTTACATGTAATGTTTTTGATATTTTAAGCAATATAGTTCAGTCTAAGACATATTTTCAAAGACTTTATGCCTGTTTGTTTTCTAACCTTTGATGTTTTTATTACAAAAGGGTTGCACTTAAACTCCTTACTTAAGCTTGACTTACTCTGAAGTAAATCCTGAGATGCCTCCAAACATCATCTTAAAACAACACTTCATTACATTGGTAATGACATGGCTCACGTACTGAATAGGCCTCATACACTTAAAATTGTTTTTCAGTGAATTTGAAGTACTCTCTCAATGTATTCTGTCAAAACATTTCCACTAATCCCACTAGGTGGTGGTATTGCATATGTAATATCTAGGCTGGCAAAATAGGAACTGCTCAGAAAATAATACATGTTTAGAAGGACTTTTAGGAATGAGAGAGTATTCTGCACATTCCACTTGTTACCATTATTTTTTCTCATTTAGCTTTTCCTTGTTCAAGCATCTTCATTCATGTAAAGTAGCTTGTATCATTTGCATTTTCTTAAAGTTAGTCTAGTTGATTCTTAAGTGCCAAGAAATCAAAATGTCTGTTGTGAACAGCTGCTTTAATTTACTGTCCTGAAATTGCTAATTCCCTTGCTGCCACATTTGCCCTAATAAGACAATTTGTGTTCCAGGATAAAATGGACCAACTCTTGCAGATGTTACAAAGTGCTGATCCATCTGATGACCAGCCAGACCTCCCAGAATTGCTTCATCTTGAGGGTAACAAAAAAAAAAGTTTTTTTTATTGATGCTTTCCTCACTGGTAATTTTCTGTATCAACGCAAATTGAAACTAAGCTGAAACTACTTCAGCTTCGTGTGCATGCGAGAAGCATGCCTGAGAAAAGTGCCTGAGCCATAATTATCTTGTCACTTCTTGTTTCCCACATCTATGAGACCAAAGTGCAAAATGTTAACCTAAAACAAATGTCATTTTCTCAAAAGAAACAGTTTCCTTTATTTTTTTCCCTTTTTAAGACACATAAATGCTTAATTCAATCATATTCATCCATCAATTTTTCCCTTCATAGAATAGCACAGCATGAGTGGCAAAAGGAGTGTCAGTAAGATTCCATGAGAGGAAGCAGAAATACTAGGGAGGTTTAGAATAGACCTATGGGTGTCCCACATCCTTTTCACTTGCATATGTATTTCTGGAGGAGTTGCATATTAAGAAATAACTCAGAGTGCTACAAATTATCCTACTCTTTGAGACATTGTTCAGACTACCTCTTCATAGAGATATTATAGATCATTTCACCTAGGCTGATAGATGCAGCAAACTTTTTAAAATGCAATTTGGAAAAGGAAGAAAGGAAACTTCCTGATTATGAGACAGAACATAGGCTTAAACTGACAATTCAGATGATACCAGACTTTGTTAAGAAAATGGCAGTTTCTACATCTATCTAGAAGTTAATAATTAAAAAATGCATAGGTTTGTAAACTTTTAGATATCTCCCATCTTTCCACGCCCATCTGGTTCATCATCTCTGTAAATGAATCCTGTTTTAGAAACTCACATCAGCGACATGTCTGCACATATTCTAGTTCCACTGAAACTAAAAAGAGGTAAAAAACCACATGACTGGTTTTATTCTTTCAAGTCCCAAATATAGCTATAGAGGCTGTTGTCTAAGAAGCAGATTGCTTGTGTCTGATCCAGGACAGAGGCAGAGAAATTAAAGGTATGCTTGTCAACCAGCCTACAGATACAGCTTACTTTAGGAGTTGCTTCCAAGTGCATTGTGAGATCATTAAAGCAATGCTGAATTTTATATTGAACCATGGGACTGCTCCTAGAATCTGAAAGCAGTAGTGTGGTCAGATGATTACTCTCCAGTTACCTGCAACAGCACTTGCCAAACATATGGCTACATATAGTTCTCCAATGCTAATTCAAGATTACTTGCTCTACACTTAATTAGGCTTTGGTGAACTACTGTTTTTGGCATAGGTTCTGCAGGTGTGTTTTGAGTTCTTGGTTCCTACCAGTGGTGGCAGATGCTGATCAACATTTGACAGAAAAACCACTTCATTTTCTTCTGCTGTCCACATGTCCAGTCACAAATGTCTTTGAATTGGAGAGCTCGTCCTAATGTGTTCAGGAGCCCAGAGTTTGTGGTTGGCAGCAGAGCAGTCATTGTGTTAACAGACATCTAAACAATCCTTGTCGTGCCTTTTGCCACGCTTTGTGCTATACATAAAAGCAGGCAGAACTTTGTCAGGTTTTACATCTTTTCCCAGCATTTCTGCCAATGTATTACTGATCCCAGGTTCAAAGAAGCAGATGGGTACCTCTCATACAACTCCTCTTTCACCTAGGATTGCCTTCAAAGAACTCAATAATGATGTCCTTTCACTTGTCATGGCTCAGACGTTTTCAGGACCTTCTGCATTTCTAATATCCAAAATTTCCCTTTCCGCTTCTGTGTCCGTTTATTTTACATTTGACAAACTCTGCATTTCTGCTAATTAGCCATGGTTTGCTTGGCAGTTAGATGCGGCCCATGTCCTTGTGCTGAAAGGAGGCACGGAGTGCATTTTTTTATTTTAATGCTTTTTCATTCTGATTCTAGTAAGATTTTGTGTTGTTTTTTGCACGTGTCAGTGGTTTGAAAAACCCTCTTCCCCCAATTAGAATTCTAGTGAGACTAATGTGTTATTAATGTCTTTGATGTGCAGATGATTGAATCATTGCAACCAGTTTTGTCCTTCATTGTTTTCATAGTCTTCTTGTGGTAAAGTTGGATGAGCACATGATCTAGGTTGCAGTGCCAAATCTTCTTCCTTGAAGAAGAGATCACCTTTCAATTCATGTGAAGCTTTTATGCAAAATAGTTTCAGTTTTATACTTCCTGGATGTTAAATGTGTTTTGTTTCATTTTAGTTTTATTTTAAAATATGCTTTTTAAATTGTATCAGTACTGAAAACTTTAGCTGGGTCTCATTCTTAAATTGTTCATGATGGTACCTCTGTTATTAAAATTTTTTGACGTACAGATTACAGTAATGAACTAAAACAAAATTGGACTAGCATCTATTGCTATCTAATTTTTTTTTTATTGCTTTCTAACTTTGCAGTATGGAAATATTTATTACTCTGTTATATTTTAATGTCCTTCTATTCTAGCAATGTGCCACCAGATGGGACCTCTCATAGATGAAAAATTGGAGGATATAGACAGGTAAAAAGAAATAGCATGTGCTTTGACCAAAATTAAAATTCATTCTTAGAAACCAGAGTTGTTACTTGATAATATCTTAATTTCTGTGAATACTGGCAAAGAAAATATGTGTATTTATTAGCAGTTTCTCTGAGAAGAGGTATGAAGATTTTTTTCCCATAGTCACATAATAATTTATAGTGTTGTACCATTTGACTCTCTGGCATTTGTCAGGCATCACTTAACAGTAAGAAAATGTTACTTAACACACCTCAAGAAATTAGTCTATGTTGTCTGTCCTATAATAAAGTTATCTAAATTGTAGAATGAAATGTAAAATATATTTTCTAGGAAACATTCAGAACTTTCAGAGCTCAATGTTAAAGCAATGGAGGCTCTTTCTTTGTATAACAAATTGATGAATGAGGACCCAATGTATTCCATGTACGCAAAACTGCAAAACCAGCAGTATTACATGCAGTCATCTGGTGTTTCTGGCTCTCAGGTATGGATGTAACCTTTAATAATCATTGACCTTATCAAGTTCACACTGGCCAAACAGTGTTTTCTCTTTATTTTTTTGCATAGTATGTTTAAAAAAAAAAAAAGTTTGTTTTCAGCAACAAGTTTTGGATGCTCTTCTTTTGTGGGTTCTAAAGCTTTTAGTGTTTTTCTCTTCAGCTCCTTTTGATCAAGGAGAAAGCCCATCCTGGGCTTTAAGTTGCATAAAATTAAAAAATAAAACTGCCAGGGCTTTGCATAGTGGGTCAAAGAAAATAAACAACCAAAGAAGTACAATTTCTCCCCATGTACTCATAGATAATTCAACATGCAAATGCTATGAAAGAATTACCATTTTTAACTTCAGTAATTTAAATGCTAAATGGTCTTCACTGATATTTGAAAAAAAAAAAAGGAAACAAAGATTTGAGAGGATGTCTTTACGTTCTAAAGTCAGATATTAAATAGCAAATTTTCTTGTATTTTATTTCTAATACTGCTTTATTTAACTTCCTAGGTTTATCCAGGGCAAACTCAAGGTAATGCATATTTGGTGGCAGGGAGTGCACAGATGGGCCACATTCAAGGTTACAATCTTCCACCTGAACAGCTCCCTTCTCTCAGCCAAGGCACAGTTACTCCATCTGCCAGCTCAGTAATTCCTGGTCAGCCTGCACAGACGTCTTACACAAAGTAATTTTAAATATTTTTCTATTCAAGTTTAAATCAATTTAAGCAGAGACTCTTTTTTAAATTACAGAAATATAATTATAAACACAACTGAATGATACTTTAGTGCAATAATTTCCAGAGTGCTTTTTATTGGTGTCATGTATTTGGTAAAAATTCCTGACAAACTTCTTAAGTTTTTTATTGTTTTTTTAAAATTTTATGTAGTTTTTAATTTTCTGTGTACAAAATTTGTAATTTATATAGCTCTATACTTTTTTATATAAAATATAAAGAAAAATTATACAGACATTATTCAGTAGTAGTAGTAGCTTTTAATAAATTTTAATGATGAAGATTATCTGCTGCTCTGGCTGGCTCTGAATAATTTCTGAGAATGTATATTTTGCTGATCCTTTGTCAAATATCTTACCACAGAAGAATGGGGAGAAATCTGCTCATTTTGGGAAAGAAGTGAATGGGCTATGAATACTAAAGCTTATATAGCTTGCCCAAATAAGGAGGCTAAAAGAGGCTTTCTACATTGGCTGGATGGCCAAAGACACTAAGTGTTGGTTAAGATACCTATATTGTGAAAAGGTTTATGGGTTTTTGTTAGTTGGTTTTTGTTTTTTTGGGTTTTTTGTTTTTGTTTACTCTCTGTGGAAAGTAATTTATTCTAAAAAGTTGGGAGAGACATCCCTCTTGAGCCATTAATGTATTTGTTAGTCTTTGTCCCTAAAGGTACTTATTTGAGATCGTAAAGCATATAATGATAAAGTGAGTTTCTGCATATTCATCTGACTTGTTTTGCTATTTAAAACAGTTTGTTGGGTTTTGTTTTTTTCATTAACAGAATGGAAGATAGATGGTATTCCATGTTGCACCTTAAAATAATTGGTTTTTGTTTATTTACTGTATTTACAGATTTACTGTAAACGTGGTCTAATTTTAAATCCATGGGGAGTGTCTATTGTATGTTTAAATCTGAGGAGTGTGTTTGAGTTTTAATGGGAACAGTCATTGGCTACAGTTTTAAATATGCAACATGTCCAGAGTTATAAGATTTTTGTGTGTACAAATAGAACAACTGAAGAAGCAGTAAAGTTTTTCTGTTCTGTTGGTAAATTGTCTGTTAATTCTACTTTAAATAGTTTTTCTCTCTCTTTTTTTTTTTTTTTTTTTTTTTTTTTTTTAGTGCAGTGGTTGGTTCTGTTGCTGGAAGTACCTACTCTAACCAGCCTTCAGTGTATAGTCCACCACCTGGTACTGTTGATGTTGCTGCTTATCAGAATGCTGGAACTAGTATGTCCCAGGTGCCAAACTATAACTTAGCATCTACAGCTCTGCCACAGACAGCAGGCAGTCAGCAAGCACCTCCACAACAACCACAGCCTCCACCACCTCAACAACCACAGCACAGTTACTCACAGAAGGCTCTGCTATAGGACCCGGGACTTCTGATTCCTAATCTTCTTTAACCTCTGCTAAAGGTGGTTGGCGATTCTATGAGTTTCTTCATTTAATCTCTTAAACTTTGTTTATCCTCAGCTTAATAAGAATCTCTTGGTGAACAAGTTCAATTTGCACTGACTTTTTAGGATTTTTTTTTAATTTTGCAGAAGAACTGATATATTTAGGAAATTTATTTCCTTTTAAAATGCCTAAAAATTGGTACAAGATTATTTATGTATGGTTAAATTGGCTAGTTTGTGAAAATTCGACCATTGCAAACTGTTGTGGCATGTATGTTATGTACATATAGTGTGTGATTACAGTAGTGCCCATTTCATATAACTGTGGTGGTCATGTGAATATATTTAACACAATGTTTAAAAATAATTTGCTTTACTATTTTATTTTAATCATGAACTGACAACCATATTTCATAGTTTTGTCTAGTTTTAAGACAGATGCAATGTCTTTTTCCAGTGCAGGAAAAACAGTAATTCTGCATATCATGGTTACAATTACAAGCTAAGGTCTATAGATGAATATACAAAATAGATAAGTTTCACTACTTCTTGAATTGAACACAAGTGTATCATAACTATTAGATAGCTTGTCTACCAAAGTAAACTTGTTAACTAGTAAATGATTTGGGGGGATAACAGCAAATTATGATTCTGCTTTGGACATAATTACTAACTTAAAACTACTATTCAGAGGCTGCTAAACATATCATGGGACCATGAAACAGAACAGCATTTTATCATGAGAAGTATGTAATTTATTTTTCCAAGTTGTTTTTTAAAATGAGAACCAGAACTGTATTCTATGTGTGTTGGTAGAGATAACACCAAAGAAACACAGAGGAATTGATTTGAAAGAGAAACAATGGAGTTTTAAACTGGAACACACAACATGAATTACACTATTTTATTCAAGTCTTCTTAATTAGAACATGGAGAATTATGGACATGTAAATCACTTTGCTGAACAAACCTTCAGGGCTTCATTATATCTCTTGTGGCCTTGCTTAGCAATTTGTTCTGTTTACTGTTCTAACACAAACACTTCTGCCTTAAATGTCTCTTTCAATTTCCAGTTGTACCATTTGAGTTTATTAAGCCTTCTATAGTTTGAATAGTTTATGAGGCATCTCATCTAAATCCACTTTTAGGTTACTTTAAATTCTCTTCTGCAGCAACATGCATTAGCCTGTTTTAAACCCTTGTGTTCCTCAGTAATTTAGCCACATGGCTTTGTAAAGCATGGTATTTTCTTTCTGTGGATGAGGTGCTGCAAAAGAAACGTTGTAATGGAAGGCAGCATTTCAGGTGTGCTTGAGCAGTTTCTTGTACAAAGACTGTTGTTACTTTGTGTTTATATTTCATCTAGTAATGCATCCTGGTTTCGTCTTTTCCAGCAGCTCTAATTCCACTAGAGCAATACTAGATGGCTTCAACATCAGATCTGTTTTTAGTCCTGTGTGTATGTCAGAAGTTGTTTGTTTTGTGTACTATATTTTAGTGTGATGCTTCTGGAATTAAATGTTGCAATTGTACATTATACTATAACATGATCTCTGTTATCCCATATACTCCTGCATCTGTTCAGTTACCTAATATGCCTTTGTTTCACTATTTTAATTGACATCAGTGTTTTGCCAGATACTTTCAGATGACTGCTTTGCATAACTTCTGACTAGGGTGGTTACAGAACGTGCCCATGGTTGATCTATTCCAGCTGGGGATGTTCTAGCCAGCTGGTTGATCTAATGCTAGGTTTTTCACATACTTGTTTTCTCTAAAGTTTTTAAGCATCCTCGCAAACTGTCATTAATTATTTCAGTACTTCACAAAAGGCTGTGAAATTTGAAAGGAAATACTGAAGAAAAAAATAATAATCTGACATACTGTGTCATGGATGATTTTTTTATGGATTGAAGAAGTGATGTCTTTAGAAAGGACTTGTGGTATAATTTAGATAGTGTTCTCTGTATGCATTAGGTATCTTATTCCAAAATCAGATATTCAATGTATAGAAATGTATAATTTATACACAAAATTGAAAATAATTTTTTTATTCCATGTTCTTAGTTCCTGATTCAAGGAGAAGCTTGAAGCATCAAGATAGTCTTTTTGATATTAACTATTGTATTCTTAGGTTTTCACATGTTGTGTCACATGTTCCCTAATAAGGGCATATGGAACTTCCATACAGAAATGACCCAGAAAAAATACATTTTGTTAGTAATTTGTCATTGTTTTTAAAACTTTTGAAGTTCTTCCTTGATTTACAGAAATGCTAGATCCTGGTTTCTCATTTGAACACTGAAACCTTATGTGTATCACAGTTTTTCTGCTCTCCAACTTGCTTATTTTGGCCATTCATCTGTTTTTATGAAAATTGAAATCACCTTTCATGTTCATCATGACAAAAAAAACCCACTTGCTAAAATTCAGTGCCCCTTTAAATTCAATATAATGAAAGTTGTGAAAAAAAGATAGACATTTTCTATTTTCCTTCGTACTTCTATTAAGTCACTGCTCTAAGGTATCTCCTGTTGCAGGCTGGGAATTTTAGTTGAGTTTGAATCAGAGTTCATTGTCTACAACTGGTGGAGTAGATCACTATAATTTTAGGTTCTGAGTCTTAGTGTTTCTGTTGCAACCTACATTTTCCATTTCATGTGCAATTTTCAGATTAAATTGAATTTGGAGCTGTATTACTTTATGTTGATTTTTTTAATCAGAAAATGTCTTCCTGCTTGGTTGTGCCCTGTATGCCTGATAATCTGAAGTGATGCCTTCTCCTACTTTGCTAGATGCTGTCATTGCATGAATTCTTGCAGTCATCCTCTCATATTCTCTCTGATAGCTTAGAAATGATACTTCAGTTCACCTCCTCTCTACTGGTTTGTTGTCATGAACCCGGAGATGCCATTGCTGGTGCTTCTCTGCCATGATTTATTCTCAGATTCCTTGTTTATGCATTGTTTTGACCAAGTTCAGTTATGTTCTACCTTACTATGGTATTGAACACTGAAGTGTTAGTGAGCAGGAAAAGTACACATACAGCTACTGTGTGGAAAAGCTTTTTAGCAATTAAATAAAGTGTCAGAATGTAAACTGTTTAAAAGTAAGGAATCATTGGAAATGTTATTCATGTTCCAATAGAAGACCTGATTTTTAAATGTCTTGTTTCTTTATGTGTAAATTGTCAATTTAAGGCTAAAATGTCTTCTAGATATTTTGTATAACCCTTTTTTACTTAACCCTTTCATTAAGGAATACAAAAATGCTAATTAACTTCGGAAGGGGCATTTAATTGGCTTGGTTAGCATGAACTGGAGCAAACTCTGGAAAGTGCCTTCTGTGCATTACACTCTTATGAGCAAAGTTTTTTTAGCCATGTGTATCATCTCAATTTATATGGGCATAACAAAGGTGTCAAGATTTACTGTAAAACCTCCCAAGAAAAATACTGGGATACTGTGTTAAAATTTTCTGTATTGACATCATGGCAGTGTGTTCCAGAGTGTGCAGCTGCAGGAACAGTCACAATATATTTGCCCACCTCTGTTTAGTAACTGGTGCTGTGTAGGTGTGTCTATAATGTCATTGGCCAAAGCACATAGAGACAGCAGTAAAAAGGAGCAAAATATAAGAATTCCTGCATGCATTTCAACAGGTGTGGAGCAGCATACTGCCCTCATGGTACAGTTACTGTTCATGAATTTTGAGGCAGGGAGAACTGAAATAAATTTGAACTTCAGAAAATTCTGCCAGATTGCAAATGATTAGATGTAACAGAGATAGATTTGCTTTTAATACCATGTACATATTTTGCTGATAGACTCTAGGCTGCTACTATAGTTCTCTGATTTCCTCTAGATGGCAGGAACATCAGATTTACACTGGAGAACTGCTTAATACCTCATTCTCCAATTTTTTTAGTATTTTCTCTAATATCACTTACTTTATTTTTCACTCACATTTCAAAGATACCTGTGCAGTCTTTATATACAAAGGTCTTGTCTTATTCCTTTTCTGCTGGGGTTAACAGAATGAAAAAAGGCATCTCTAGTTAGAGCAGCTACACTGGCACTTTGAATTACACAACTGCACCTTCCTTTGGAGAACATGTATGTATCTGTTTTGAAGAACAAGGGAGCATAATTTTTCCAGTTAAAACTGGAAGAGGTATTTTTAAAGAAAAAGGTGGAATTAAAGTTACAAAATCCTCCATTGCCAACAGCAGGCAGAATCATTTTTTACTCTGTTATTCAATCGTAGTGAAGCTGATCAAATCCACACTACAGCTACTTCTTTCTCATTTTCAGCTGCAGTGAAGAATATTGACCTTCATACATAACACTGTCCAACACCATGGGAAAACATGGAGAAGGCCTTGATATTTGAACTTCTTGCTTCAATATGTAAAAAACACTATGTACATTTTTGAAGCCTTGTTTCTTAAATTAGGATGGTTGTGTTTAAAAACATTCCATTTGCTACTATGTAAATTGCAGATCTAAAGTTCCCTTTTCATGCTGCTACCTTGGCAAAATGGTGGTAGGACTTTTTGTTCTATCCTGCATGTTCTTCTGGAATCCAAATAATTTTTGTCTTTGTCATGAAAAAGAAAAACCTGCTGCAGTCTGCTTTGGTTTTAATAAAGTGTACACAGTAGCAAAGTGCATTTTTGTTTGCCTTTGTTTGTTTTGATGCTCCCTTTGATGTTGGCATATGTATATATTTAGATATACTGCACTGTTGTACAAGAATTGTTTTAGTAAATAACACTATTTGTAAAAACTGTTAATTGTTTTTGGTATGAATGCAAAATATTAAAGTTGGAGTATTTAGTTCATTATGTTGCAAAGTCAGTTTATAAATTTTACAGAAGAATAATCTGAAAAGGACTTATTTTGCTGGAAGGACTTAAAGATGCAATAAGCAAGGTCTGTTAGAAGTACTTAAATTTTCTGGTTTCAGATGGGGTGGAGGTGGGGGTTTTTGTTTGCTCTGGTTGGGGAGGATTTGTAGGTTTTTTGTTCTTGATTGATGCTTACATATAAATTACATTATCTTTTTTAAAACAATCTGCCATTGATTTCCTTCAGCTAACTCAGATAATCCATTGTAGCTCTTATTTCAAGTATGCTGCATATCCTCTGTCTTTTGGTAAATACAGTTATGGGTATTTTAAAGGGATTTTAAAGAACAAATGGAAACAACTCTGTCTGTACTGTCTAATGTATATATTTGGTTACAGATGAATAAGCAGATTCTGTGGTAGCTTGACAGTTCATTCCATTTCTGATGACAGCAACACAAAGTAGTGTAGAACCTGGTGTTTTGATTTATGTGAAATGTCTTGAAGATCAGGCTAAAACTTGGTTTATGAATCTTAAAATGCTGTCAGAATTGAAGCTTAATAGACTTGACAGCTGTATGCTGTGTTCTTAAAAGAATATTAAGCATAGATTTCTTGCTTAAACCGATGTAGACACCATGGGACTTTGGGAACAGTGGGCAGCAATATCAGTTTGGCCTGTTCTTAGGGTCTCTTCCCAAAAATGTGAGCCAAACCCCTTAGGACAAGAGGTTATGTAGATTGTGGGTTAGTTCAGTAGGATAATTTGTGTCTTTCAAGAGAATGTGTATTCAGTTGACAGAATTAAAAGTTCTGCAGATTGTGTAGAAATGAAACTTGTTCTGTTTTGGAACAGGGAGGGGCAATTAATGTTGAGTTTGCTTTACTGCCTCTTTTGGATAGAAAGCATTTATGTTGAGATGCCTATGATAAAAATAGATTTTGAGAGTTTGTTTCATAGTATTTAGAGTTTATTGTAAAATCTGTTGCCATGAACCTGGGCAAGAGGTAATATAAGCATGAGTCTGTATTTAAGGAGCTGGAGCCAACTCTTAAATTTTGAAGAACTGGTTCATATAATCTCTTTTCATAGCACTCCCTTCATATCACATTTATGAAGCTGGAGACCTTAATGAATTGTCTTATTACTCTGGATAGTTTTTGAAATCTTATTCTACTCTGTTGCAGGATAAAGATTTTTCTCTCTCACAATATTTTAAAATTTAAATTTCTAGATTATTTTAAGTCTAGTCTGTTTTTGTTGGTATTGATTATGATCTATATTTTAAGTGAGAAATGAGAATTAAGCCATTATGAGAGAACTTGTGGGAGAACTTCCACTGATTAAGGCTGATTTGTACTTTTTAAAGTTCGCATCAACCCTGGGAGTGTACATGGGCACCACACACTAATGCAGATAACCATATAGGGCTAAAAAAGACAAATGTATTTTGAGTTAAAGGTTTAGAGCATTTTTAGCATACAGTCTTCTGATATATATGGAATGTGGTGATTGTGACACCTAATATTTTGCTTTGGCTTTGCTTAGCCCTGTTCAGCATGGGTTTTGAGTCCTTCTGCATGTACCTTTGATTGCTAACAAACAGTGCGGCTTGGTGCCTACGCCCCACGTTCCCAGGTTTGGTGACATCCCCTGCCTTAGCAGCTGTGCTTCGGAGCCTCGCAGAGGAGCAGAGCCCAGCAGGAAGGTGGAGGGTGCTTGGCAGAACCTCTTGTCATTGGGACACTGCTCAGTAGCACAAACTGGTTGGTCAGTGTCTGTTTATCACTTTCTGGCTACAGGAAGCATACATATGAAGGAATGGAAGCCTTCAGTACTTACATACCTGGACCACTCACGGTTTTGAAGCTTGATTTAATAATGATGCTCTGACTGCTACTGTAATCACACTGGAATCTATTTCTGGCCCATTGTGATGGCTCACCCCTGTTGACTCATGCATCCTCAGGTATTTGTGGATTATGCAGATGTGTTTTATTTTGCAGTCTGTGTGTCAGACTGTCCCAAATTACTGTGCTTCTTAAAGGAGTGTGAACATTTAGTTCCCTTGGTTTTAACGGCTTTTAGACTTGTGAAAATTTCCCCAAATTAGTCTTTTCCTTTGCCTTGTGGGATACTGTCATAGCTGATGCTGAAGAATGGTTAGGCAAATCCTTCAGCAAAAATCATATGGCCTGATGATTTATAGGTAATACAATAATTTTCGTAAAAATATGTTGGTTTACCTAAGAACAAATGGAAGTCTCCAGAGAATGGCAGAGAAGTCATGGTTCTCTGAACCTGAGTTTGAACACAGGGTCAGGAGCAAGGATCTCACTGAAATGTGCTATTGAATCTTTCAAATAAGTTGGTTGGTTTCTTTTTCAGAGAAATCATAGGTGGTGTCTAAAAACCTCTTGTTAGGGGTGTGTTTGTTCAGAGAACTCTCTTTCCTCTTGGTAAGCTGAGGCCAAACAATTAGTGAAGAATTTTTTGCTTTATTCAAGTCCACAGTCTCACTCTTTAGCCAGTTTCTTGCAGCTTCTCTGGAGTCGTGGTTTATATTATCTGATTGCGTGGCTAATGACACTCCACTATATCCACTGGGATATAGCATTAGTAATTTTCAAAGCTCTTCCTGCTCACCTAAGTATAAAGTAGGTGATTTTAATTTAGTAGTTTATTTTTGTAAGCTTGTTCTCTCAAAACACACATGCTTTCTACTTGAGCGCTTCTTATCCTCCAGATAATCAAGGCCTTCTGTAAAAGTTAGCTGTTCCTTCCAAGGTTTCAGAGTCCCACTGATCACTTCAGGGGGCAGCTATGTGTCCGAGTTGCTCAGACCGGTTCCTAATTGCCTCTTCCAAGAACTAGATGCCTTGAATTTGTCCATCCATGGGGCTCAATTTGACACCAGATTTGTTACAAAGCTTGCTTTATTCAAGACAGACAGTAGGTAGCATTAAACAATTTTGTATATCTATGAACACTGAATTGAGCAGCATTCAGTGGAATCCTGTACTGCAGCAGCAATGCAGAAAGTCCAAGTCCCAGCTCTTCTCTATATATATATTCAATCAGTTTCATGTAGTATATGTATTTCCTAATGGTTATCTCCTTTCATATGCTTTCTCATACTTGATCCTTACAGCAAGCATGCCCAGAAATACTAGTGGTTAATCATAAATTAATTAATTTCATATATACACATGCATGCAACCTTTCTCTCTCTGGATATTTCCAGTCTGCAGATTGTCCTTCCACATAATGCAGGTGTCTTATGGAGCCTTTTACCTTGTTTTCTGAAATGCAGACAGTCCTGATCTTTAACCTCTGAAGTACTATGTCCCTCATCACTGGTTCAGTCATACAATTGCTGTAACTGGGCTTTGTATTTTTCATGTTTCTGCAGTATCCCTTTGGCCTGTTGGGTATCCTTTACACAGCACCTTGCCATTAACTTGGGATCATTGCTTTCTCTTTGTCAGTGGTGCAGTTTCACCAAAGGAATTGGCCAGATTTCAACCCAGGAAAGAAGCACTTCTGTTCTTGGGGATCAAAGTTTGGTTCCAAGTTGTTTAGTGATACATGCTGATAGTTCCATCCTACTTGCTAATTTTATTCATTGCAGGATTCAGAAACACAAATACTGTATTGTGTGTGGCAAGTTCATCGTAAAATTTTATGAGTAGTTTGGCATACACTGTGTATTCCTTTCAAGATTCACAAAATCATAGAATGGTCTGTGTTGGAAGGGACCTTAAAGATTATCTAGTTTCAAACCTCCTGTCATGGACAGAGACACCTTCCACTTTTCAGAATCACATTCAGCCTGGCCTTGAACACTTTCAGGGATGGGGCATCCACAGCTTCCCTGGACAACCTGTTCTTAACTGTTGTTAAGAACTGATGTTATTACATTGCAATACAGTTTCACATGTAGGCAGCAGTCAGGTAAAAACAGTGTTGACCTCCTACATGTTCAATTTTATTTTTATAATGTTTTACTGCTGTATTAAGGAATATGATCTCGTGGCTCATCACTGCAAGTTTTTACCAGCAGCCCTACTGCATGTTCCACAGCAGTAAATCCTGTAGGCTTAAAATCTTTCCTATCAACAAAGTCAGAAAAAATTCTCCCTTTCATGATTCCCTCTTAAACTCTGGGATCCTTCAGGACAGCTGTAGCATTGTCTACATATTTACAGAATATTTAAGCCTGCCTTGTACACAGAGTTTACTAGAATATCAAAAATTATCTCTATTTTTTTTCCACTGGTGTTACAAAGTCCTTTGGAAAATAAAGGACTCGCCCCCTGAGGTACAATAGTCTTGGGTTAATTTCTATTAAGAATAATAATCAATACTGCATAAGATCAGTATCTGCAGCATAAGATTAAAGAGATTGTATTTCATTTGAGAAAGTTGGTAAGAAAGGATCTTTGTCTTCTTTGATAGGAGAATGCTGTATTCAGGTATTGATACAGATGTCACCTTTTGGCATATGCTTTGCATGGATGATAATCTTTCCCTCACTGATTTTCAGTCTTTCAGTGGTTGTGACTCCCAATGCAAAGCTGTAAGGGATGTTGTGCTGTTAAGTGGATCTTGACTACAGATTCAGTCTGTCATAATTACCCAGAAATACTTTGTCTGAATTTCTCAGTTAAACTCAACTTGACAGGCTATCCATAGCTTGTTACAGGTATTCAGTAGGGGTTTTTTTAATATTTGTTTGTCTTGCAGAAAGGAACAAGAAGAGGCAGCTGTTGAAGGTATCTCTGGCAAAACATGGAATGTAGTAGTCAATATTTTTGGGTAATGTTCTACTTTGGAATAGCAATGGCAAGCAAGAGACCATCATGAAATGCTTTTAGTCCCTATTCTTAGTGCTTTACTACCAGTGTGGCTTCACTTTGATTGAGCATGACATGTGGGGCAGGGTCTCAAGGAACCAAGAAAAGTGAAGAGATTGAAAGAAAAAAAAGCAAGAGAGAACTTGAGGTGAATGATGCAATTAGGAGAGACAAAGAAGGAAGAAGCTTTGTGCAAATAAATGAATCTTTTATAATAAAGCTTGGTTTCTAGGAGGACACACATGCTTTGTATAGAGAGGACTCATCCATAGAAACCCTCAATTTCTGTAAACCAAGCAGTATTTTAAGTCTGTGTCAAAAGTAAATCAGGCCTCTGAGTGAAAACAGAATTATGGCATGTTCTGTAATTTCAAGAGATTTACAGTTTTCTGCTTTGGGTTCATTAGTTAAACATCTCACCCAGAAAAATTATTAAAACAAAAAAAATTTAAGGATATTTAAGGCAAACCTTTTTGGACCATGTTTTGACTCCAATGGCATGTGATATCTTGAGCACTTAATGTTTGCCTTCAGCTGTTTACATTTGTACTGAGTAGTTTGTAAGGAGAATCAGATTTTAAGATTTATGAAGCTCTTCAGCTTTCTTTCCCCCCTATACCTATGTTTCCTTTTTGCCACTTGGGTCTCAGCTTTAAAAGTGTAAAGGAAGCTCAGGATGTATATGTGGAGCATGGTTTACTGTATCCTGCTTTGCTGCCTGTGTGACATTTGCTGATTTGGTTTCCTGTGAAAACTGATGGATCAGCTCACTTCTGGTCATAGATAACAGGCAGGAAGAGCTGCCAGGACTCCTAAGAAGAATAGTCCATTAAAATCCTGCATGCAGAACAGAGCTGAAGTGAGTATTTTTATTTTAGGAAGAAAAAGCAAATGTCATGTTTTGATACTGCAAAAGGAAGCTGTTCTCAGAAAATACAGATATTTTGAGTTGTTCATGATTTCAAACTCATTACTCTACGGAAAGCTTAGATAAGGTGACAATGTCAGAATGAAACACAGAGAGGATGAAGCCGTTGTCTCACTGCTGTCTGGGTTGCTTGGCAGGCTGCCACCGTGGGGCTGCCTGAGCAGCTACACACAGTACTGGGGGAAATAACAAATGGCACAGTTGCTGCTGTACCTTCAGAAACAGACTCTGAGATTCTCTTGTACTGAACTGAATGCTGCAGGTATCTAGTTTCTGGTGGAGGTAACCTAGCTTGGGTTTAAATGCAGACAGCATAGCTGGCTACTAGTCAGTGAAAAATCGGTTTGTTTTATCTAGGGGCTCTCACCGTGCTTGAAATAACAGAAGTAATTTGAAATATTTAAAAGTTTCTTATATTAAATAGTGGAGATGGAAAATTGTAAACAGATATTGACAAAATAAGTCTCAAAAAAGGCAAATGCCTACCTTACCAGGAAACTATTCTAAACCTATCAGAGTAATTATTTCCATTTGATTTTTTTTTTCTTATTTAACTGCCATTTAATCAGTCTTGCAACTTCACATTCAGGATTAAACTGACATCTAGGTTTCATATTTTCAAAGTTATTATGCCTAACTCCCCCTGAAATGAGGCATCAAAATAAATTTGCCACAACTGTGTCTGATCTCTTGCTATTAGCCAAGGCACCAGGAAAGGCAGATACCAAATCCAAACTCTGTCTGATTTGGGATTTTTTCTATGGAAATACCAACAGAAATTGGAGTCTAGCCCACCCATAGACAACCTGTATCTGTATGAAAACAGGAGATGAAGCTCTCCTCGTAACAGAACTGCTGCTGTTTGGTCAAGGAGTTGGTACAGGGCTATTTTGTAGGCGAGATGGGGAGATTGTATGGGGCTCTTCATCCCTGTAGTGCTGTCAATATCCACATGTGTGAGGACTGGTCTTCACTGCTGGTGCAAAAAAGGATATAATAATCACAGAAAATACTGTGAAAGTATTGTATCCTGAGTAGTTTTACTGGACAGGACATTTTTCAGGTAGTACCCAGGTGCTGCTGCCTTCTGTTTTGGTCTTTGATGTGGTTTTCAGACCCACCTGGCTTCCTGCCTTTCTGAGGGAAGCTTTCATGATTGTACTTAATTGCTCCATCTGCAAACAAGTTTTATCATGATGTTACTATCTCACCCAGGAGTCGCCATCATCCTGCAAGTATTGATAGACCTACACAGGACACTACATCAGCATGTCTTAAACTGGAGAAATGAGGCATGTGGTGACTGCCATGTACCATGAACATGCAGAAAAATGGAATCTGAGTCCTTTACTCAGCTGCTTCTGGCCTGAGTCATTTCAGTACTGGTTCACCCAGCACTTTTCAGGTGGCAGGTTTTTCAGGGCGGTGTAGTTCTTACATGTATTTAACATATTGCTACATTTTTTATTAACTTTGGAGCTAAAAAAAATTCAAGGCAAGACTGCTGAATTTCACAGAAATTAGTATCTACAGACTTAGACTGACCCCTTCTATGTTATCAAAACTTTGTAAGAGGAAGAGAGCAACTGAAACTTCTGTTTTCTCTTTATCTTGTCCCACTAAGCCTTGTGCAGAAGACACTACATCAAGAAGTAGTGCTAAACTCTTTATCTCTTGGAGCCACACTGCCCTGAAGTTCAGTTACAGAGGAGTAGATGGAGGAAAAAGTGAAAAGGCTCATTATTGCAACTCCAGCAGGCTCCTGAGATCCGAGGAAGGATCAAGCCCCAAAATATGCTTTACTCCAGTCCCAGCTTCGTGTTTCAGCACGTGCCTTCTCACAGCAGCACCACAGTTCCTCCTCACCTCCAGCAGCTCTGCTCCCTCTACCAGAGCTTCTCCCACACACCAGGTGGTACCAGCCTCCCTCCCTCTAGCCCTGTCTCACAGGTCACCCTCCTTCACACATAGCTCTTCAGGCTACAATCTACAGGGTTTTTACATGGCCTTTATTTCACTGGAAGTAGGCTGGGGGAGAACAGTTTTGAGATTATCTCATCTACTCATGTAGTTTCATTATACTGAGTACTCAATATACATTTCACCCCATATGCTTCTCTAGTGAGCAGAGGGAGATAGTAACTATGTCACTTGAAGGATGAATTAAACATGGTTGGGTACCTGGAACGGGCTTTATGCTCAGCTGTGGGTGTTCATGGGGGCTGGCGATGTTCCTGGGTGACACTGCAGTGACAGGACTCGTGCTGCAGGTCTGAAATGCACTGTGGGAGGCACCCTTGGCTCTGCACACACCTAATGCAGCCTGCTGTGGTCTAAGGTGTCACTCCTGCTTGTGAAGCCAGCGTGACAATCACTCTCCAAACAAATTTGATGGGCTCCATCTCCATGCATAAACAATTTTGGGCTAAACAAAGTGACATTATTTGGTGACTAAACAATGTCAAATAAAACCATCATTGTCAGCCTTGGTCACAGGAGAGACAAACCCAGCACATTTATGAGTAAAGCAGAAGGTGAGCTGTAGTGGGACAGGGGCCATCTCATGGTGCTGGAGCTGGCCTGAAGGGAAGTCACCGAGTGGGATGCTCAGTCTGTTCTGACACAGACAGCACTGAGGCATGGAAATTCTATTCTGTTTTTGAGTGCAAAAAAGGATATAATAATCACTCTTGTTGAAATTAGAATGAAATATAAACATGATCTGTGAAATAAAATTTAATTTCCCCTCCTACTATGCTGAATGTTCAATAATGTATACTCAGTGACTGTTTAGTTTATATAATAATTCATAATATTTCAGTCTTTGCTAACTTTCTGAAAAAAAAATTAGTTCTGCAAAAAATGATAAAATGCAGACAATGTAAACATAAAGCGTTCTTGAATCAGACAGGTTTGAACATTAAATCATATACAAAACTGCAATTCTCAGTGCCTTTACTGAAATTAGGTATATTTCCATTTAAAAATGTGATATTCTGCCTATGGGTAAATCCTATACCATGGGTAACATTTCATAAATTTGGGGCTAGCAGCAATTTGTAAAAATTATCTAACTGCCATTAGGGATAGTATAATCTGTTTTAAAAATACATGCTTTTTAAAAATCATATTATTGTTTAATTTCGTAGTTCTTTGGGAAATTGCACTGAAGCCTGTTTCCTTTTTCTTAAGTCAGGTGTGTGGTATTTTGCTACTGTAACCATCCTGAATGGGTATTCAGGATGGCATAGACTTACTGGCATACTGATCATGATTGTAGACTATTATTTATAATACAGGGTATTAAAACATTGCTCAACAGCAGCTCAACAGAAGATTTGCCAAAATAATGATTTAAAGATTTCTTGGTATCCTCTTAATAATAACAGGAATGCCAGAGTATTCCTATTCTAGTGAGACAGGATCAAATCTGTGGTTAAGGAATGTGGCCTATAATTTAATCCAAAATTTGATTATTTGAAGTTAAAAAGCCTAAGCAAACAAACCCCTAAGTAACCCTCTTCTCTGCAAAGCAAGCCCAGACTCTCTACCTGTTGATCCCTTAACCTCCCTCTTGGAAGTTTCTTCTTAAATGCTTTCTCCTACTGCTTTATTTCTCTCCTAAAGGCTCTTGAAGGACTTCTGTGCTCATGTCATTGCTCTATTTTGAGTTGATAATGACAGTGGATATGAAGACTGTTTCTGAATTAAACTGGATTTTCTTTGGCATGTGTATTGTGATATGGCAAACAGAAAATACAAATCAGCTCTGGATTTTTCCTGTCATCTGATACTTTTTCCTATCATGTGTCATCTTTTGCCATTCATTTCTAAAAATAACTATTCCTCTTCATGCTTTAGAAAACACTGTTTCATATATTTACTGCAACACCTCTCTTAGGTCTCCTTTTAGCCATGATAGGTAACTGGAAATAAATATACAACTCAAGGCAGTAACTGTTATAAGTAGGTTATGGTATTATTTTAATTTCAAGTGTGTCTTGCTCTACTCCCACTGAGCTCCAAATTTTAGATATTAGAAATTTTTTGTCCCTGGAAGAGTGGTTAGACATTGGTATAATTGCCCAAGGATGTGGTGGACTCTTCCACTGTCTCTGGAAGAATTCAAGAGGTGTCTGGATTTGGAGATTTGGTTTAGGGGAGATTGTAGTGCTGTTACTTTGATGGTTGGACTTGATGACCTTTAAGGTCTCTTCCAAACTTGATGATTCTCTGTGATCATTATGCTTGGAGAAATCTTACAGACCACTGGTGCACTCCCAAAGTTATGACCAGGATTAAAGATATGTTTTCATTTTGTTTAGAGAAGTAGTCTTATCAGAAGGCTTATTGTACCTAGACAAAAAAGACATGGCAGTCCAGTATTTGTCTCTCGTGTATATAACAGAGCCATGGGTCCCACTGCTCTGGGTGTGTACAGTTCTCTAACATGTAGAACACTGTAATTAAAGAAAAATTCCCACAGTGATAGTTAGGAGTGACTTATGGCTACAGAATGAGAAAGAAAGTGGAATAGGCTGTGAAGATCAACAAATGCTTCTACAGTAGAATTCCCTTTCTGCCTTCTGGCTGCAGGGGATTCATAGTATGGATTTAATGTAATTAAAAAAAGGTGTTTTTAAAAATGGAAAACATGTAGGGTTTCACAATAAAGGCTTGAGGTGTTGTCTTGAGGAAAAAAAAATTTTAAAAGTCATTCTGATTTAATATTTATTCTTTTGTACTACTTAGCACAATGATGTATCTGTCCTGTTCAGGAATACAGGCTCAGGCTCAAGACCAAGCATAAGAGTATGACATCTAAATTGATCCTCTATTTATTGCTCCTCCTTTGCTTCATCCACCTGTCAGCAAAGGGAGGTTAGGATGACTGTACTGCAGTTTTAGGACATGTAGGAGCTGAATATATTTATGTATTTTCTTTTTTTTCTTTTAGTTTTTCTTTTGGTGGGATTTAAAGTGATTACAGAGCGATGAATTTGATTTCTTGGCAGTGTATTACTGCATTATTTTTCTTTTTTTTTCTCACCAGCAGTCACAATTTGTTGTTAAGATAATGGTATTGTAAAACCAGTGCTGGACTGGATCCTATTTATGTGTTGTTTTGTTCATTGTTCCTATTAGCTGTGTTGTGTGCTTGCAGAAGTCAACAAGATGAGCTTAAGCCTTGCAAAGCAAGAAATGAGATGAAAAAGTTCTCAAAGTGTTCGTAACTCTTCCTTCTACTAGCTCCTGTATGGAGGAAATGTGTCTGATTCAGCTTTAGCTACATTTGAAATCAACTGTGGTAACTGTTAATCCACACCCAGCATTCACAGGTTTGTGTCCTGGCTCTGTTCGTTTATACACAACACTGTATGACCTAAACATTTTTACCTCAGCTTGATAGATACATTTAGTTTGACTGTCATTGAAAATTCTTTGAGAAAATTCAAGATTTCTGTCCATTTTCTGTGATTTTCCTCTTAGCTTTTAACTCCTTTTGATCCTGAAAGATTCTGGTTTAAATGAAAAAACAAATCTCTCACTCCTAAATACTAATTAGAATGTATAGAATAGTAAAGTTATTGAAACCATCTTAATAAATAATGTTTTAATCTGTGTCTGTTGTAGTTTTACCCCAGCTGGCAGCTGAACCCCACACAGCTGCTTGCTCACTCTCCTGCAGCAGGATGGGGGAGAGAACAGAAGAGTGAAAGTGAGAAAACTCACAGGTTGAGATAAAGATATTTTAATAGGGAAAACAAAAGGCTACATGAATAAAACAAAACAAAACAAAAAAAAAAAGAAGGATTTTTTTCCACTACATTCCAGTGGCAGACCGGTGTTCAGCTACTTCCCAAGGAAATCAGGGCCTTGGGAAGACAAACACCACAACTCTGAATGTCCCCACTTCCGTGTCATTCCCCCAGCTTTTATGCTTTTATGAGCATGACATCATAGAGTGTGGAATATAGAGTGGCCTTCTTTGGCCCACTGGGATCAACTGTCCTGGCTGTGTCCTCTCCCAGCTTCTGCCCACCCTAGCCTGCTCACTGATGGGGTACCATGAGAAGCAGAAAAACTGTGCAAAACTGTTCAGTAATAACTAAAACATCCCTGTGTTATCAGCACTGTTTTGGTCATAAACCCAAAACATATCACCATCTGAGCTGCTACAAAGAAAATTAACTCCATCCCCGTCAAAACCAGTATAGTATCTAATTTTAATTATCTTCTTACAACAGTAAAATCTGCTAGAAATCCCTCTCTCCCAAATCATTCAGTAGTGTGAGAATGTTGTTTAAATACTCTAAGATGATGAATGAAATACAAAAATGGTTTTAGGCTTCCATTGCAGGTAACCCACTGCAGCACCCATGCAAATATTAGTAATGTGTAGGTAATTATTGAATACTATCTGAGAGATACAGGTTCCCACAGGAAACATCAAAAAACATCTTGGATGCAAATGTAAAAGCCTGGATAGTAATCCACTTGTCTTTCTTCCATACATACAATTATTCCACGCATATTATGTTTCAAATCTGGATATGATTTCATTTAGGACTGAACTTTCCATTTTCCAGTCTGCTACAAAAGTCAAGGTCCACTGTGGCTTCAGGATTTTAATGTATTTTGCCAGGAAGAATGACCAGTTGCAAGAACTGGATGTGCCACAAGAAGAGAGGGTCTGACCTGTCTCAGAGGAATGCAAGCCTTTCTGTTCTGTGGAGATGTCAGCTGGTTTCCTATCCACAGGAAAGATGAAAACATGTGTCTACCTAGGACATGTATCCTGTCATTAGTTATTTAGCAGATTGAGTTTTTGGTAACTTTTTGCCTTCAAATCGCTACAGCCTGAGACTTTGCTGAATACTTTTGTCTCAGAAGAGAGAAAACCTTTCCCTTTGAGTACATTAGATCAGAATACATGATTCATGATGAAAGAGGGAGCCAGATCCAGATATAATTACTGATGAGTGTGCTACAGATGAGACACAGAGGCTTTGTGGATAAGCTCATCAAGATCTGTGCTGCTCTAGACAGGGGGAATGTGTAAACATATGTATACACACCTAGACATGTAGGTGTGTATCACATATGTCTGTGTCAAAATGGCTTTGAACTGGTAATATCTCCAGTATATATATCCAGTGAGTGTAAGGGACAATGAGAAAAAGGCAGTTTTCAGATCAGGAAGGGAGGCTGCAATACTTCACTTGGAAGTAGCTCTTCTGAAGTCTCCTTTCGGTTGGAAGAGACCTTGGGAGGTCATCTAGCATGACCTCCTCTCTGAAGAAGGGCTGACTCTGATCAGGTTGCTCAGTATCTTGTCCAGTTCAGTTTTGAGAAACTCTAAGAATGGCCTGAAACAGTTTCTTCTGTCACTTCAGAGAATAGTTCAATCCTCATACAGCCACTGACAGCCAAAGAGGTATCACTACTCATCTACTTAATTCCCTTTTTCTGCCTATTTGTGCAACACACATATTCACTGAAGTTACATTCAGCCTTTTTTACACATAACCATCACACAATCAGTCTTACATAACCATGTAAAGACTTTGGTGACAGTTTTATTTTTTTTACATTGGGACTGGACTTCACACAGCATCTCCCTTCTCTGTTTATCTTGAGCCAAAAGAATACCACAAATACCCAAGCTTTCAGTGATAATCTTAGAAATAGCACTGTTCTATTAGGGCAGCAGCATTTTTCTGAGTCTTCTGACTTGTTCCTTTTTACACTAGATGTTTTCCTGGGCTTTTGGCTTTTGAAAATAATTAGAGAAAAATAAATATCTCCCATACACTACAGAAAGAGATTAAGTTTCCCACATGACAATTAATCAACACAACAATACAGAACATTGCTGATTATGGCTGAAATACTTCCCACCTCCTGTCCCTGGGCCAGGCTGCTCCTGACCTTTTTGTGGTTCTACAGATGTTGAGAGAAATTATGAACCACTTCCTCTTTGCTCCTCTCACGTAGCCACAAGAAGACCCAGCACAGCTGAAGTGCCTGTCTGGAATCCTTTAAATGTTAACAGGAGTTTCATTGACTTCAAATGAGCTTGTTTTTCATCTCCATTGTTTCTTCTCCTCTTGTAATAGTGTCAAAGTACCTTCTTACTCTGCTCTGCCTCTTTCCACACTAATCTCATATTGGTGTTTCCCTGGATGTGCTGTACTTTCCCATCCAGAACTTCCATCAAGGAGGATCTTGACGATTTTTTAATACTTATCAGAGTATTAAAAAATCATCTTTTTTAATAATTATAATTTTTAATAATTCTCTTTGATAAGAGTACTTATCAAGTGCATGACAACACAGGGGTACAGCCTGCTGCACAACAGGCTTTATACACATGGTAGGTTTGATGTCTTACAGGTTCACAGAATCATAGAATTTTTAAGGTTGGAAAGGACTTCTAAGATCATTGAGTCCAGCCATTAATCCAGCTCTTCCAAGCCCACCAATAAATCATGCCTCTAAGCACCACATCTCCACATTTTTAAACACTTCCAGGGATGGTTATTCACCATTTCCCTGGGCAGCCTGTTGCAGTGTTTGACCACTCTTTTAGTAAAGAATTTTTTCCTAATATCCAGTCTAAACCTCCCCTGGTTCAACTTCAGGTCATTTCCTCTTGTCCTGTCACTTGTCACCTGGGAGAAGTGACCAGCCCCCACCTCACTAAGCCCTTCTTTCAGGGAGCTGTAGAGAGCAGTAAGGTGCTCCTTGAGGGTCATGTATGCCCCATCAAAATATCCAGTAAGTCCCATATGTTACAAAAGCCTCCCTATGTAAAACAACAGTAAGACTGATGTTTTCAATCCACTTGGGACTCTTCAGACTGTATATTGGTGGTGATCTCAAAGAAATAGCATGCTGCTCTGTTTCCAGCACAGCAAGACGCTGTAAAATCACCAAGGTGGACTGTGCTTAAAGGCACCTTTTCAGAAAGATCATTTAATTCCAGACAGGTGCTTCAGCTTGTGAAACCCAGCTAGCAGGCAAGGTGGTTTTTTTGGTGTTTTT